>PPLN03000018.1:0-201193 GCA_003707825.3 Cephaloascus fragrans
TTATTATTATTATTATTATTATTATTATTATTATTATTATTATTATTATTATTATTTTTATTATTATTATTATTACTACAGTAATTATTATTATCATGTTAATTACTATAATTATTACTATTAATGCTATTATTATCAATGTTATCACTATTACTCTTTGATTTCTTCAACAATATTTGTGACTTCAAAGGTTCTTCAAAGACAATTCTTTCAAGAGCTGTTGCTTTTCTAAATATTTGGGATATTGTTTTGGGTTCCGTATTGAATTTAGTTAAATTTTTCATTCATTTCTATGAATTATTCAAATATTATTTCAGTCGGCATATTAAGCATGATTATCAAACAGCATTTTCTATTGTATTAATAATTTTTTGATAGGCATTTGGTTGCAATAACATTTCCCTAAAATTCTGTTCAAGTGTAATAAAACGTGATAGCCAGAAGGTTCTAGCTCTTGAGTTCAACTATCAGTTTGCAATATCCAATTAAGTATCGTTGTAAGACATTTGGCTTTGAAAGTATGAGATATTTTTTGTTGAGCCAAGAGCGGTTTTATCAAGGGTAAGTATGCCTACAGGAATAGCACATAAAAAACTCATCGTGAATGCTCATTATTGTATCTTCCGAGCTGATAATTTCAGCGAAGAGACTGAAGCTAAACCACCCAGCTATCAATAATCCCTATAAATTTTTATCAAGCACGTAGCTCACCTATCTTGAAATCAAGTTATGAAGTATCTTGACTACGACTGGAATTGATTGAATACAAGTCCCACAACTCCGCATGCCTTTGTATCTCGAAACAACTCAATTATTGATCATGGCGTTTACTGAATTGATATCCTCTTTCCTGGAGACACACTTAGATACGAAGCGACACATTTAGCACGCAAAACACTTTCAGCGAAAGTTTTCGTTTATATTCTAGTGCCATGATACGGATTGATTGACGTACTTAATGCTCTTTGGGACAATTAGAAGCATGTGATATCCAAAAATAAAATCTGGTAATTTTTTGGCTACTAAATAATTATAACCTCACGGGATCATCAACAATCAACTGGATATGTCAAAGTTGTACCTTTTGAGCCATGTCTAGCTGATATGTGGCTTGGAACACTTTGTGACAAACATGGCCAAATATTTTAGCGTTTCAAGAAGATGATTAAAACATAATACACCATTTCATTCATATTGTGAACCAACAAATGCACCTCCTGTCAGCTGGAATATAAATCCTGCTAGAAATGGGTCTGAGACATCGAATGATAGTGAGTAATTAGCATAAACTCTCGTATAACGAAATTTTTTTTCTTTCCCAATACTATGACAAAAAATTAGCTAACTGGGGCTCACCAACCGACAAACAGGACCTCAGAATCATCCTATTAACCTACACAATGGAATACAAAATATTTGAGTTATATTAAAGAAACGTAACCAATTTACCTATGGATTGTTCAATATCTGCAACCGTTATAAAATACAATTAAGTCAAACAAAAAAAAACCTTGGAAAATATTCTTTTTCCCTATGCTAGCAAAAAGCAGGAATAGCGCTATTTTCTTTTGAGTGAGCACGTTCAGAAAGAGTTTTTGATAAAACTGTTCTGTTCTGTTTTTCTTGATACACGATTATTTTGGCTCAACATTATAGCGCATCTTGATACCCATAGCAGCCAATTCTGAGTCGAGATATTTCAACACAAATGGAATACCAACTGTGGTGGTGTTATTTCCGCCGACAAACTTATTACCTTGACCATCTTCCCAAATGTCAGATTCTGCAATTTGAGAGGCCCCACTATGGTCAAATTTACTAGAGCACTTACGACAACGGATTGAAGCTGCAGCACCAATTCTTGGAACTGACGTTTGAGTGTTCAACAATGAACCACAGGAGCGACAAATAGAAGTTTGGGTATAATCTGAACAATTCAACAATCTATCTTGTAATAAGAAAGCAGTACCATGACCAATCAAAGCATCTCTCTCCATTTCACCCACACGAATACCACCTGATCTTTTACGACCTTTGACAGGTTGCATAGTTAAACTATTAACAGGACCCGTCGATCTGACTTGAAACTTATCATTGACCATATGACGCAATCTTTGATAGTAGACAACACCAATGTAAATGTCTGCTCTCAATTCTTCACCAGTAGCACCTGAATACATTGGTTCATTACCGTGGTAATTGTACCCAGCTTTCCTCAATTGCTCACCAAAAAAATCAGCAGGAGTATCTTCTTCACTAAATTTCCAAGGTGTTGCATCTTGCGCAATACCATGTAATGCACCAGCTTTACCAGCTAATGATTCCACAAACATACCAATAGTCATACGAGATGGGAAAGCATGTGGATTGATAATGACGTCCGGTTGTATACCTGTTTCTGAGAAAGGCATGTCAATAGTGGGCCACTTTCTAGAACAAACACCCTTTTGACCATGTCTTGAGGAAAACTTGTCACCGATCAATGGGCTTCTTGGTATTCTATATTTAATGGTTATAGACTGCCCTTCTTGATCACCATTATCATCACTCAATAATTTAACTTCTTCAATATAACCAGCTTCTGATGAGTGATATGTTTTAGCTTTAGTTTTACCTAAAGTATCATCATAATATGCACATATAGGATCTCCTTCTTCAACTTTCACACCAATGAGTGGTAATCCATCAGCATCCAATTTTTCTCTCCAGGATTCTGGCCATTCGTCATTACCGAATCCGAAATGTTGTGTAATGGGGTCACCACGTCTTCTACTCAAAGACAAATCAACTTTCTCAACTTTATAAACGGTACCATAACCAAACCCTCTCTCATCAGCAGATTTATTGATAATCATCGCATCATCCATATCATAGCCTGTATATGAAATAACGGCGACAACAGCATTAGTCCCGTTTGGAAAGTTATCCATACCATACTCATCATATAAATTAGCTTTAACAATTGGTGTTTGACCAGTTTGTAATCTGTACAATTTGTTATCAGATCTATGCACTAAAGCAACACCAGGGGTACCCATGGTTTGCTTACCCATTTGACATTGATACATGTTTCTTGGAGATTGATTGAAATCTGAAAATGGTGTTAAATTGGCCAATATCGATAATATGTTAGTTGGTGAATATTCAACGTGAGTGTGAATATTGTTGGTTATTTCTTCTGGTGTGACAGCCACATTCATATAAACTTGCTCGAAAGGTCCAACTATATCCAACTTGTTTAATGGTAAGTATTTGACTGGTCTCATCATTCTAGCTACACCACCGAAGATGTATAAACCAGGATATTGACCCTTTGATGACGGAGGGACGTAACCTAATTCCAAATCTAAGGGCAATCCACGGTTACCTTCAATTTTCCAAAATCTCAATGTATCTGCGACTATTTTACCATGTTCATGAGAACACCAACCCACAATTTTACCATCTAATTGAACACAACAAACGTTTGGACCAGCAGCAAACGCATGAGCTGGAGAAACACCCAAAGCACTCAAAACCTCTGGAACTTTTGAGACATCACTTGCTTCAGTTGCAATTTGACATTTGTGAGCCAAATGGTTTAACAAACCACACGGGGAACCATCTGGAGTATGGACAGGACATAAGAAACCCCAAGATTCGGGCAACAACTTTCTAACGGTGGTAGTTTTTAATTCGGCAAAAAAAGACCCTCTATGAACCATTCTAAAATGAGCAATAAAACGATGGAAGTTAATCTTCTCTGCAACGACAGTATACCCCGAAACTTGTTGTAAATCCAAACCAGATTGCGAAACCAAGTTACCAGTAGATAAGAAGTATTGTAATTTTTGTCCAATGTTTTCATTCGTTCTCATGAACACTCGAGACATGTATTTACGATCATTGAAATTGACTGCAATTCCACGATTAATGTCAGATTGAATTTGTAATCTTATGTTATTCAAGTATTCCTCTACCTTTTCCTTCAAGATCATACCATAAAGGAACCCCCCCAATAAAACTTCTTGATGTTGTGTTGCATCTGGATTGTCTGGACAACAATCACCAGCCACCAACGAGTACAACTTTCTGATCATATACATCAAAAGTCTAAATTTATCCGCATTATCGGGCAAATGAACTAAAACGATTCTCTTCAAAACTTCCTTTCCAACTTCGATGTCTGAGGCATCTGGAGTTGCATTGAACACAACTCTAAACTTGTCACCAAGATATGCTAAAGTCTCTTGTTGTGAGTATAAGTTATACTGTTTGTAAGTTCTCAACAATAATTCTAAACGATCAGTCAAGAAAGAGTTTGAAGTATCGGAACCTATTATACCATCGAAAATCTCTCTGTCGTTTGTTTCTACCAATGCTTTGAGAATCATCATAGCTGGAATCAAATACTCGTTTTTCCTCCATGAAAATCTGAATGTAACATTACCATCGTTCAAATAATGTAAAACGTTTGTTTGCGAGGTCTGGTCAGGTCTAACACATCTAATCTGAATACCGAACTTAGAATATGAAGCACCCCTATTACCAAAGGATGGACGGATGATAGCCATGGGGTGATTACGACGCTGAACAATCAACATACGGATTAATTTTTCAATCCCATTGACTATGAAATAACCACCTAACTCATCTGATTCTTCTTTAGCTGTCACTAACTCTTCCGGTGACAACTTTTCCAAGTGGCATCTATTACTTTTGATCATCACTGGAACCTGACCAGCTTCCCTTACTTCACTGACTTCTTCACCATCATTTACACTCCAACAAACCTTCAACATGAATCTAGACTTATATGTGCCCATTCTTTCACGACATTCTGATGGATAAGTTCTTCTATTTACAGATATCCTGTCGGATTGAGGAACTGATGGTTTGGCTAATTGCACTGAATCAACTCTGATCTGTAACTTGTTACCCAATCTGCTTGAGTCGTTGCTATCGAAAATTGTTTTGACCCCAATGTCCTTGACTGCTAGGTTCAACAACCCACCATCCGGTCCTTCAGTTAATGCATTGAATGATCCAATATGAGGCGCAACAGCTTCAGCTAGCAAAGGAAATGCGGTTTTGTCCTTGGGTGGATTTTGGAAACGCTCTTCACGTTCAAGAGTTTTGAATGTAGCTCCCATCGTGCCATATATTTGACTCAAATGAAGAGATATCTAAAGGTCTTGTATTTGAAATTTTCAAATCTGCAATAACAAAATTTTATTAATAGTTTGAAAAAAAAATTTGGTGTAGTTACCCGGCTCATTTGGAAAATCAGGTTTGTTCGCGATGAGGTTCGGGGGTCGCTTGCAACCTTCATTTGATGATGGTGAAAATAGTAAATAAGACCCCAAAAAGCCAACATAAGCCAGTGTTTCAGAGATGGCAAACTCAAGGTACTTATGGTTTACCAACGGCTGGCTTTTTTTTGGTGAAGAGCGGAGTTTTTTCACGAAAGAAAGCCATTGCTTGTCTTCTATTGAATGGAACTAATAGATGATTCAGATTCGAGTACGTCCGAAATTTTGAAAAGGAGAACTATCTCCTTCAAGACTGTCATATCCTTATAAGGGTGGATGGCAGGGGATTCCATAAGTTTTCAGCTGAATATGATTTTGCTAAACCCAACGATGTACGCGCGTTGGATGTGATGAACGACGCTGCGAGGTCGTTGATGGCGGACATACCTGATATAGCTCTAGCATATGGTGATTCCGATGAGTATAGTTTTTTATTGAAAAGAAGCTGTCAATTGTTTGAGAGAAGAGAGAGCAAGTTGGTATCCACTTTTGCGTCTACGTTTACTGCATACTACATATATCATTGGTCACAGCATTTCTCGGACAAGCCATTGAGACCCCATAAATTACCCACATTTGATGCCAGGGCGGTTCTTTACCCAACCAACCAGAGTGTCAGGGACTACTTTAGTTGGAGACAAGCAGATTGCCATATAAACAATTTGTACAACACTACCTTCTGGAATTTAGTGGAGCGAGGAAAGATGACGCCTAAGGAGGCCGAGAACAGGTTGATAGGAACATTAGCTGCGGACAAAAATGAAATATTGTTCAAAGAGTTTGGCATCAATTACAACAAGGAAAATGATATGTTCAAAAAAGGTAGTATCATAGTAAGAGAAATTGCGATAGACTGCAAACCGAAAGATCACACAGTGCCACTATCAGAAAGGCAGAAGCAGAGGGAAGAAAAAAAAAGAAAAAAAGCACAAATAGTAACTTATCATATTGATGTCATAAAGGATGAGTTCTGGAACGAGAGACCATGGCTTTTAGCATAGGGAATGACGGTACCACTACAAAGGCAATACAGGAAAAATCGTATTAAGTAAAGCTATGCAATAACTATAAAAATTGAACAAAAATAAAGTACACATTTGTAAAAGTTAAAGAGATTAAAATTTTTTAGTTGCCTTGTATTTTGGTTTAGGTTTCTGTTTACCAATCTTTGCCTTACCAATAACCTTAGACTTTGTTGGTAAGGATGGTTCATCATCAGATTCCATGTCATCCTCATCTTCATTTCTTTGTTTTTTGTACTTGAGTTTATTTTTTTGACCTCTAACTGGAGCATTTTTTATTGCTTCAATATAGGCGTTTATACCGCTGATATCTTCTAAAGGATCCTTTTGGTTGTCTTCTTTGAAAACCAATTTACCATTCTTCGAGTCGAAATTTGATTTGATATCTTTCTTGGTGAATTTCTTTGGCTTAGATGAAGAAATATGTGATAATGTTTGACGGTCCAATAAATCTAAAGGATCCTCAGTTTGTAAAATGAATTGAGATGGTTTACCAGATTTCTTCCCGTTACGTGCTTTTGGTTCATCTTCTTCATCTTCCTCATCTGATTCCGAATCATATAAAACCTCGTCGTAAGCTGATCTGAAAGCGGATTTTTTGCCTGTTTCTTCCTTCGCTTCGACTTCACTTTCTTGTTCCTTTCTCTTGTTTCTGTTTCTAGTTTTCTTTATATTGGTAATTAATTTCCTGTCTTCTTCGGGAATGGCAGCTTCAACAAGATCAATACCAAATTTTCTGATTAATCTTTCAATTATGTGTTTGACTTTGGATTTGAAATGATTTTTGTGTTCATGGGACCATTTCATCAATTTTTCCAACAAAGGTTTCATGTTTTGTTTGACCAATTCTTCTGGTAATGACAAAACCTCTATTTTAACGAAACCAATAGCAGACTTTGCAATTTCTCTACTATCACTGGTCAAAAACAATTCAAGGATTGAAGACAATTCAATCAAACGGTCAGTATCAATCTTATCTTTGAACTCATAGATCAAGCAAGAAAGGGCAGTAATTGTGGCACTGATCATGTGCTGACTTTCGGCACCCAAACCACCAGCAATCATGGTGAAGTATTCATTCAAAGAACCTTCCGAGTCAGGCATATCAGGATCGAGTTTTGAGTTTTGGATGATACCTCCCTCTGACATTTTATAACCCATCTGAATCAAAACCTTGTAAGACGATTCTCTCGTTTTTTCGTTATTATCCTTGGTGAAGAGAATGATTTCTGGAGCTATAGAAGCAATAAAGTGCAAATCTGTTGAAGGCAACAACTCTACAATCACGAGTATAGCACTTAACCTTGATGCTCTAGCAGTAATGTGGGTAGTTTGAGATGTTTCGATTATAGCGTCTTCTAAGTTTGAGATGTATTTGATCAAAGAGGCTTTGTGAGCATCACTTTCGTTTAGTTTTGATATAATTCTGTAGGATCTCTTTTGCATCAATGGGTCTGATTGCGAAAGTGTTCCAGCAAAAATTGTAAATAAGGCATCAAGAGAAGACTCAGGTAAGTATTTAGACATAGCGACGATCAAGTCCATCATTGTAACACTTGTTTTAGGAGTTTGCTGCTTACCATGCTTTTGATGTGGAGCTTCTGCTTCAGTTTTCAAAGACTCAGCTAAGATGACGGATGTGTTATCGAAAAGATCTTTCAAGTCCTCTTTGGAGCAAATTTGAAAATATGTGTCAATAGTTTCAAGGATGTAGCCTCTCAACTCTGGGGCAGTTTGACTGAAAACATTAAACAATACCTGTAAGATTTGACGGGATTTGGTAGATAAATATTCAACATTCTTTTGTGCTTCACTTACTGGAAATTGTTGAGATAAAAGCAAATCTTCACTCAAAGCACCAGAAGAATAAGTTATGTTGCTTTCAACTAATAACCTCAATGCGTGACATACAGTGACTCTCAAATCAACTTTGTGGAATAATAACGAGGCCAAATTTTGAGCAAAGCCATCATCGAAACTTTCAATCAAATCTGTTGGCAAGTCACAAAAGTGTGGTAATGTGGACCAGACCTGATCAACAACAATTTCAAAAATTTTTCTAGCTTCTGAATCTTTTGGACTTGATTCAATCTTTTCATTGAAATATTCAATCAAAGGTACTAACTCTTTTTTGAAATATCCCAATTTGGAATTTCTAACATTATCTCTTAAAAGTGGAAGTAACCAACCTCTACTTGGTATGTTGGATTGCTTCTGATCTAAGTTCAATGGTAATGACGATAATACAACATCAGGGCCCAACGAAACTATAGCAGCAGATACAACTTGATCAACTTCAGAACTTAATTCAAATGATTCTTTGTCTTTCCAACCACCTACTATAGTTAAAGGTTTTATAAAGTCTGGATTACTTCTGGATCTTAATGTTTGAAACAAAACAGTTAAAACATCTAAAATTTCTTTAAAGCAATGATTGTAATGGACGGATAATAAATCATCAAAAAATTCAGCTAATTCCGATATAGCATCATCGACAGATTCATATATCTCATTGGTAATGCCATTAGACGCATCTGGCAATAATAAATAATTTTCTGGGATGCAATTGCTAATAATAGCGATCAAACATTGAGAAGCACTGACATATATATCTGATATAGTTGAGGACAAGAATGTTGCAATTATCTTGAAAGCAAAAGGAAGTTTCGTGATACATACCAATGGTTCCAATTTTGAGTATGAAGAAAAAGCTTTGGCGATAACGGCAATCCAAGCTGCAGCCAAATGTGTATCATTCATTGAAGGTTTCAAGTCAAATATAATATTCAACACTTTGGAAAATTTTTCGTTGTCTATTTCATTTGTCATAGAATTAAACAATCCTTCAAAAGCGCCAAATGCTGAAGAGACCAAAAATTGATCATTGGTTCTCGAAACATCTAAAAGAGTATCACACAACGCTTCAATTTTGGAATTTGGCCAAGCATTTGCTGATGTTATAGCACTAACTAACTGTAAACTATGGATAATTTGAGAGTTTATCTCTTTGTTATTGCCTTGTTTTTTGTTTGAAGTTCTTGTACCAACTAATTCAACCAACCTTGTCAATGCAATCTCACTGCAGAAGGGCGATGATATATGAACAGAGGAGGGACTTGGTGGAGGATTCGATAAGATTTTGTTGACAGCTTCTTGTGCTCTTCTTCTCACTTTGGGTCTTGGATCAAATGATAAGTCCATCAAACCTGCCAAACCTCTTTTAGGAGAGACGTTTTGGGATCCGCTTTGCCATTGCGATAAATCTTGAGCCAACAACAACGTCTCTAAAGCACCAATAGAAGACCTGATTAATGGAGCATCTGCGTCAGGCAATGTTATGGCTGGAGCCAATTTCGACAAAATGACAGAGAACTTAGATTTTAGCAAAGCTTTGGGTGTGAATGGGAAAATGATATCTAAAAAGTAAGCCGTGCAAGTCGCTAAACTGCTATCTAAAATGGACTCTTCACCGATACATTGGTCTAGCAACGACAAAAAGGAAACAAAGTACGCAACTGGTGTTTTTTCATTCTTTTGCTCTTCAATATTTTCTTCCACTGCTGAGAGGATCAAAGCCAACTGTTTTTGATTGTCCAACTTTGAAGTGATTTGACTTCTGATTCTAGCCAACTTTTCTTCGAGCTCAAAGCTATCGAGCGGTGCTCCTCCATCAGGATTGTTATCTGCCATCGTGATAGATACAGAATTATATCTCAGCGTTAAAGGAATGGATAGAATCAAATATATAGTGTTTAACTAGGTATAAAAAAAAATCTTTTTGATGAGATGCTGTTACCCGGAAATATGATTCCAGAAGTGGTCGAGTTCAATAAAAAAGCTATGAACAGTACAAAATACAGCCAAAATAACCAACCAACACTCAAGCTTCCATAAAAATAATATAATGAAGGGGATAGTGAGAATCAGACTTGCAAGATTTGGTAGAAAACATTCTCCTATATACAACATCGTTGTGGCAAAAGCCGAGACTGCAAGAGACAAGAAACCAATTGAGGTTCTTGGTACCTACAATCCCATCCCAAACCCTTTGTCGCCAGAGGCCAAAGCCAGAGGGGAAAGACCAACTAAAGACATATCATTGGATTTTGACAGAGCCAAGTACTGGATTGGTGTTGGGGCACAGCCAACAGAAACTGTCACAAGATTATTGAAAAAGGGTGGAATTTTACATCCAGACTGGCCGCGCCCAGTCAAGTCAAACACCAACTCTGAAAGAGCGGTTGTTGCTTCGAAGAAGGATTTTGTTAAAGAGGTCTAGATCGGTGTTGACCTGTGAAGTTCCAGAGTGTCCAATCTGAGGTTTCTTCTGTTAAAAGTTCATGTACATATTGTTAATCGAATCAGTTTGATGTATTTATGTGTAGTCCCCTTTACATGGGCCATACTGCTGAATAGCTATTATCTGTAGCAACATAGTATATGACTGGTTCGTGAGCCACCCATGGCACAAAACGTATAGTTACAACGCAGAATAGTGAATTTCTATCATAATATATCGTAATACAGGAATACCTATTTTAGGAGTATGGAACTGTTTGGTTATATCACTCTTCCTCAACCATTTCTATCCAGTGAGACAAACTATCCATGAACTCATGAGGTTTCTCACTTATGAGCCAATGGCCTGCATCAATGTCTCTGATCTCAAACATTGGGAAAAATCTTCCAACTTCAGGAAGTGCTTCATCAGGGACATGTGTAGATTTTGTTCCTCTGATGAAGAGAGCAGGTCCAGACCATCTTACAAGATTTGAGTCGTAAGGGAAACCAGCAATATTGGCATGATCAATGGCCTTACCGAGGATTTTGAGCGGAATTTTACTTACGACTCCAGGCATTCCTTCTTTTGGGTCTTTGATTCTTTTCAAGTTGGTTAGCAAAAATTGTCTGACTTCTTTCGTTGGCTCAACTTGAGCTAAAATTTGGTCTGCCTCCTTTATAGATGTGACGACAGGCGCCTTTCTTTCCGTAGCAAGAAGCATTTGTCTTACATATTTGCCAAAAACTGATCTTGGACTGACGGCTAAATTTGCAGGTGAGTTATCGACAGGAACGATCATTGATGGCATTTCAGGTCTTCTCAAAGCCATGGCCATTACAGTTTTGGCACCCATGGAATGACCAACCAAAATTGGTTTCTCAATTTCATGTTCAATGATGAACTTTTCAACATCAGCTGCTAACGACGGATAATCGTGTCTCTCTATATGTGGTGATTCACCATGATTTCTCAAATCTAAACAATAAATGTCTCTGTCTAATCTTCTCGTTAATTGTTTGGCTACGGATCTGTTGTTTGTTTTGTTTCCAAAAAGGCCGTGTAATATAATGATAGGTTTTTTGGCTGATTTTTCATCAGGAGAGTATTTGTCATATGCCAAAGGAACAGTTTCTATATCAAGAGATAACGAGTCACCCAAATAGTTAGATGTATAGTTTGAAGATGCGTCACCATAATACTTCAAGCATTTGAAGGAGCTAAAACCCCTAACCAGTAAATACCTAAATGCTTTCACTGGACTAAAATAGTTCATCTTTCCAACACTTATTCTGGTAGAAAAATTGTTAAATGAGTTGACCGTAGTTTTCAACTCGAGTTAAATATCTTCACATTCGGGAAACTATGGTGCACCCTCAAAATACATTAACTTCTTCCTCACAAAGAGATGTTGCTAAAGAATATATACCCTGTTGTTACGTTAAATTGATGGACCATGGGATGAGTCGAACACTCAGTTACAAATTTCATTTTGAAAAACATTGAGTATCTACAAAAATCGGGCTTATGATGAAGTTTATCTCAACAGTCCCAATAACTGCCTGAAACACTTTATTTTCTCAAATAAAAGATCAAACGAATCTGTGAACGTTGATATTGACCAGTGACTTCATAAAGTCACCACTAATACATACAAATTTAGGGTAGTCTCCAAAAGACGTGCTTTCATATGTCTATGTATACCAAGAATATTCTCATGGTGAAGTCTATAAAGTGAATCACTGAAGGCTCCAGTAAGTAAATAAACTGGGCACGTCGTGTTTTAACGTCCCTGTATGGGTTCAGGGTGGTTGTAGAAATGCCAAGGCCATATGATACACTTCCAACACACTCTCTTCTCTTGTATCTTGGAGTTCCAAGTGTTGTAAGACGAATATGTCTTGTATCTTTTATTACCCTCTGAATCAGGTTCCAAAATAATAATCTTAGTAGAGTCTTCTTTGCCTTCTAGCCTTGCTTTCAATTCCCGTTTTTTGAAAAGTTTAGATGTCACTTTATTCAATTTGGATATATAACTTTCCTGGTCATTATCGAGTGAAGCAGGGATGATTTCGATTTCAAGGGCAGGTGAGTTGGCTGCAGTCTGGAGCTCACCGTATTCAGTTTCAGAAGTATCGTCCCTGTCAGAAGTTCTTATGGTTAACTTACCACTTGCTATCGAAACCATTTTATTGTAACATGAAGTACGTGTAGAGTCAAACAAGTTCATCCAGTAAGGAGGTGTGATGTTCCTGGCAGCTCGTATATGATATTTGTAGTTAGATCTTTTGATCGAAACATCGGCACTTTTTACTGGAGTTTTAATCACTGTGCTTGATGGTACAACTTTCAAGCCAGACTTGAGCTTCAATGGTTTCACTGTTTTGTATGGAATGCTCTTTACACTGAATGTATCGAGTTCAAATAAGTTCGAGTTGTAAGACACGTACTCTTTGTTGTATAAAATCATAAGCTTTTCCAAATACCTAGAAATTAATGCAATTTTTTCCTCTTGCATTATCCCAACTTGTTTGAATCTGTCTACGCATAGCTGGGACAATATAAGTAATTGATTTAATTCCTCTTCATCGTCGGTTCCAGAATCTTGATTTTCACATTTATCTTCAGTGTTTCTGCTCACCGTATCTAGCAACTTTTCAAACCCCAATTTCACTAACAAGTACAAAGTCTCCTGTATACTTTGAGATTGCAGAAACTGAATGATCAAATGGTATAAAGATCCAAATATCTCGGATCTAATATCACCTTCCTGTATAATGAACTCTATGGTTGTGATAAATTTTTTCTCCAAATTAGTCAATATCAAATTGTTAGTGGACTCGCATATAACTGTTTCTTCATGAAGCACCTGGACGCCTCTATCCATAACAGACTTTGAGATAAGAGAGTTGATTAAAGTTTCCATAACCTGAACTCTGACGTTGATGGGAATCACCAAACCAAACCGCATTGCGGAAACCAATGATTGTATTAAGTCCATACAATTGTTCAAACAAGAGTCATCATCAAAATGCAATAACCCATCGATAACTAGCTTGTCAAAAATTTTGATTATTCGGTTGTTCAAGAGGAAGACAAACTCTGTATTTGATAGCTGACCTCTAACGACTGCGTTAACCTCAAAGATGGAATCAGAAGGATTTTTGTAAGGGGCGTCAGCGATTATGAACGAAATTTTGGCTAGAGAACTCGTCACATCCAAGTCAAGTGAATTGCTAAATGTGCTAACGCCCAAAGGTCTAAGTATCTTCCCATATGGAATGTTGAAATTCATTATAATGTTCCCACTTGAGGATCCAAGCGCAGAAGAACACTTTCTGTTGAACGCGTGATGAAATCCAATAGTCCCAACATAAAGCACAATTCATTCATCTTGTGTTTGTGGTTAATAAGTGTGAAATCTATCTGAGGAGTTTTGAATCAAGATACTTTTGTGTTTCTTCCAAATTTCGATATCGTCCCTTAAATCGAAGACAGCCGCATGTGAAGTAACAACATAATAAATATGGCATACAAGGGAACAACTGACGGATATGGCTTGTATACGAGTACCGATACTACAAGTTAAGCTGAAAATAAAGTAGATATACATTTAACATGAGATAATTTGATCAAATTAATCTAAATGCTTAATCGAATAAACCGAAACCCATATCGTCATCAGATTCATCTTTTTCTTCTTCTGGTTCTTCTTCAGCGGCAGCGGCAGAAGATGAACCAGCGGCAGCAGCAGCTGGAGCAGCAGAAGCGTAAGCTTCTGGGTTAGCTAATCTGTCTTTGATTGCTTCGGAACCTTCGAAAGAGTAGTCAGTAGCAATAGATAAAGCTAAGACATTCTTGTAGTGGTTGACGATTGAGTGACCAACAGATGGAATGGTTGGGTAACCAGCAGCTAAAGAGATAGAAGCAATGGTGTTGATAGCAGCAACGAAGTGACCAACTAATTCATCATCAGTGATATCTAAGACAGATGATGGGAAAACTTGACCATCGTCATAAACTTGAATAACAGTCATACCATAGGTAAATGGAGAGATGTTTAACATGTTTAATAATGTAGCTTCGGAAGGACCGACTTTACCGTTGGCTTCAACAACTTTAACATCGTTGGTGATTTCAATGGTACCTCTGGCAATCTTGGTTGGAACACCTAAAGCTTGGAAGAAAGAAGTTTTACCTGGTTCCATACCGGTGTTACCAGCTGGAATCCAGACATCTTTAGGAGCAACGGCACCAGCTCTGGCTGGAGCAGCAACAACATTGGAGGTGATGACTTCACGGATGGTTTTCAAGTCACTGTTGGTGAAGATAAAACCAACGTTACCTTTAACAAATGGTAACAATCTTTCGAAATCTGGTAAATCAGATAAGAAACCTCTGATGGCTCTTCTGACCATGGTGTTTTTACCCATTAAAACAACACCATCACCACGTAAAGCTTTACGGATTTCGTGCATTTGTTGAGATGAAACATTGTCAACACCAACAACGAAGATGGATTTGTATTCTTCTAATAATTCTCTTAATTTAGAGAAATATTCAATTTTCTTTTCACGAGTGCCTCCCATTTCGACTTATTTAATATTGAGGATAGGTTTTTTAAAGGAACTCTCCACAAATGTATTGTACTTCAAATAGTGTATTAAACGTAGAGTAAATTTTCACTTTCAAATATAATTAGGAACAGCTCTGTGAGCTCCATCAGAGGTGGAAAATTTTGGGTTGGGAGCGCTGTTGTATTTTCAAAGCCAACTTCAAATTGTGACTGTTTATATGAATATAGGGCTCTAGCCCTTGAACACTTACACCTTTACACCATACAACAAGATATATCCTCAAATATTCAATGATGAAGGGAAGCAATATATTTGAGAAAAAAAAATGCTCACTAAAGTTTGCAGAGTGTAGTTGTTTAGTTGCGCAAGAAAGACTATCATATTGAGGGCTCTTTACTACAAAGAATGCGTGAAACAGTGAAAAAGTTACATTATAATTAGTAATTCTTTCAAAATGTCGTTTAATCATTCAAATATTCATAACCTGTACTGACAAATGTTCTGGCTAAAAAGACATCCCAAAGCTTAGATAGCTCGTCATTCTTTTTCTTTTTGTGTTTCTTTTTCTTTGGCTTCGTTTTGTCCAGTAATGTGACGATTTCTTCATCTGAGTCATGTGTAAGTTCATCTTTGTCATTCATGTAGTCTTCTTCGACACCAGCGTCATCGTCCACTCGAACGTCTCCCTTTACTTTCTTCTTGTCCTTAATAGGTTTTCCTAATTTTCTACCCAATTCAAGCCAGTCAGAAACAAGTAGCGACTTCATATTATATACATCATCATCAGTATGATACTCCACTTCGTACTGAAACTTTTTGTCTCCCGCATTTATGGCTGATAAGTTGGCAAAGTACTGCACATATCTTTCTGGTGAAAATAGCTGAGGTGTATATGCAGGACCTAATGGTAAATTTAGAGGCATTTTAGGTGGAAAAGTTTTGTCTTTCTTCAAAATAGTAACTCTGTCTTTCAAAGATAATTCGTCGCTGAAAAAGTCCAACTCATCGCCCTTGTCTTCAGCCAAAAACTTAGCTTTCAAATTCAGGAAGAATTGATCCCACGGCACATGAGTTTGGCTTGTATTGATAACATCTTCTAGACCGGTGATATTGTACTCCCATACCCTTAATCCAGGATTAAATGTGGGAATTACACTAGCAGTAACATGTGTGATGGAATACCTGGAGGAATCATTCCCCAGCTTTTTTTTTGGTTTAATTTTGGAGTATAACTTACTTCTCAACAAGTCCATATAATCAACTTTACCTCTTGGTGAACCTCCTTCAGCTCTTACTTCCCTAGAAGCTGCAGCTGCAGCATCTGCTTTGTTTTCTTCGTAATCATCGTAGATTGTTTGATCCAACTCATTGGAAATTTTGAAATAGAAATCGCTACCATCTTCTTCATAAGGATATAAATCGGCTAGTGACCGGTTGCTTTCAATATCGTCCAGCGCATAGTAGTAGTCTTTAGCTAAATCATAATTCAAACCTAGTCTGCTGTAACTATTCTCGATCGATTTGTATGCCATCACCGAATCTAACGGAATAAAGTGATCAAGATTCATATGACCGTATAAACCACCAACAACAATATCTCTATATTCATAGATCCAAACTATGTACTTCCTCAAACATGAAAGGTCGTAGTTTTTGAAATTTGGAGGAACGTGCCCAGTTATCCAAACTTTCATGTTTCTCTCTCTTAATTCTTCCAAAACGAAGCCTAACCATTCGAATAGCTTATACCCAGGTTGTTTTCTGCTATCACAATTGTCAACCAATGGGTTTCCTTGAAATAGATATAAGGTATTGATTGACAATACAGCCAATTTATTTGGAATAAGCTCCTCAAAAAAATATGCGCCTCTCATAAATAAATGTAGCTGAGACTGTGGGATGTAATTTTGCCATATTTTCCACAATTCTCTCGTTTGCAAGGTGGGGCCTGGAGCAAACAAATTGTGAGGATAAACATCGTTATTTCCCAAACTTGGGATCAAATGGACGTCCATTTTTCTGGGATTGTCACCTTTGGGACTTCTGAACGTGTCATACATTAATTTGGACACTTTTTCATTCATATCAAAGATATTTGACTCCGTACGCGGTATATTTCTGTCATTATCATGTCTAACATTATCCCCAGTCCAGACAATGAAATCAATTTTATCTCTCAAATTCTCATTTATCCATTTGATAGTCTCGTCCATTAATATCATTGGAGAGTCACATCCCGACAATGCTTCCCCATATTTTCCGGCTTTACCTTTACCACGATGACACAATTTTGATATGGATGAACCTTCCTTGTAATATGGGTCAGGATGGATATCAGTGATATGAAGGAATCTTCCATGGATTTTCTTGCTTTGTGAGCTGCTTCTATCCTTGAGTTCAATTGAGTTTTTGGGAGTTAGCTTCAATTTGTATAACTCTTGAGCATTGGTTGATTCGATAGATGACACATCAAAAAAGCTAGTCCTGCTGCTTTTTTCGCTAGAAATTGGTGTCTTCGCTACCACTAATATGACGATCAAAAGGAAGGCAACCAAGCACATGGCGCTTCTATGTAGCTTCCCTCGTTGAAGGCTCTCGTTTGTTTGGAAAGGATCTTTTGACATGCCTGCCATGTGCTATATTCGAGAATTTTGAGTTTCTAGCTCTCTACTTCCGTCTGTTCTAGCGTAGTTTATCACTAGAAGTTTTTATAGATAAAAATGGTTGTTTTGAGCCAAACTAGTACGTGAAGACCAAACAGTGAATGCGGTGTTGTGGGAGGAAGTTGCTATTCTTGTCGTTGAGCGCGTCTATCCAGTGTATGATAAATGATAGTTGAAGTTATGCGTGTTATTGAGCCAACCTCACCACCTTCTCTTCCAGCACTCAACAAGTATGACTTAATGTTGATGGTAAGCAACCCAGAATACTAGTATTCAAGCACTATGTAGCAATTTCCAGGTGCCTTCAAAATATTATCTCTGACCTTCTGTATGTCTGACTGTGAAGACCATCGAATTTCTGCTCTCAGCTTTACGCATGCACACTTTTTCTTCATTCGATGTGTCAAAATAAATCGTTGTCAAGAATCCCGAATTCCGGTAGGTCAGCACTTCACTATATTTCGTACGATGGCATTTTTTCGAGGGCCTTTTAATGCGCTTTTGAACCATCTCCCCTCGACACGAATTTGGGATTTGCTCTGTTCAGTCATTATCCTAAGCAACGCCTTTAGATGGAGAAAGTGAGGAATGCTTCCCATCATTTGATCATGAGAGCCTTATGGCAAAGACAACGGATAACGTAGAATCATGGTCAACTTTGGTCGTCAGCTGCTTGGAACGATATATTCGAAGTCGCAAATATCTTTTAGCTTTACCAAGAAAAATATCCCTATTACTACAACACCCTTCAAGAAAACTCTGTGAATCATTTGAATAACATCAGCGAATAGATCAACTCTACTACATTGAGTAAAGTAGCTATGGTGGTTTATAATGGTCGCAGGTATAAACCAATGAAAGTTGTTGGGCTTGTTGCTTTACTTCTAGGTATCATTACAATCATCAACTACTTCGGCGAAGCTGAATCATTAGAACCAGAATACAAGCCAGTTGACCCCGTACATGAAAAGGATGAGTATTACTTCATGAAGAATCTTGACTCCATGAATAGAATTACTCCCAAGGGCAAAGAATCTGTCCAAGAACCTCCAATACCGCCAATGCCAAAAGACCACAGCTTTTTGCAGAGTATGAGAAATAGTGTAAAACCATGCCCAGATTATGTTGAATATTCTCAAAGCAGACACGAACCTTATAGTGAGGGTACCTTGAAGCTCCCATTCATGAGGCCAACCGAACGCTGCCGTACATTCAAATCTAGTGCTGTTGAAAAGTTGATTGGGGATTTGATATCAAAGGTAGAAGATCCCGATTTGGCAAGATTGATAGAAAACTGTCTCCCAAATACTTTGGACACTACTATTTTGTGGCACAAATCAACATCAGACGATGATGTTGATCTATCCCAAACGTTTGTGGTGACTGGTGATATACACGCTGAGTGGTTAAGAGATTCCGCTCGTCAGTTGTCTCTTTATCAACCACTTGTGAAATATGATGCAAAATTGAAAGAATTGATGAAAGGGGCTATCAATACCCAAGCATACTTTATATCGGTTGCACCTTACTGCAATGCTTTTCATCCCCCACCAGGCTCTAACATAAAAAAAGACTCCTCTGCCATTGACCTAGTTTTTCCCCGTCCAGACTGGAGACACGTATTTGAATGTAAATGGGAGTTGGACTCGCTAGCTAGTTTTCTCACTTTGTCCAATGAGTATTTTGAAAATACGAACGATTTATCGTTTATGAATGATGAGTGGCTTGCCGCATTCGAAAAGTTATTGATTGTTTTAAAAAGGCAATCTGTATCAACTTTCAATGAGGAAGGACAAGTTTCATCATACCCTTACACCTTTCAAAGACAAACCAACATTGGATCTGAAACGTTACCTTTAGCTGGTCTCGGGAACCCTGTGAATTTTCAAACTGGTTTGATTAGATCTGCCTTCAGGCCTTCTGACGATGCCACCATACTACAACTATTCATTCCTGCTAATGCTCACATGTACGTCGAATTGAAGAGAGCTTTGAAATACTTAACTAGTCCAACCTTGAAAAAGCATCACGACATGGCAACAAAATATGCTGATGCCATATATGAAGGCATCTATAAATACGGTGTACATGATCATCCTGTCTTTGGAAAAGTATTTGCATACGAGGTAGATGGCTACGGGGGTAAGATATTCATGGATGATGCAAATATTCCATCTTTGTTATCTTTGCCAGATATGGGGTTCATTGAGAAAAATGATCCCTTATATGTTAACACACGTAAAATGATTTTATCAAATAGAGGTAATCCTTATTTCTTGAAAGGGGCGTATTTCGAGGGTATTGGTGGTCCACATATTGGCATACACAATGCCTGGCCTATGAGCTTACTTGTTGCGATCAGAACAAGTGATGATGAGGAAGAGATTCGGAAAAGTTTGAAACTAGTTATGGAAACTACGGCGGGCTTGGGTTTGATGCATGAAAGTGTCCATGTCAACTCAAAAGGTGGCAAACAATTTACTAGGTCATGGTTCGCTTGGTGCAACTCTGAATTTGGAAAGACAATATTAGACTTAGCTAAACGTAAGCCTCACTTGATATTCAAGAGTGAGTATTCTGGTACAAAGTTTGATATAGATCAAATCTTGTCAAGTTGATTTGTTTATTATATACCATACACAATTACTAGCAAATCAAGTTGTAGACCATTAATGAATTATTTTGCCCGTAATGTGTAAAAAAGATTTCAATCTCAATAAATTGAAATTATATTTAGTCCTTTCTTGCAAAAAAAACAATTTGCAAATTACTGACTTCGTCTTATATAATTAGCAATATTTTCAGCAGTAGCGCTGGAGGCAGACTTAGCAGTGCGCTCAAAAGCAGCCTGGTAACGCGATTGTAAATCAGAATCCTTTGTCTCATTGATTTCACCATTTCTGTCTTCAGGGAAAGTGTATTCTCTTTCTGGCTCATCTTCATCCCGTTCTAGTTCACCTTGATATTTATCTTCTTCTTCAGATTCAAAATCGGACAAAACGTCAGCATTTTCTGACTTTGATGAGCCTTGCTTCTGAATATCCTTGATGTCTAGATCTCTTATTAATTTATTCAAAGATTTCTCTTTTCTTCTCTTCTCCTCCTCCTCTTTTTCCTTAATGATTCTATCTCTTTCAGCCTTGTAATATTCATTGTACTCATCTACTTTATTGTCAACAGCGTCTAAAAATTCATCAAATCCTTTACCCGTATAAGCAGATACACCGACAACATCCAACTGAGAATAAAATTCCTCTAACATCAATGACATTGAATTAACCAATGACCCCATATAACCACCAGAACTTTCTTCACCGTTTAATCCCTTGTCATCTCTAAGTGCAGTTTGAAAAGCCTCGAAATCTTGCATCCATTCTTTGGCAAAGTCTGCGCTTTGGACATCAGTTTTGTTGAATACAACAATCATTGGTAACTTAGTTTTGTATAATATCGAACATGCGTACAACATATTTGATATGAAGGTGGTTGGAGAAGTGTTTCTAGGAGTGTCAACGATATAAGCTATAACAGTGGGAAAAGTAGAGGCAAAAGCTTCAGTGATGATAGCACCAGACGCAGACCATATGAAACATTCTATTTGCCCGGGGGTATCAATTATCACATTTTTGTAATTATCTGATCTTTTCTCAACTAACTGGATAACCTGATCGATTTTTGTTGAAAATAAGTTTAGCGATGTAACAATGGCACCGTTAGGCCCCAAGTTGTACTCTTCCATAACTTTTTTATATTTCACAGAATCTCTAATATCGATGTTTGCCCCAAATGGAACTTTCAAAACTGCTGGGTCCAAATTGATAACATATGGTGGAGTCTTTTTAGAATGTAAGTGAGAATTCAACCTTTGCATGAATGTGGTCTTACCAGACCCAGCCATACCAATACAAATAACAGTTGAAGGAGCCATATTTGAAAGTTTCAGCTTGTGTTTAATTTAATTTGAAGGATAACAAGTAAATCAGAAAGATTTTGATATATATTGAAGTTGATGCTCATCATATTATTAAGCGCATTTACCTTCTTGCTAAAAAAAAAAAGTTCATTCGATCACGTGTGCACATCCGAATACTATGAGAAGCTACTAATACTGGTGAACTACAATGATATGTATATTTTGTAAGATTCCTTGAGGGCGACCTGTTTTACTTATAAGATTTCAACACTCTATCCTCTATGTCATTGAAAATTGATTTGTAGGACAAAATTTGAACATTTTCCGCCTCCGCACCAAATAGCTTGTCAGCAGTTGGACCACCAGGCATGGCTGGTGGGACTTGTTGCTGTAACATTTGATCAGCTATGCTGGCGTCGTTCAAAAACAAAGAATACACAGGTCTCAAACCCAACAAGTTGACAAAGTACCATGATAAAGAAGAAACCCAGCGAACATCTAGATCTGGAGTAGCAACTCCAGCCTGTAACATAGATTTGAAACGAAGAGTTAATGGAAAAGGCAATCTCACTAGTTATTGATTAGTGACTCAGAACACGATAACAGACACTTGTCTGGAAAGTAAAAGGCAAAAGAAGGCTACTCACTGATAACAAAACCCGCGAAGAAAAAATTCACCCACCACATGATAACAGTCTGTGGGATATAATTTGCCATGTTGGCTTTGAGCATGGAAAACATCGCATCGCTTGCCCCAGGATCAGTCAAGGGATTTGGAGGGGGGCCATCTGCAACGACTGGTTCAGCGTAATACGCATCTGACTTCAACTTCTCGAGAAGGTAAGTCTGTCTGGCCTCAAACTCTGAATGTGACAAAACATTCGAGTTCATTCTGAACAACGATGATTTCTGCAAGTATTGTCTTAATTGCGTCAGTAGTTGGTCTCACTGAAATCCTTCAAACAAAGTATACTCACTGTTGTCTAACTTTCATATATGGCTGTAATTTTGGAGAGGGCTGTAAAAGTATGGTCACATTTTGTCTTAGTATTCCTACCAATACCATGACAAAAGAAATGGGTAGCAATACCCAATACTTCAAGCTGGGGTCTAATATCAAATCTGGGGCGCCCATTGCTGAATTGTGTGTATCAAAATGCTCGTAAATGGTTAGACTGGTTGAACTTATGATATGATGATAGTTCTTCAACATTCAGAAATTGGAGAGCCACTACAACACGCCCAGAGGCTTATAAAAGACGTGTACCGGATTCGAACCAATGACCTATTTGGAGTTGAATAAAAAAATCATAAAAAATAATTCCGATACCGGGAGTCGAACCCGGGTCTGCTCGGCACTTCCTAGAAGTTCTATTGAAAGCGAACCGTGCTAGCCGTTACACTATATCGGATTCTTGTTGCTATTAATCTCCCCGCTTACATATACCCTGTGGTTTTCAGAATTATCTTCAAAAGTGGCACAGTAAATTTCAGAATGTAATCGGGAAAATTCAGGACTCGATCCGATCTCTGTTCCGTATATATATCATCACCGGAATCAACTTCATAACACTCCTGGATGCGCAAGACCATACTACCCAGGTTAAACACATCAGTTACACGTCCATTAGTAATGATTGGGAATACCCGCTTTCCCTCATTTCTAATAGGCTCCTAATATCAGTAGATTGTGGGTATTCATGAGCATTTTTGAAGGTCAAATCTCCATCGACGGCTAAAATAGTTGGCTAAACTTAAAAAATACTCGGTGAAGGGGCCACAATAATTGAATGGAATATATAAGCCACATACTCTAAGTGGTAAACTGTTTGTTAATCGTTATCTGAACATTAGCTTGAGAAGTCGAAAAGCTCCACCCACGAATGTATTAAAGCTAATGAAATCCAATAGTTTCTCGACAATTTATTTTTTATCAGCACTACCATTTAGAAAGAGCGCCCGTTACTATCAATTGAAACACTTCGCAAGTATGATCAATCCCACACTCAAAGAGAGCGAACCAGCCAGATTTGGTCTCGAAAGCCAGGTCAAGAGAAACCCACACCCAGATTTCAAAGCAGTTGAAAAATCCAGAGAGCCCTTCAATAAGGAAACGTCGTGGAAATATACTCAAACAGTTGACACCAAATGGGTCCCGGGATCAGGCGCTAATGACAACGAATGGGCCAAACATAAGAAAGTTGAATTGGATCCCAACGCTGAAACTAGGAACCCAATCGACAACTACAAGCTATTGACGGCGGCAATCTCACCTAGACCTATAGGTTTCATCTCCACCATCTCTACTGAAGGTGCAAGAAACTTGGCCCCGTTCTCATATTTCACAATTGTTTCTCATGACCCACCCATTTTCGTTGTTGGATTGTCAGGTGGGAGAGGCAACCCAAAAGATACATGCAAAAACGTTTTGGAAACCAAAGAATTGACTATCAATATCATTTCGGAATGGTTCATTGATGCTGCTAATTTCACTGCCACTAATTCTCCTCATGGTATTGATGAATGGAAACTTTCTGGTTTGACACCATTGCCATCAACCATAGTCAAACCAGAACATGTTGCGGAGTCTGCGTTTTCTGTGGAAGCTAAATTGGTTCATTCTCATGAGTGGCACTCCAAAAAGAATCCTGATCGAGCTACTGGTACCACGTTGATTGTTGAAGGTGTAAATTTCCATATTAGAGAAGATGTGACAAACAAGGGGTTGAACAATGTCGATATAGCCAAACTCAAGCCGGTTGCTAGATTGGGCGGTATTACATATGGTAGAATCATTGAAGGTTTCGAGCTTCCTCGTCCAGATTTCGACAAAGAAATTCAAGGCAATGAAGAGGTAAGGAAACTCATCGAATAATATCTAGTTTGTTTTCTTTGATTTTGATGAAAGTATACAATATATGGAATAAATATAAAAATCACTGAATGTGTATTAAAAAGTTTGGACTGTCGGAAGAAATGTTGCCTGCGAGAGTTTGCGACAGATAACTGGATGTTGGGTCATATTTAGTGCAACACAAGACACGCTTGCGAAACACAGACATAAATGTTCTACGTCTTGATTTGTATGGTAGAATTGAAAAGAGTTGGAAAAGAGTCTAATGAGGTCGACATGGTTGTGGAATTTGCAGTATTTGTGCTCACTTTTGAGTTGACTGTAACTGCAACAGGCTCTCCCAATGAAAACGAAAAGTCACAATTACAGCTCATGATCATTAAGACTACTACTGACGCTGTTTTTGAAAATGATGGTAGCTGCATTACGATATGGAACCTCTGTAGGCTAATTATGATCTTCCGCTAATACCAAGAGGTGGAACTCTGTTGAAATGTCTTAACTTTCACTGATTGATAAGTCACCAGGTTACGATCCTCAAACCTCCCAACCTGGTTCTATCATTTCAGTCGTTTTGGCGAAAATCGCCCTCTTATATTGAAGCCAGTTGGTGTCCAAAAAATTGCGTAGAAAACAACTATCGAAGCTGGTGCGCAATAAACCCCCAAGCTTGGAGTATTCCGTTTAAAGACTATTCAATCTGAAAAGGTGAAAACAATAACACTGATGGTATATAACTTCATTACTTTCTTATTATAAAGTGATAGGTACTCGCATAGGTCTGCATCGACCAAGGGAACGGATAAAATTTTTCCTTGACAGTGGTAAATTAATCTCTGGAAACTGGTTGCTCAGCAAAAATTCTTCGTTTGTGATCTTCTGTTTGGCTTTTACCTCATTCTTGGAGATTGTTCTGATTTCACAATGGTCCATTTCTGTAATATAGGTTAAGAATTACCGGAATTTTCATGGCTGTTATTACTCGCAGCTCGTTAATGTCCCCATGCAGGATGTGGAGTTATAAAACTTTTTTCCACCAAAGAACAAAGACAAAGAGTGATAATTGAGAGTCAGTGTGAATATATCATAATCACTTGGATGGTATTGTTTCACGTTAGATATCTAGGCACACCAATTTTGTGTGGACACTCGTAAAAAAATCGTGTGATTTTTGAAGCTGTGAGAAGTTCACAAAGCATTGGGAATGTCAAAATTATAAACGAAGCTCACTTAAGCCTTAAAAGTTGATTTCTTAATGCTAGTGATGTAGCTTTTTTATACTTGTTCACTATCATTGTGCTTGGTAAACGAACAATAAAATCTTTCGGCTAGGTTCTCTATGTCAAAAGTGCAAAAAAAAAAATTACCACGGTGACTCTCAGCCTGGTGTTTAATTCTGATTGTTATGAAAGATTTTGGGCTTATTGTTTTCATCATTTTTTGAATGAAACTTCTTCTTTGGGTGGCTGACCTTTGACTTTCACGAGAGCTGTTTTGCAGTCCTGAATTGGATGACACTAACTCAAGTATTCTTTGATCAGGCTAAAATGAGGAAGTATTTTTTGACGGCAATCATACAATCGAAGACAACAACACACTGATTTATCTGGAAGTAAGTTTGGAATTTCTAGATGAAGTTATAATATTTTGATAAAGAAACCCATTTAGTATCTATCATAAAAAACATGAAAGCAGTAACGAATGACTATTATTGGCTGCAAATTTTCATCATAATATACTTCCTTCTCCGCTTATCTTTGTAGATAACATTGAAGATATTTTGATGGTTTTGAAGCTTTTCTTGTTTCTGTTGAGCTGCCTTTTATTGGCTTTGAAAGTAAAAGCTACTTGAAGCTGCTAAAAATGCTCTTTATTGCTTGAATATTATATTATTTGCATACTAATCTTTGGGCTCATGAAGCATCATGCCGGACTATTTTATCTAGCCATCTATGAGAGATTATTATTGATCGCTTCATGTACATATCAAATATTTATCCTACGAACTATACTCAAACCAAAAAACGGGCAAAAATACAACTAGAATCTACCTCCAAATTTATTTTTCGAGCAAATACACGTATTTCTTTGCTGGCGTGTCCAGGAAATCTCAATTCTGTCTTATTGATTGTGTATTGATTTGGAAATTGCAGCTAAAATATTCAGTTATGTCATCAGGTAAAATGGTATTGATCACTTGCAACTATTCCGCATTTCCATTGTATTATCAGGGCGATCACTACAGACATGCAACTCGACCCTCTTGGATATGGACATGAACCTCATACCTGCTAATATTTACTGACAAAGGTGTTGAATTCTGATTAGAAAACAAACGGTTTCAGACGTTCCAAATTTGATTCATAGATGCTGCAGTTTTGAATGTATATCGATCTTGATTTTGATTTCCCACTAAAATGTCTTTCGCTTTGAAACGCGAAAGAAACCTTTCATAACAAATGTGAAACGTCTAAGACAAGAATGTGAGAAGGCCTGGACTCTAACTAATCATTGAGTCAAATGAAGTGTCATGTATAACTTGACGTGGCTCATCTCTTTGCTTTTATCTAAAAAAAAACATTTAGTTCTTTTTCTGAAAAGTTAATGGTTCCACCCGGTAATTACAGTGAAGCTACAGTTCTGAGAGTTTCAACAATGAAATCAACATAATTGCAGAAATGATCGATTGGATTGTTTGACTCGCTTAGAGAATATTCAGTTTCCCAGAAGGGGATGCTATATAATGATCTTTGTCAACATTTACCTGGGCAACACTGAAACTTTTTGACTGCTGTGGATTGCCAATGAGTAAGACTACTTATTCTTGTTCTTCTGCTTCTTCTTATATAGCAAGACGTGAAAGAATCCGGCTACCATTTTTTTTCTCTAGCTGTAATTTGGGGTGGATTCTGTGTTGCTTTCTGTAGTGGTTTTCCAACAAGTGTTAATCACTTGAGAGCATTCAGCTATAGGAATATGACTCGGAGTCAGTGTCATTCCATTTTTGTGGAAGCCTGAAAATTGACTTTTCAAAAGGGGGAGTTTGTGTATGTTGTATGCGTTTTCTGATATTATTCCAAGATTATTTTGGTACCCAACGATCTTTGTTTTACAAAGGGTTTTCGTTTGCTTTCAAACTGGATTCAACATAATCGTTGTGACCGGTGGTTCATACGGTTTTCCTCCAAGTTGTGGGAATTATATTATCTCAACTTCTCTTCGGGATTGAAACAGATATACACAGTAACAAAATCATACAGACTGATGATCGTTACAATGGTGTTGACTCAAAAGATACATATATCCAATGAACAATTGGAAGAGCCCGGAAGCCCCTAACGGACCGATTAAAGTTATCTGATCGATCTAAGATTTGCATATGTCTATCGTTGAAAAACAAGCCTTTTTCATGTACTCTGATGATGTTGGAAAGACCGATTTCCCGCAACACGCAACACACCTCATTGCAAACTCTGGTTGGTGTTTGCGAAGCTGGAAAATCTAACATAAGCGTGTAAGGGAAAGCCAGGAATTTTCCCTCCGGACTTATGTCCGAGGTCTCCTCCTAAATCGCATCGCTATGAAGAAAGTGTGAGTTTCTTCGCTTTTTTAAGCTCTGAGTGGCTGATTCCAAAACTTGGAAATGAGCATTGGGTAATATTTTTTGACGATGTTAAAGGTATTGTTTAATGAAAGACGAAATATGGAGTTATATCTGGCCATTCAATCAACACAGTAATTGTGCCCCATATTGAGTGCATGAGAATCACCCACCCTGATTCAGCAATCAAGTGGGTCATCTATATAAAACTGGTACGAAAACAGATCTCCCAAAAGAGGTACTTGTCATTTAAGGCTATCAACTTACGAGGTTTTACTTGAAATGCGTTTTTAGCTCAAAATGTAGGAGCATTTATACGATTCGGTAGATGGGTCATTTGATGATTTCGAAAAAGCTAAATGAATTGTCGCAGTGGCTATAACTAATTGCACCTGTGATATGTTGATTATTCATTTGGGAAAACGTGTAATCATTTTTGGTGTTTTTGATTTAGCGCACCTCTTAACAAAATGTGGATGGCTAGCCAAAAAACTTTTTGATATTTGGTCAAGTTAAAGAAGGGTTTGACTGCATTTTAATTCGGATCTCTGACCAGCCTGTCGAGCTACCATA
The DNA here is from genome assembly GCA_003707825.3 of Cephaloascus fragrans. Classification (NCBI taxonomy): domain Eukaryota; kingdom Fungi; phylum Ascomycota; class Pichiomycetes; order Serinales; family Cephaloascaceae; genus Cephaloascus; species Cephaloascus fragrans. The sequence continues at coordinate 28,774 of PPLN03000018.1, forward strand.
ACTTTGTCAGGAAGGTCACGAATCTACATATCTTGAATTTGAGATCATACTTACCAGGTAATGTGTTGAATGTCGATAGGATAGGTTTTCGGCTAAAGTGTGGTTCTTCATATAGCCAATACGTAAAACAGACATAGGTTCGTGGAAACTTCTAAGCCTGGAGGCATAGCAGATAGCTGCTAAATGTAGAGCCTAATTTTAAATTGCAATGGTTTCAAGCTCTGGCTTTACAACCCTCAATTAAGTATGTCAAATATATCGTTTATTGCATAATTATTAATATTAATGTTGATGCCTAAAAAGCCAAAATTATCATAAATCAATCACCTCAAAAAGCGTAAAAAATCAATTCCATATCACAAACACACACAGGCAAGGTTAAAAAACGAGAAAAAGGTTTCCGATTACATATTTGAATCAACTGAATTAGAATGTAGAATATGAATTAGAGCTTAACGTCATTTTCTGGATGAATGACTAATGTAACAACAAATCCGTTGGCGTTTCCAAAAGACAAGGATAATGGCAATTTGTATTCGTTAAAACTATTGAGTGAATCATCTGCAATTACGCTCAAATCAAGACATGTTTTCAAGAATAACGTTTGTCTATTGAATTCTAATCTCGAGTTAGTCTTGGAAACAACTCTTTGGCAAAGCTTTTCCTTCACAGCCAAATTTGATGAATACTCAGATAATTCGATTGAGAGGTGAAATAAAGATTCGTAACCCATTAATTTGGCCCGTTCAAGAAGAGTTTCTTTGTTAGAGACTGCAACACTTAAGTTCTGCAAGTTCTCAGTATATACCACATCTTGACCATTGGCATTTGCTATTCCGTACAATTCAACAGGCGTATTAATCAAATCTTCAGTTCTCGTTCCATCTTCAGATGAATCTGAAAAAACTTTCGTAGTTTCTGGAATATAATCTGGAATGGCTTTCTTTTGTAAGTACAATAAACTTCTTAACCCATCATCAGCTAAAACTTTTGGAGTTCCGGAATTTCTGAATGAATGATTGAAGACCTCCAAAGATAAATAGCCATTGTAACCAGACTTATATATCAAATCAACTTGATAAGCCAAGTCATATTCTCCTTGGTATGGATAGTTTCTATAATTTCTAGCATAGAATCTCAAATCACTCAAATTCAAGAGAGGTGCGTCACATAATTGGACAAACATGATCTTGCCATTTTGACCAATTTCTTTGATGAGTTCCAAATCACATTCTTTTGCCACAATATGGAATGAATCCAAACACAATCCAAAATTACTTCTATCAACCCTTTTAACGATATCATACAAATCTTCTAATGTGCTAATATGAGTAGACCAAGACAATGCTTCGTAGGCGATTCTCATATTCTGCTCTGCAGCTAAATCTGCAGCCATTCTCAACTGTTCAACAAACAAATCTTTATCACAAACGGAATCTTCCTCACAATTTGCACAGATCAAAAGTAAATCTGTGTGCAACTCTTTCATGATTTCTAAAGTTTCCTTAAATCTAGTCAATGTGTCTTTAAATTTATCAGAGTCAAGTGGAGATCCCTCAAAATCTCTAAAAGGTTGAAACATAGAAATCTCCAATCCAAACAATTGACAGTAGTTATATATTTCAGTGGCAGATGCATCACTCAAATCAAAGTCCATGATTTCAACCCCTTGGAAACCTGCTGTGGCTATAGCTTCAATCTTATCATATATTGTGTTATTTCCCTTGAGGCATACAGTTGCAATGGAATTCTTGAAAGGTACCAGACTTGACAATTGTTGCAAACTGGCTTTGTTCAAAGATTCAAATGGAACACCAACACTGATCATGGCCGACGAGTTTTCATTGGGAGTAGCTGATACTTGGATTGCGGAGCTGCTTGGTACCGAACCAACAATGTTTGGGTTTGTTATCGTAGCTATCATTCTATGATGTTGTGATCGAGGTGCAATGTAATGGGTAAAGGTGGACTCGAGTTTGGTTGGTGTTAAAACTAAAGGAACACTAATAATTGATTCAACGGGCAAAGACGAAGGTATGAAGCTCTTCCTCTTTAGATTTATAATGGAGCTGAATACCAATTTCATGACGGAATCAAAGGGAAGAGATATTGTTATATTTATATAATTGTATGAGCATATGTCAATATGTGTACTGTATATACGGATTAAATTGTATGATATTGCATCCACTTATCAGGAGTTGTTTTAACTTCTGGCTTCTAACTTCTAGCTACTCAGAATTCAGGAAACAGAATCCAAAGTTCAAGATAAAAGAGGATCCTATAATAAGTAAAATTAAATTGCTGACTATTGCGTACTATAGATTTTATAGGAACCAGTTAGGGTTGCATTATGTTTAGCCTTTAGCATCTGGACTTGTACAAGAGGATTGACAGTGATGAACTTACACCAATTTCAAATCCATTCACCACCGGATTGAGTACCCGGAAAAGAAAATGAAAGTCGACCGCCCATCCTGCCTCAACCATTATCCCAAACCCGGAGGTGTTGTGGCTAACTTCATTAAACTTTTAGTTGTTAACCGGACTCTGAGTTCTTAGCAGTATCGGGAAATCGACAAGGAGCAGTTGCAACAATTGTGATGATTCTCTCGAGATAGAAGCTAGATCAGACTCTATAATGTTCTCTGTAGCCACTTGCAGTGAAGAATGGAAATATAAAAATGTTTTAGTCCGAAAAAATTAGGAGCAAGAAATGCAGACAAGAATGTATCAAGAGGATACGTAGGTCAGTACTCTGAGCGATTGTTCCACATGGGTGCTACAGAATTTGAGCAAAACAACAAAAGTTTTCTACTCAAGTTCAAGCTTTTTAGTTTGATGTGGGAGCCGAGACTTGAATCTTTCTGGCAGATCACATATGTGTAGATTAAAATCTAGATTTGGGTGCGAAGATAAATACTACAAAGGAACATCATGAATTGATGTTGAGACTCACCATCCATGTGTTGAGCTAAAACTTTCAATTAACTCACTATGCTTAAAATTTCTTTGCTATTATACGACACCACACATATCTTGGCTCTGGCCCTTGGGACACTCGTCAGTTTCAAGCCCAATTTGCTAAATTATAGACTCATAAATACGGTTTAAAAAAAATTCAACAAATAGCTTAAAACACCATGCTAGGAAAAAAGAGTGATGCACAAACTGTAACATTATAACACAAACTAAATTTTTGAATAGTATATCTATAGCTATCATATAATGGAGCAGTGACTCAAAGCTTTACGAAACGTAGAACAACTGATTAAGTGGCATTCATTAACACCACAAAGAAAGTTTAAGAACTAATAATTCTAAAATTTACTTGAAACAATTACGCTGGTACTCTAGATAGATTACAGCACAAAGATGCGGACAAATCCTGAATTATTTGCACTGTTTGTTAGCCTCTAGGAACAGATGTAAACCCAGTTTTACGAACGTTTATTAAAACAATACCACCTACATCTGAATATTTTTTCTTTTTGAACTGTGAAATTGGTGCCATGGTTCACAATCTGTAGTTCTCCTAGCATATACGCCTTCGCATTCGCATTCGCATTCGCATTTCAAATCTCAGGAAACCATCATATCTGTTGCCATCTTGCTTGTTATTTGCAAGTTGCAACCGTGCCTAAATTGTGCCACAATCGAGTATCACCCTCGCAGAGCTTTTGATGTGCAGGATCATTGAATCCGCCTACGTCCTGGGCTTATGGCTAGAAGGAGAAAAAATAATCCTTCCCTGGAGTCCCCATCGAAAAATCAGCCCGACAGCGTGTGTGTACTACACAAACCCGCCTAGAGAATTATGGAGTCCAGTAAGTGATGAAGGAAACACCGTTTAAACACATTTTACATAAGGGTTTGTAAGTGAAAAATATGAAAATAAATAAACATACACCAGTAAAAACGAGCACGAGACAACAATATCATATTTTTCATCCAGCTCAAGGAAATTGGTTGTAAAAGCAAACAAAATCTCAGTTGTCTCATTTATTGCTCCCATCCGTATTCCTACTCATCTTCATACTACGTGCTTCTCTTTGTTCGTCAACATACTTGAACAATTTCCACTCCATTATGTCTTCCATAGATACAGTCGACTTAAAGGAGCTCCATGACTTTGCTATCACAATAGCTCAAGAAGCAGGTCAAATTCTCATCGAAGCGTCTTCGAATATGAGTTCTATTCAGGATAACATCAAGTTGAAAGTAAATACAGTTGATATTGTGACTCTGACGGACATAGGTAAGCCATTTCCACCGGTGTATAGCGCAGCTGCGAATGATATCACTATATTGACGATGCCAAAGTATACTAACATCTCCTCCAGAAGTTGAGCAATTCATCAGAAACTCCATCAACGAGAGATACCCATCTCATAAGTATGTTTTCTTTTTTCGGCATTATTAGCTAAAAAGCAACCAGTGATACTAACTCATATATTAGATTCATAGGCGAAGAAACTTATTCCGCAGGTCAATCGCGCACTTACTCCATCCGAGATGAACCAACCTGGTGTATCGACCCATTAGACGGCACAGTGAACTTCGTCCATTTGTTTCCCATGATATGTATATCCTTGGGCTTCACTTTGAACGGAAAACCAGTCCTTGGGGTCATCCATGCCCCGTTTTTGAATCAGACATATTCTGCGTACAAAGGAGGTGGTTCTTGGTTGAACAAAACTATTGGATTACCAATACAGAAACATGATCCTTTGCCTGTAGATGCACCCAGAGGATGTATCTTTTCGTGTGAATGGGGAAAAGACAGGAAAGACAAGCCAGACGGTAATCTTATGAGAAAGGTCGAAAGCTTTGTTAATATGGCCTGTGAGGTTGGATCGAGAGGCGGAAAAGGCGGTATGGTTCACGGCATCAGATCATTAGGCAGTGCTGCTTTGGACTTATGTTTTGTTGCTACCGGTGCTTTTGATATCTGGTGGGAAGGTGGCTGTTGGGAGTGGGATGTATGCGCTGGTATCATTATTGTCGAAGAAGCTGGTGGGCTCGTTACTTGTGCAAACGCTCCTGTTGATCCCGAAAATAGTCCAATAAAACCTGTACAGTTGGGATCAAGGTTGTATTTAGCTATCAGAAGTTGTGCTGCAACTGAGGATGAGACATCTCGTCAGCAGCAAGAGAGAGTTGTACGTGAAGTATGGAAAAGAGTGGGTGAGCTAGACTATGAAAGGCCATTGCAGTGACGAATATTCCCATCCCTGCTCTCATTATGTATCATTATGTTTAGTAACGAACCTTCTAAATTATTAGCATTATTCACAATTCATTTTTAGCAAACATTCAAAACTTTTATGAACTATATGACCATGATTAGGATTATTTTTGAGACCTTATCCTGCTTTGGATCACGACTTGGAGAAAGAATGGTTAATGTACTGGTTTTCTTATCTATTTTGATAAAATGCAAGAAAGCACATATACATAAGTTTGAATTGATAGTAGTATATGCATAACTTAATCCGTAAACATCGAATACTTATTGATTGAGCGTTACTTTGGTTATCCATAATAATCAATAGCATTACAAATCAACTTGCTGCTTATATTTCGAGCGAGAATTAAAGAGAGTTTAATATAATAAAATTGAGTGATCTTTAATTTTGAAGTTTGCGTGAAAGCAATATCGATCTAGTTGAAATTTAGCAGTAAACATTTTCTTTTTCTCAATGGATAGGAAACAGCGCTGTTATCAAACACACAGTTGTGAATGACGATTACTTTAAATGCTCAATTCATCCTGTTGATCTTTTGATTTCAGTACTCTACTACCTTTACATTCGAAAAAAGGTTATTTGTAATTATTATTTGTACTGCGTATATGGACAAAAAAGATCTCCTTTTTTAAGTTGATTTGCACATGCTTATTTGATTCAAAATAGTTTACAACTTAAGCCTCAATGAAGGGAAAGATCAATCAACTTTAAATAACTCTACATCCTCCAGTATGGTTATCTAAACCATACGGCAATGTAAAAGTTACAGCACTAGAGTGTCCTCGACTTGGCGGAACACAGTAAGTTATTTCCAATTGACTATAACACAATAAAGTTTTTTTTCCATTACTTTGCTTTGGATATCAGCATCCCATCTCTGACCAGCATATCTACTCTCAAATTAAAACGAACTTATGTCAGAGCCAATTAATTGCAGACTGCCTATTGGTTCTGACTGAACACATTCTGCATTCCACGCAAAGCTGGAATATTAATTTGTGTATTGTTACTAGCAGACACAACATCCAACAGTCGCAACATGTAGCGCTCTTGTGAATTTCACATCAACAATACCAACATCATGGAATTCAGAGATGGTATCAAATACGTATCGATCACTTTATTGCTGGAACAATTGATCACGAACAAAGCACCAGATAATGAGGCCATCCCCCGATCAGTTATCTGTCAGGTATCTGTCATAATAGAGTACATAAGTCAAAACGGAACTCATGTTTCGAATGAATCACATTATGGATAATGAACAATCGCTAATTAATTGAAATGATCTTAGTTCATTCGACCAAGTGAAAGCAGAAGTTATCAGGTAAAGGGTAACATACAACGAAGAAGCAACTCTGAATATCCGCATATCAAAATAATCCATGGACTGAAGCTCGTTGTTTAATTGTCTTGAAGAAGTTAGTTTCAGAATTATTCAGTTAGTACTGCTATAGAAAAAAGCACACCGCCCCGATAACAGGAGATCGCCCGCGCCCCGGTTTAGATCCCGCTAGGAGGTGCAATGCCTAACATATTACGTAATTGCGAAGGGATTTCAGGATTTGAAAAAAGAATTTAAAATAAAATTAAAATTTCGAGATTATGTAATGGCTTCCCGTACGCACAGGCAGCGGCATCTGCTGTTGCAGAGATTTGGTTCCCTTTAGCCAGTAGGAGACCGCAACGACAAGTTATGATGATGATGAGATATCTGCTACTTGGTACAAGTTGAGTGATATAGCAGGACTGTAAAACGGTGGCCACCAATAGACTAATATCTGTGGGCGGAATGCTGTCTGGAACAGCCGCTTTTCGTAGGCATGATCGAGTGATCTCCTTTTTGTTTGTCTTTTTCATCATTATTGATGAATGCTGCATAACAACACCTGTTGCAGCCGGTAAAGATCTTAACCTTAAGTAGAAATAACAAGTTAATGATGTTCACGTCTTGAATTTTATAGGACGCTAATTAAAATATCCGTCTTTCTCATTCAGTTATGAGATGGGCTGTAAAAATAACTTTACTAGAGGGATTATAATTGGAGTTATATATAGGGACGTATTTCTCGATTCTTCGTGCCTGTGTCGAAATATAATTTTACATTAATACAAAGCCTCTACTACATTCAGAAACACACAAAACTTATCAATACTACCCATTGTCCAATAACGAAGATGTCACAATTTGATATATCAGTCGTTGAAAAAGCACCCTTGAAATTGAATTTCATTATCGTCGGAGCAGGTCTCGGTGGTTTGGCAGCAGCCATTGGTTTGACTCTAGCAGGACATAAAGTCACCATATTGGAACAAGCTGCTCAGTTGGGTGAGGTCGGAGCGGGGATTCAGATTCCACCCAACTCATCCAAGATATTGACCACATATGGTGTCAAGGATAAGTTGGAAAGTATGTCTTTGCAGCCTGTGGGCATCAAAGTTTTCAAGTATGATGACGGGAAGCTATTATCTGCTCAAAACCTCGTTCCCCATGCGATGGAAACATACGGTGGTGCTTATTTACATATTCACAGAGCTGACTTCCACAAAGTTTTGGTTGAGAGGGCAGAGGAATTAGGCGTGCAACTCGTGTTGGATTCTCGTGTCACTGACATCGACTTTGACAGCAATGTGGTTACCTGCTCAAATGGCCAGACTCACACATCGGATGTTATCATTGGAGCAGATGGATTGAAATCAAGAATTCGTTCTTTGTTATTGGGGCGTGAAGATCCTCCACATAATACTGGTGATTTGGCATATAGAGCACTCATCAAAGTCGAGGAAATCGAAAAGTATCCAGAACTCAAGTTCATTATTCAAGAGCCCAATATAAATTTCTGGTGGGGCCCATCTTGCCATATCGTTGCATACTTGTTGCAAGGTGGTAGAATGTGTAATATTGTTGCGTTGTCTCCTGATAATTTACCAGATGACATCAATGTAGAACCTGCTAAGCCAGATGAATTATTGAAGATATACGGAAACTGGGATCCTAATTTGGTGCAATTGTTCAAATTGGTTCACTCAACTTCCAAATGGAGATTACAAAACAGTATTGAAATGGATACTTGGGTTCATGAGAAGGCCAACATCGCATTATTAGGCGACTCATGCCACGCAACTTTACCATATTTAGCTCAAGGAGCTGCACAAGCGGTTGAAGATTCAGCAGTTTTGACTGGTCTTTTCTCAAAGATTGAAAGGAGAGATCAGGTTCACGAATTATTGAAAACATACGAAAATTTGAGAAAGTGGAGAACAACTCAAATCGTCCAAGGTTCAACAAATTGTCAGAAAATCTTCCATTTAGAAGATGGCGAAGCACAAAGGGAAAGAGACAACAAATTGAGTATCAGTCCCCCTATTATTGGCTGTCCTAATAGATGGGCAGACCCAGTTTTCCAAAAATTTTTGTTTGGATATGATGCTTTTGATGAAGCGGAGAGAGGTTGGAAATCTTTTGTTAATGGTGAAAACGTGAACTATATTGTAGAGAATTTGTACAAGCTATAATACTGTTGTTACGTTCTTTTGTTCGCTTATGTACTGGTTTTTTGAGTTTTCTTTGTTCTTTAGATTACTGGTTGTCTTTCTAGCATATTCAAAGGCTGAAGATTGAAATGACAATTGGTTTCGAGTTTATTGATCATGTAGTAGAGTTTCGGTAACCTTTCCTTTGGTGAGTATTCAGGTTAGTTTTACCCTCAACAACTGCAGTTTTTCAGACTTCCTGAAAATTTCATACATATTATTACATATGCGATGAATCTGGCGGAATATCTTTTCCTTTCAAATTTATCCAGAGGCTTCAGGGCATAAAACTTCCAAGATTCATCCAAGATATTATGTGGAGACTTCGGGTATAACCCCAAAATAGATTGGCGTTGCTTGTGTTAGTACAGTCCAAGATAATAATATCATCGCACACATTATACAGCACCAACATGTCCTTCAACCGGTGCGTATTTAAGTGTTAGGCACCGGACATTTTAATAATATATGGGGACAACACCAAGAATCAAGGACTTGATAAAGAATGAATATACTTCTTGTGAAACACTTCAAGGCGCTTCTGATACATATGCAAATGTAGCAAATAGTTGGGCTTGACGTCTGATGGTTCAATGCTTCATACCAAATTTACATCTATAAAGGCGGACTCACCAATACCTCATGCATATAGGAAAAGGGCTCAAACAAGTGCTAATCTTCAAGTGTATGTTATAGAGCCAAATTGGATATGATGAGTTGTTCAATCATAATAATGGACTGGCTATGTTTCTGGTTCTGATTCTGATTGAGAATGGATATGAAGCTGCGAGCCAATCTGTGCCAAATCCAAGCAAACACCTGTTTTCATTTTCAGTCTGATTCAGCTTAATAATTGATACGCTATTGAAAAGTAACTACGTTGATTATAAAGCTGACAAATTACATGCTGATTACCTGGCTAACTAATCAACTAAGCCGTTGATCACGAATTCAATTGAGATTGGTAAAGTTGGCTATATGTGAATGATATTTACGACCCTTTTCCTGGCTTCTTCGTATCTTAAAGGCTGCATTTGATAATAGAGTTCTCCCAGTTATTTAAGTGCACATATTGTATTGAATGATATACCGTTTTGATTGATTTCTTTTTGATTTTTATCCCTCAACATTGTTGAAATGATAATTTAATCAAACGATAAATTGTATTTCTAGTTTGTAAAGCCCTTGAGATATCAAAATTTAATAGTCTAAATGTGTGTAACATTCAGTTAGGACAGATCTCACCGGATCTCGAAAATTTACCTCCAAAAAGTTACTCTTGATAGTTTTTCCCAGTTCAAAGCTAAGAAACTTTGATTCTTTATATAATTAGACTGCTTTCCACTTAAAGAGTAATTGATCGATTTTCCATTGTTTTCACTTTGAAATTGATTATCGATCAGGGTCTATTATACACTCAAAGTCAATTTTATTCTTTACTAGTCATTTATCAACGTAATAGTATTTTGGAATTTACAGTAACCAACTTAATCAGCTAATTTTCATCTGTCAGGGTCTCTGTTGGTTGAGGCCAAGTATTGCGGATTGCAAGATTAAAGTGAATATCTAAAAGTTTCTACGTGTAAGTTGTACAACTGAAGCTCTGTGAATGCCCATTCTCCATAAAATGGTCTCAGATCTTTTACTTCAAAGTTGAAGGATTTCATGATAGACCTAAGCTTCTATTACCAAAGAAACAAGAAGTAAGCTTTTAAATGGGTCACCAATTCATTTATGTTCACTTCACAATGACGAGCTATCTTTATTGGCTACCAAAATCAAATGCTGTCAAATGCCTCCAAGCAATTCAACATTATTGTTGAAAGCTATTGTTTATGCTATTCTCAACACTGATTACACTTTTCTCAATACGAATTTTGTTGCATTGCTTTCGTAAAAATAAGACTTGTTTCGAAGATGATGTTATGGTACAACTTTGCACCTCAATATTCAATGAAACTTTTGAGTATTTTGTTATTGGCATTATGTAACAGTAAAAGGATTTAGCTATATACGAAAACTTTGAGAATCTTCGTTTTAACAAAGCCCATCCAGTATAAAGAATAGTGGTTGAATAGGCTAAGTTGCACCGTCGGCAATCTATTGTAACGATTCGAATGACATTGTGTTATACGTATTTGCTGTTTGCTCCTGAAGGAGTAGAGTAGCTTATGTGAACTTCACAAGGCGCAATATCGTTCCATGTCATCAAAAGTTGGGAAACTTGCCCGTGTTTGCAATTCAGTATAAAAGGATGGGCCAGCTCGAGGGTAGCTTATAATATCTTATGCCCTTAAACACATTTATGAACATTATAAACTTTAAAAGCCAGTCATTGCAAAGTTGAACAAGAGTTTATCTGTGTACCTTTAACAATTGTTCGTTAATGCTGAGATAAAAACAATCTGGGCTTATCTGATGATTTCATTCTTATTGCTAAAAATTATGATTATCTGCAATTAGTACCGCCACTGGTCATAATATTCTGAGTTCTAGATTATATGGTACAATAAAGCTTTATAAGTTGTACTCAAGGGTTCAAAGCAAAGCCCCAACGTCCCAGTACAATTCGCACATACACAAATGACTGAATGTGAGTTAAATTGTTGAACTACAAAAGAAGATTGGTACTGAGTTGACGATATCCACAAGTGTTTTTTGTTGCAACTGACCGATACATACTATCATATGGTATCGAGATTAGGAAATATAATAAGGCACCAACGTGATGCAATACTTAAAGTTAATTTCCCCTTATTTGTGCGCCTTGAATGCTACATCTTTTGACTCCTGAGTTCTTGAATTGGTAATTTATCTATTCTTATATTATACACCTTCTCCATCAAAATATGACATGCATCTCGATGGCATAAGTTTCCACTCTGGTTATTGCATTTGATGAAGAATGTCAATTAAAAATGTAAACTACTGAAATTATTGTTAACTTGAAATCCAAAGACTCCTGCGCTTTAATAATTTGGGACCACACCATTGAAATGAGCTCCGATAGTTGAATGTGTCAACAAGGTTCAAAAAATAGAAAAAAATTGAGAAGAAAAAGAATTTGACATGAGCTATGCTAACTTCAAAGCATCAATATTGGATTCTAGATCATCAAAAGATTTAACAAACTGAGGTAAACCAGTACTTATACTTTTGATTACAGCATCTACAGTTAATAGAGCCATGATACCATCAATACAGGTGCATAAACATTCTTCCGTTCCATTCAAAAACTTCACAAAATGATGCAATTGCAAATCAAATGGAACACCGACAAGTTCATCTGCAGTGATTGGTGTGTCTTCTGTGATGGAGTTCAACCACGATTTTTGAACTTGTTTATATACTTTCATATCTGGGAATGACAAAGTAGCATCCGAACCAAATATACGATAAACACCTGAGGTATTTGAATGAAAGGGTATCGTTGGATTTTCACCAGTACCACACTCAAAGTTGAAGGGGGAAACAACATTATCAGAACACACAAAAGTTCCAACCACACCACTTGAAAATTTCAAAATCAAAGAAGCACCTTCATCACAATTATTTGATCTCTGCTGTGTCAATAATTCGGCATAAACCTTTTCAATAGACCCAAACAAATAGATCAAAATATCGATATCGTGGACTAAGTTGATTAACAAGGTACCACCGCCTTTTGATGAGTCAGTTCTCCAAGCTTTTTTGAAGTATTCCAGCGGTTTAGGTAAACACCATGTACCTTGGATAGCAATAATTTTACCGAGGTCTCCAAGTAAAGATTTTGTTTGGAGAACGTAAGGATTGAAGCGTCTGTGGTGGCCCACTAGAACCTTGATGTTCAAGTCATTGGTATACTCATACAAAGCTTTTGAGTCCTTTGGGTCGGAAGAGAGTGGCTTTTCAATGAGTAGATGAATTCCATGCGAAGCAAGTTCCGCAGACAATGGGATGTGTGTGTGGTTTGGAGTTGCAACGATGGCCGCATCTGGTTTAACAGGAGATGTTTCAATCATCTCTTTGATTGACTTGAACCATGGGACGCCGTATTTTTGAGCCAATGGACCACCGTTGTGGTGGTCCATTATACCAAATAATCTTGTGTTTGGATTGTTGTGCACCGCAAGAGCATGACGGGGACCTATGAGACCAGAACCACAGATGAGAATTGATATTGACATGTATATATGAACAAATATACCATGCACTAGTCTAATCTATAACTGGATTCCTTCGTAAGGGTTGTTCGATATATCGCACACCAACCACGAAAAAAAAAGGCAGATCAAGTGCTTAAATATAAATAATTTTTGTCGCTATGCGGTAAGTGGCACTAATAGAGAGCCATGACGTCGTTAGGTAGGACTAGCTATTACAATACAAGCGCTAGCAGAACGCTCAGAACGCTGAGCGTTTTGCTTAGCTGCAATCCAGAGCCACCACCAATAGAAGCCGTATCTAATATAAAAGCCAGGGCCTCTTCCACTCTTTCGTAGGGACAGGGACATATTTAGAACGCGTAACTGGATCCTGATTCACTAATGCTTTTGTTTTTCTTATCTCCAGTAAGAGTAAAAGTGGTGTTTCCCTTATCGAAAGCACGAGTTCGTGGAACAAGTGGGGCTCTTGCAGAGTTTTAGCGTAACTGTGAGAGCACACAGCGTAACTTTCAGCATGTTCTCCTCACTTGGCAACTTCGATGAGATTTAAGGGAGAAGTCGAAGCCCAGAAAATGTAAGACCAGAGTCCTGACAGCGAATCTAAGTTCTGACTCCGCAACGAAAATGTACAAACCTCCGGAATCGAAACTTCATTCATTTACACAAGTCAAAATGTGGTATTTTCACATAAAAAGCGAAAGAGCAGCAATTTTTATTTTTTTGCTGTGGTGGGCGGCTAATTCAAAAACCATTTAAATAAGATACTCGAACAATTGCTAGGTCTGCCTAAGCCAGACGGTAATGGAATTTGCTAATCTTCAATTCAGTCCAAATGCTTCAATCCTCATTACTGGGCTCAGAGGTGTCGGTAAGTCAACCCTCGCACTCATGGCGTCGTCAGCTTTGAATTACAAGCTTATCGATCTAGAGAGATGTGTCTACCAATCAACTGGACAGCAGGAATCGTCCTACATCCAGCAATACTCGATACAACAATTCAGGGAAAAGGAATTCGAGATTTTGACTTCAAAGATAAACTCGAATTTAGACCTGGCCATTATCATTCTTCCTTCAACCTTCATAGACTATGCACCATCAGTTGACTTGATATTAAAACTCAAAAAAAGCCATCCTATCATCCACATCCACTGCGAAGATTCCCGTATCTCCAAATACTTCAAAATCGATGATTACTCAAAGTTCGTCTCGATCATATCAATCAAAAAGCCTCTTTACAACAAGGTGTCAAATTTTGAGTTCTACAACTTCAACTCCTTAAATATTGAGGGTAAAAATCAACTATTGACTTTAAAGTTGATAGAGAGATTCTTCTTGAATTTTTTGTTCTTTGTATTAGGTGGTTACGAAAAATCGTCAGCTTTCCTTAACAACAATCATTTGTTACCAATCGAAAACAAAAAGTCATGTATAGTTCAGTTGAATATTCCCTTCATAGAGCACAATTTTTTCAATTCTTTGAGACATAATACCACCGTCGAATTCAATTTGAACTCAAATTCAACAAAATTTACTAATCTACTTGGTGCCGATGCAATCGAGTTGAAAATCAATTTGAAGAAGTTTAGGAATTTAGGTTTGACAATCAACAACATTATTGAGATAATTACGTCTATCAAAATATTTACAAATTCCTATATTCCGTTGATTGTATCAATTGAAAATTATGATTTACCACTCACTATTCCTTCGACCTCTTCAAAAACAGATGCGAGTTCCAAAGCTCAGCTGTCCTCTGACGAAGATACAGATGTACCTATGCATGATAACAACAATAGCCCAATTTCCCAAGATGATGACATGTCACTATATTTTGAAATACTCGACTTGTCTTTGAGATTAGGTATAGAATATGTTGTGGTTGACTTAACTTTGATTGATCATTTTGAGAAAAGTATAACCTCTTTAATCAGCTGTAACACGATGACAAAAATTATAGGTTCTTTTCACAATAACTCTGGTGATAAAACGCCTAGATTTTGGAAGTCTTCTCTTCCATATCAAGTTTGTCATGCTGCTGAAGGTATAGACATTAAGTACTTGCGTATAAGTAATACTCCAACCTCGATTAATGAAAACTACGACCTAATATTTTTCAGACAAGATTATTCTGCTAAAAATCCATCGTCTTCTATCATATTATCATTGTTCAACACGGGGCCGCTAGGGAAATTCTCCAAGATCGTCAATTCATGCATGACTCCGGTAATACCAAATCTTCAGTTTGATAAAGAGCAGTTAGGGACATTGGGACATTTGGATCAATTCACAAAATTTGATGATTTGTCAATAGGTGAATATTTGAAGCTGCAAATTGATAGCTTTCTAGTACCCTGCTTAAATTTCTACGTCATGGGTTCTAATATTTCAAATTCTCTCTCCCCGATAATTCACAATTCTGCCTATAAAAAACTAGGGCTCTCGCATAGTTTCAAGATATTTGAGAGCTCAAATATTGAAGACTTACCAAGATTGTTTCGTTCCCAAAACTTTGGTGGTACCGGTGTGATCATGCCTTATAAAGTGGAAGCGATGCATTATGTTGACAATTTATCGATTCATTGTATCCGAATCGGTGCTTTGAACACCATTATTGCTCTGAGATCTACTGATAATCCAAACAAGATCATTTCTACTAATGGAGAGAATACCGATTGGTTGGGTGTCAAATTATCGTTGTTGGAGAATATCTCACCAATCAATGCTGTAACAAAGTTGAAGACTGCTTTGGTTTTGGGTGCTGGTGGTATGAGTCGTGCTTCATTATATGCATTGATATCACTAGGATTTACCAAAATTTTACTATATAACAGAACCTATGAAAAAGGTGTTGAGTTGGCGGATTACTTCAATAGTCAGTCGCCAATAGAATTCGGTGATGATTTTAAAGAGTTTCGAATTCATGTCATCAAGTCGTTACACGATAAACCTCCAACTGATTTTACAACAGCTCCAACCGTTATAATTTCTTGTATTCCAGGAAGGGATTTGAATAATCATATAATCAATATTGATGTTCCTTCACAGTGGTTCAGTTCTCCCTCGGGTGGTGTTGTTTTGGAAACAGGTTACGATCCATTGGTAACCTCTGTTTTGACTTGTGCTAAAGCTTATGTCGATAGAGGTTGGATTTTAGTGAACGGTTTAAATTATTTATACAACCAAGCTTTGTCACAATTTGAAATGTTTGTTGGTAAGCCTGCTCCCAGAGTATTGATGAGAGACGTAACCATGAGATATTTTGCGGCATATAATGATTATGACTGATGAAATGATTGAACTAATAGATTTTAATTTAATTTTCATTGTGGGATGTTGACTGGTTTTTTTTTCATTCTCAAAGCTTTCAACACTAGTGTTGTCTTTGATCCACTTTTGACGAACTGCTATGTATGAATATTTTTGACATTCTATTATTGATCATAAGCTATTCAGACTTAACAGTCAATTACTTCTTATTGCTGATAAGCCACAATAAAGTGGGCTTTCTTCGGTGCGAGTAGATGGCCCGGAATAACTTAAAAAGTATAAAAGTAGATCATTCTGAATCACAGTGTATTTACAGTATTCAGCATTTGAGGGTACATTATGCCACTTGGTAGCATTTTGAGCTGGCTGATACATCAGTGGATGTTGTCCAATATATGACTATTACAGATCTATGATATGTAGGAGCCAGATTGGATCTGCCATTTTCTGCTTTTCATTCAACCCATTATCGAACTCATATTAGTTTCCCTCTGATTCACTCTTTCCTTGCCATCTCGCTTTTGATAAACTTTCAGTTTAGTTAATATCTCGAGTATTGACCTGACCCGTAATTTATCACAGCAATAGAGTTCAAACTTATTGATCGTATTAGCTAACACTGTGATAGGCTATTTGCTTCAATGCTTCGACAAGGTCAGGATGTTAGCGTGCTTTTACTTCGTTGAAGATATGATTTTCACTGATCGAGCAGCCAATCTAGCCTTTACTTAGGTGCTAAATCCATTTTTGAGCGAACTGAAAAATCCAAAGTGTTGATGTTTTTCCTGGAAAGTTTCGCACCTTAGTGAGTGTGTCAAAAGCCTCAATAACGAACCTTTTAGAGGATCTAGCTCAAGAACAGAGGCTTTTGCTTTTGGAATGAGCAAAAGGTCATCTGCGACCCAAGCGACTAGGCCGAACGTGGAATATCGATATAGTCGGCTACTAAATTACACTATTGCTATTGTTCCCAGCTCGCACAATTCATCCTTTGAGTTTAATCTCCAAAATTTGGGGTACTCTCTTTTACGAAGAAATCATGTATACCTTTGGCTTTTCCAATTTCAATCATCCCACAAGTAACTATTCTTTTCGTGCTAGTGATTTCGCAGCCAGTTTTGATTCAGCTCCGAAAAAAAGAAACGACGCTGTATACGGCCATAGAAATTGTCTCAGCGGCGGCATTATTATTACTCATAGCTACTATATGAGATGAAAAAAAAAGTTTTGACGTTGATCATGAGTATTTTAAGTGACCTTGTATTGCATTGAATGAACCAAATCTCAATATACAGTTTCAAAAAGGATCAGCTTAATATTCACCTGAATTTAACTTTGCTTTATTTGGTTTCCACTAAATTAGTTCAATGAGATAAGAAGACCAATCCACGGTACTACACTGAGGTTCACCTTACTCTTATGGACAAACTCAAGCAATTGTATATTTTCATTACTCTACTGTTACAAAACTATAAATAAATATCTCAAAAATATATTTGAGTTGCTTATATATATATCCTGAATTCTCCAGCAAGACATACTATTTGTTGACTATCGTTGCGTTTTGACATTAAATGATTGGTATATAATATCCCACTTTCCTGCTTTTCAAGACAATCTCAAACAAACATCCAACATATTCTGAACTCCCAACATGACTATAAATCAAGTATCAATAGTTTTGGTAGGTGCTGGTCTTATCGGTCCACGTCACGCTCAACATGTTATTCAAAGACAAGATACAATACTATTTGCCATTATAGATCCATTCAGTGGTGAAGATTTGGCTGAAAAATTGAATGTTCCATTATACAAATCAGTCGAAGAAATGATTCTGAAGTCAAGCTCCAAACCAGACGCTGCAATTGTCGCTACTCCCAATCACACACATGTCAGTATCGCCCTTGAATTGGCATCTCATGGAATTCATCTTTTAGTAGAAAAGCCACTTTCGTCTAAACCAGAGGATTCCAAAGCATTATACGAGTACACCGAGAAAAATAACATCAAGTTGTTAGTTGGTCATCATAGAAGATTCAATCCATACATCTTGGCCACGAAGAAAAACCTCACAAAATTGGGTAAAATCGTTGCAATCCAAGGAACTTGGTGTTTGAAGAAGCCGCAAAGTTATTTTGACATTGGAAAATGGAGAACCGATTCCAAAACTGGGGGAGGTACGCTATTGATTAATTTAATTCACGATGTTGATTTATTGATTTGTTTATTTGGTCCAATTGAAAAGGTTTATGCGGAATTGTTGATGAAACAACGTGAAAATAACTGTGATGAGGGTGCTTCTTTAACATTAAGATTCTCAAATGGTATTGTTGGAACTTTTATTTGTTCTGATAACGTTGTTTCCTCGCTCAATTTCGAAAGTGGTACTGGTGAAAATCCAACAATTCCACACGATCAAAATTCTTCTGGAATTTATCGTATTTTTGGATCTGATGGTACTTTGTCCTTCCCAGACTTGAACCTTTATCATCAAAATAATTTCGCCGAGAAAAGCTGGAACAACCCAGTCACAATGGAAAGGTTGGTTTCCAGTAAAGATTTGAATGGTGTTCCTTTCGACTTACAACTAGAGCATTTTGTTAGAGTTGTCAACGGTTTAGATGAGCCTTCTTGTACTGCTATTGACGGAATTATGGCCGTCAATACGGTAGATGCAGTTATGAGAAGTATTGAGAGCGGATTGCCTACAAAGGTCAAAACTTTTGACGAGTTAGAATCCAGTTTGGACTCTTTGTCATTATCAAATTGAATAATTTGATGGAGATGTGTCGATATTGTTCTTATCTCTTACTTTCTGATAATAATGAATGGCTCGATTTTTTTTACGAGTTTAGTGAATTTAGTTAATTGAGGATTTAGTGAATTGTATGAAGTAGAAAATACCATTTCCATTATCTCTGTGTTATCATTAGAGTATTCTACTATCCTGTTCGTCTTGAGCGTAAAATCAGCAAGAATATGTTTGGGAAAGTGAAATACTCAATAATATCATTTGGTTGGTCATATCTAAGAGATAGGTATGACTAGATTGAAAACCATCGAATGAACAATTTCATGTTACATTTTGTTATATGACTAAATGATTGTTTTGAATCAAGTGAGGATAAATTGTAGCCGCAAACTTGTCAAACAAGATAATATACTAGACCATTTGTGCTCTATGTTAGAGCCATGCAATGGCTCTAACTCCATTGAAACAGTGGAACTTAAACTCCTTGTGTGGACTAGTTGGAGATAGCAGCTATGGCTCAAGAGGTAATAGCATCGACACATTTCCGAAGCATCTATTCATTTACAAGCCAAACATAATTTTTCTCACAAGGCCTCCCGATGCATTCAAAACCACTAGAGAAATACTCATCCTAACCAGTTAGGAGAGAATTTTTGTTTCAGGAATGGCAAGATGAGAGTTGAAGCTTCCACTTGAACCGTGCGATGTATCATATCTTTTGCAACAAACCCATCATAGTTTCAAATGGCTGATTGTATACTCTTCGATTATGATAAAACCAATTGCACTTAGGTTTAATTACTACATTCAGCAAGGATCCACGTATTTCTCAGTGATTCCCTCCCGATTCAATATGTTATTTTTGGCTGATGTCTATTTTCCAATGAGTTCAACTAAATTACTTTTATCATAAACTGTTAAGCTCTAAGAAGAACTATATACGTTCAAAGGGTAAACCTGTATTCGGTCGAGATAGGTTATTGAATTTCGAGATTATCAGGATTAAGTACCGGTCATATTTCGCTCACATACCGGGTTACATACATTCCTTTCGGTTTGTTTCGGTATGCCCTTGATATCAGGATTAGGATCCTGATCGAGATTTCGATGTGCAGAGTTATGTTAGCCGTACTTTCAAATAAAGATCAAGATTCGAAAGTTGTATGAAGATCAGGAACTAAATGAATGGGCAATGCTTCAAAAAATTCATATTCGAAATAGTAAAATTAAAAGTAAAGTAATTAACTCAGATAAGATTGCCATTATTTAATTTTAACATACATAATACATATAATCAATGACAACTAGAAATTTCGATCTTCATTACCTTGGTCAAGTTAATTTTTATTTCGGTTAACGCCTTTTCCTTGTTACGGAGCTAGAAAGCTAAAGCTTTTTCTTTTTTTATCCAATTATATTATTGTTGCTGATAATTATGTTGTTTTAATATTTATGGAGAAAATTAACTTGAAATACTTAGACAAATTCAAATCGAAGTAACAGGATTATGTTTGAACTTACATATTTGATATATACAAGTGATCAATTTGAATTCGAACCGTTCTGAGAATCAATATATATATCCTGTAATATTCCAACATTTACTGCTACAATCGTACTCAAGCAATCCGCTCTTCCCTTTCAACTCATTTTTTGAATTATATGCAGTTATTCAACACTACACATATATAATAATTCATTTCTTCAATAAATATATAACAAGTAAACCAGACAATCAAAATGGCTAAAAAAATATTATTAATTCACGGTCCAAACTTGAATTTATTGGGATCAAGAGAACCAGAGAAGTATGGTACAACAACTTTGAGAGATATTGAATCTGATGCAATAGAACAAGCATTGCAACAAGAGGCAATATTGCAGGTCTTCCAGTCAAATCACGAAGGTGGGTTGATCGATAGAATCCATAAAGCCAAACAGGAAGGTATTCAATTCATTATAATAAATGCTGGTGCCTACACCCATACTTCTGTTGCAATCAGAGATGCTTTCTTGTCTGTCAGCATTCCATTTGTTGAAATGCATATTACAAATATCCACAAGAGAGAAGAGTTTCGCCATAAAAGTTATTTATCCGATATCGCTGTTGGTGTTGTTTGTGGTTTGGGTGTTTTTGGATACTCGGTAAGTCTTGATTTTGCTTTGAAATACAAGCAATAAGGAACGTTGATGTTGAGTTATATGCTGTCATCCAATCGACTCATATGGTAGAATTTAGAAGTTGTGATTTGTGATCTGATACATACTTACATGCATTATATGAATTTTTTTTTGATTCGATTTGATTTGTTTTGTTTTTTTTTCGGATTTTATACTGATTTATATCGATATTATACTGATTCTTTATTGTGATTGAACCTTTAATACTTAATTAATTTTTGAATGGAAATATTGGTTATGACTATGACTTTTGATGTAGCGTCCACTTGTTGTCTCCGGCCCACTGCTGACAGTAACCTACGTTCTTGTGCATCGCACGTATTGTTTTTTTCTCGGCTAACTTCGGATAGAGCATATACTTATCCGGTGGCTGCAAATTTGGGGAAGCACAGAAATGGCTGCAAAATTAATAGGAAGCTGACGCTATCATACACTGGGTCCGGCAAAGGCAATAGGCTGAATAATTATGTCAATTCATTCCCCAGCATTGCCAGTAGATATCTAGCTTCAACTAATGGCTATTTTATTAAGCTATTACACCTTATTAATGACCACATTCTTTCTATTCATCATGTCACCCCCTTCACAACCTTAACTGTCAACGAAGCGAGCTTATTCGTTGTGCTACGTGATACACTATCCGGTCACTCAACTCCTATATATGGGAAGGTACCCGCTGATGAAGATTATAAAAGAGAGGTGCATTCCTGTATCGTTGTTGGGATGATATCCAAGAACAGCTTCAATCGCACTCCCCTATGCAACCGAAATAGACACGCTATCCATCTCTAAAACCATCAAAATGAAAGTTCATCCAAATGTTCAGAAAAACATCAAGTTGATGAACATGAACGACGAGACAATCACTCAAAATACAATCCTAATCAATTCCAATCATGAAGATCAGAGACTAAAATTCATTCTTGAGAGGATGGTTACTCATCTTCATTCGTTTGCACGAGAAACAAGGTTAACCACTTCAGAATGGTCCAAAGGAATAGAGTTCTTAACGGATGTGGGCAAAACGTGCACTGCTTTGAGACAGGAGTTTATCTTACTAAGTGACATACTTGGACTTTCCGTTTTAGTTGATGGGCTATCCAATCCCAAACCACCCGGTGCAACCATAGGAACACTATTAGGTCCATTTCATACACACGATGCTGAATTTGTTGAAAATGGCGACTCTATTTGCTCCGATGGTAAAGGCGAAAATTTTTTGATAGAAGGAGTTCTACTTGATACGAGTAATAATCCGATCGAGAACGCGACTGTATCTGTATGGGAATGTGACGAAAATGGATTTTATGATACACAATATAGCGATCGTGATGGACCAGATATGAGAGGTATCATAAAAACTAGGTCTGATGGCTCATACGTAATAAAATGTACAAAGCCTGTTCCTTATCCAATTCCTTATGATGGACCCGTCGGTAAATTGTTGGACAAGATAGGAAGACATCCATTCAGGCCTGCACATATTCATTTTATTGTTGAAAAGCCTGGATATGAAAAATTGGTGACAGCATTATACTTAAAAGGTGACCCTTATGAAAACAGCGATGCTGTTTTTGGAGTGAAGTCTGATTTGTTAGTTAGTTTGGATAGGTTAAGCGACAAGGATATAATTCGAAAATACAACATGAAAGAAAATGACTGGTATTTGAATTGGAACTTCAAGATAGTAAGTCAGGATGAGGCAAAATCATTGAGATTCGAAAAAACAAGAACGGCTATGAAAACCATGGGGCTTTCTTCCGTTGAGTTGAATGCTGATGGCTTACCAATAGCCTCTGATTTGGATTAAAGAAATTTCGTAATACTACAGATTGATATTCAATTATTTGTAAAGCATAACTTTTGATGATGCGATTAGTAGGAGAACCATTGTATGATTGAATAAGTTTCAGCTGGTTAAGCTCTTCATTTGGTTTTTTTCAAGTCTAAGGAACATAGTTAATGCAGTCATATCTTCTAGACGGTCAATATTGGGTCATCGCTATACTACAAAAATATCAGCACAAATATCATTGTGATTTATGATACTCAATTGACAATATCTACTCATTCAAAATTAAACCAGCATATCCTTGACCAGTTGAAGTACACATTGACACAACTCCAGCTTCTCTGTCTTTAGTCTTAAGTCCATTGATCAAAGTTGTGACAACTCTTGCACCCGTCGCACCCAATGGATGTCCCAAGGCAATTGCACCACCAAATGGGTTGACTTTATCGTAGTTGATTCCCAATTTATCAATGCAGTAAATAGATTGTGAAGCAAAAGCTTCGTTCAACTCGAAAATATCAATATCCTCAATCTTCAAACCAAAACGAGCTAACAACTTGGGAATCGCAACTGACGGCCCAATTCCCATAAGATCTGGCTCGACACCTGCAACAGTTGAACCTACAAATTTTGCGATAGGTTTGATCCCCAATCTCTCACTATTTTCCCTGGTAGTCAAAAGTAAAGCCGAAGCACCATCGGATATTTGAGAAGAATTGCCAGCAGTTGTGGTTCCCTCGCTTGAAAATGCAGGACTCAAAGCACTCAACTTCTCTATGGTCACACCTTCTCTTATCCCATCATCTTTGGTAACTGTGACAATTATCTTCTTACCTCTTTCATCAAAGTAATAAGATTCGATAGGAGCAATTTCTTTGGCGAAATGCCCTTCTTTCTGTGCTCTGAATGCCTTCCTTTGCGATGCCAAAGCGAACAAGTCTTGATCTCTCCTGGAAATTCCAAATTTCAAAGAAACGTTTTCAGAGGTAACTCCCATGGGAATAACAACCTTCTGAGATTCACACGATCCACTTTTTGAAAACTCTGGATAAATCCCTTGGGGTATACCTCTGTGAGGAAAATAATCACGTGTCATGCTTTCAACACCAGCTGCAATGGCTACTCGATTCTCACCACACAAAAGAGAGTATGCCATTGAAGTCAAAGCTTGAGCAGAAGAAGCACATTGTCTGTTGATTGTAGCTACGGTAGTTGTATTGGGAAAATTTGCTTCTTTGACAGCAATTGCGCAAGCTTTTTGACCTCCAAGGCTTTGAAGGACAGTACCAATTAAAACATCATCGACTTTTGAAGCATCTATGGAGGTTGTTGAAAGAGTTGCTCTGAGTAGTTGAGCTAGAAATTGTTCAGGGTAAAGACTTGAAAGATATCCCTTTTTTGCTTTTGTGATTGGAGTTCTCAAAGCTGAGAGGAAAACGATGTCTTTTGGTGATTTAATCAACATCAATGTAAGTGTTTTCGGGCTTCGTGCTGCTTCTCGATCCGATATTGAGAGCTCTGTAATTAATAATTCCTTTCCTGTGAATAGCAGCAATCAACACAAATATATAATCTTCAATAACATTTTGTATGACTAGTCTATATTTTGGCTTATATCATTCATGCTGAAGTTAACCTTTCGGCCCTTTCATAGCCTAATACTCAATGGTTGGCAATTCAAGCAGGAGAATCAAATAAGCGTGGATTAGAACTCAACCAGAAATTTAGTCATTGATTATAAGTAACTCATCTGTTGGGTCATATAAATTGTCACTAATTGCATCCATACAGCAACAGTAACGACAAAATTTATTATACCAGCGTAAACTAACCAAGGAGTGGATACATCAGAAATCAAAAAGATATGAAGCTACAATTGAAACTCATCAGATTCTCCTCGACTTTAGCTAAAAACTCCAAGGTAACTCTGGACTTGAATAAAATTTTCAGAGGAATTGGGTCAGATATCACGTTATTAAGTGGGGGATTTGGTTTATCAGGTGTTCCAGATACGATCATCGCTGCAATCGAAAGTAGATCGCACATTAGAAACATTACTGCAGTGTCTAACAATGCTGGTTTGGAAGGTAGAGGCTTATCAAGATTACTTGCAACTGGACAAATCACCAAAATGATTTCATCATTTATCGGAAGCAACAAAACGTTCGAGAAACTTTACTTGACTGGCCAAATTGAAGTTGAATTAATTCCCCAAGGAACTTTAGCTGAGAAAATCAGAGCAGGAGGAGCAGGAATTCCAGCGTTCTACACACCCACAGGAGTTGGGACTTGGTTGGAGACTGGGGAGTTACCAGTTCAGTATGACAAAAGCGGAACAAAGATCTTGAAAACAAACAAACCCAGAGAGATAAGAGAATTTAATGGTAAGAAATACTTGATGGAAGAAGCCATTTATGGTGATGTCGCATTGATCAAAGCTTATAAAGCTGATACTTTGGGAAACTGCTGGTTCAGAGGATCCTCCAGAAATTTTAATTCTGTTATGGGGAGAAACGCAAAACTAACCATTGTTGAAGCGGAGCATATTGTCGAGCCCGGCGAAATTGTTCCTGAGGATGTACATCTTCCAGGTATTTATGTTGATAAAGTAGTCCAATCTGTGAGCTCCAAAGATATCGAGATTCTCAAGTTTTCGAATGACCAACCTGATCGTGAAACTAAAAGTTTGGATGAATATGAGATCAAACGTGAAAAAATAGCTAGAAGACTTTCGAAAGAATTTAAAAATGGATTATCCGCAAACTTAGGAATTGGAATACCCACTTTGGCCCCCAAATTCTTACCATTAGATGTTAACGTTTTGTTTCAATCAGAGAACGGGATTTTGGGGCTTGGTCCCTACCCCAAAAAAGGAGAGGAGGATGCGGACTTGATAAATGCTGGTAAAGAAACAACCACGTTATTGCCTGGAGCATCGCTATTTGGCTCAGAGGAGCTGTTTTCAATGATCAGATCAGGCAGACTTGATCTATCTATTTTGGGTGGTTTGCAAGTAGCAGAAAATGGAGATTTGGCGAATTGGGGACTTCCTGGGCGCGTCAAAGGCATGGGAGGAGCTATGGACTTAGTAGCCAATAGTGAAAAAACGAGGGTCATTGCGGTTATGGAACATGTGGATAAAAAAGGACGTCCCAAAATATTGAAAAAGTGTGTTTTTCCGCTAACTGGTACTAAATGTGTCTCAAGAATCATAACAGATTTGGCAGTCTTCGATGTTATCGATGAAAAGTTGGTTCTAGTGGAAGTGGAAGCTGATAGCACTGTCGAAGAAATCAGACATAAAACAGGGGCATCTTTCTCTGTATCACCCAATGTAAAGCATGTTGCTTTTTGAGCACAGAAATATATGTTTCATCCACCTTAACTTGCAGCCTCTGTAGACGGAGGGGGAATACCTTTCAGATCAGAACCTACCCCATAACTAAGCCTTCATCATCCTTCAATCAATCATTACTGGAAGACATAGCAGCCATATCCTGCATATACGCTTATACGTATTTGATCAAATACTAAATTCGTCAGCGCTGACAAACCAAGTGATTAGTAATATGTTACAAAGCACAGTACAAGGCGGGTAAACAAATATCCGTTGTAGCACTGTAATTTACCACTTGAAATCTCTTTGAAAACATCCATATTTTATGTGGGGAATTCATAAACAGTTTTTTTTGACGCTGGATCATACAAAACAAAAAGAGGATAGCGCTATAAACCTCCAAATTTCCATCACAGGTGACCGAGGGAAACTGATGGATTTCTGGTATACACAAGCGCGTACCTTATTACTCCACCAAACATTCAGCCGGGCTGCGCTGCTGCAACACATAAAAAACTGGTGATATCGCACTGCAAACATCAAGCTTTCGAATAACACTTAGTTTCACTATCTATAGTTGATTGTGGGAAAATTAGGCTCAAATTAATACCATTCATCGATGAGACACGATGGAAGAGTCCTCTAAGAGAAAACGAGTCAGGCAAGCCTGTGATTATTGTCGCTCTAGAAAAGCCAAATGCGATGGTGCCAGTCCTACTTGTTCGGCTTGCGCTGCTAATGGCGAGACCTGTATCTATACTTCATCCAACAAGAGACGAGGCTTACCTACCGGCTACACTCATGACTTGGAGAAGAAAATCATCTTGTTCCAATCTTTGATAGGCTTCCTCATCAATAGCGACAACACTCCAGATAATGTTCTAGAAAACTCGTTGATAAGGTTCATCAGTGATCCCAAGCAAAAGAACAACTTGATAACAAATTGTCAAAACTATCAGAAGATATGGTCCAACTCATCTCTCTCGAACCTTTTTAATCAATTCATATTAGAGGAAGGTGACCAGTTACACGAGTTCAAAAATAATGGTTTGGGAAATAACAGATCAATTTCAAAACTAGCGACCAAAAACCAGCTAGCAGGGCCAGTGACGCCCAGCTCAAAGATAAACCAGTTATCCTCATCGAAAGAAGACGACTGGCATCCTGTCACTTTACAATATCACGGCTTATCTTCATTAGTTTCGGGATTTACCAATAGATCCATTCAGTTGTACAACAAAAAATTACCTCCAAACGCAGCAAAGCCATTCAACGTGTGTTCAATCTTTAGTATAAGGTCTTCGAAGGTCCAATCTCCTCCAAAGGAAGTGTTCCAATTTCCTCTGAATTCTAGAAAATTGATCGATTTGTATTTCCATATAATCCATCCATTATTCCCAATGTTGAATAGAATATCAATCATCAGATACACAAATAAATCGTTTGATAACATTGATACAGATAACTCGGATTTGAACTTCATATCATTAATTTGGTCGGTGCTTGCTATCTCAAAAACGTTTTTTAATGGTTTAAGATTGGAACATAATAAGCAGTTAGCTATAATTTATGCCAAAAACTCAACATTAGCGTTAGAGAATTCATCCTCGTCGACGATAGAAACCATTCAGTCGATGATACTTTTGGGGTATTATCATTATATTTCAGGTGAATGGGATAATTCATGGGTATTGATATCCTCGGCAACAAGAATGGCTATAGACGTTAAATTGATGAAAAAATTTGAAGATGATGATTCTTCCACTTACACCATAAGAGAAAGAACTTGGGCGACCGTCTATATCATGAACACTTTGCTATCATCCAGAATGGGTAGACCTCCTTTGATAAGGGCTCTAGATTGGCCTATTCCTGTTATAAGTGAAGATGAATGGGAAGAGTGGGAAGCTTGGAAAGAAGTTGAGGATATGAGCGTTCCCTCAAATTTCAACTCATCCAAGAATAAGTTGCTAGAGTTGGAGAGTGGGAGATGTTTATCCATTCATAATAATTTATTGTCTATTGTGGCTATCTTAAACTTGGCCATTACAGCTACCATTGATACAAACCCTTCCTTAAACTCATCGAGCGAGAGGGTCAATCTTTCGGTATTTGAGAGCAAATTGAGTCATTGGTACTCTAATTTACCTTCTTATTGTAACTTGAAAGATGACACTGTTAAAGTTTTTGGCTCAAATCCGGTCATCAATAAAAATCCACCGTTTGTTATATTCCTACATTTGATTTACAACCTAACGTGGTGCATTTTAGCAATTAGATTGAGTGGCTTGAATTCATCTAAAGATGAGAATTTGATAGTAATAAGGGACAAGAATTACACTTCATCAATCATAAATATTTACAGTATATTAAATGCTAACTGCGACAACACAAACTTGCCGTTTTTGGATTACTTTATATCAATGGGCAATTTTTTCCCCAAAATGATTGTTGATGAGTCACTAAATTTATCTTCGTTGTCAAGATCAATCTTGGGAGTTGATAAACCTCGAACTAGTGAAAACTTCAGAAAAAGCTTATTGACAAAATACAATGAGTTATTGAGAGAATGCAGCGAAGGATCAATTACATGCAAAATTACTTTGGATTTATTCAACATAATGAGACTGCAAGATAATACCAACGAAACAGCTAAAAAGAGTTTGAAGTTTGATTTACTATTGAATCCAATCAATGATTACGAGGCTCCAAAAAACAATTTAATCAATGATGGGAATAATAATACAAACAAACTGTTAAAACCACCTATCAACTCATTAGCGCCTTTGACCAACTCTATATCACAACAAATCGCATTACCAAAGATTCCCAGCATGTCAGATATCACCTCAAATATGGCTCCGACACCGAATACAGCAAATGCGCTAAACATTTTGAATAATGTGGGGCCAACACCAAATGCAGTTAATCTGCAACATGACGAGCTAGATTTATTTATGTTGGATACAGATTTTAGTAAAAATGATTCAAGGTTGGATCAATTCATGAAAAACTTAGGGTTCATTGGATCGTTGAACTTCAACGATTTTGCAATGAACTCCAACTCACTTGCGAATAATAGCAGTGGACTTGTTTCGTCATCATCCACTTCTTCCGCAGTAGCATCTGCAGCTAATACATTAATGAGTGTTAATTCTGCTGGCACATCGATAACGAGTCACACATCAAATCAAATCAATCAAAACATGAGTAATGGTGCTGTTTTGGCCGGTAATAATGAAAATACCAATAGGAATAATAATGCGAATCCAAACATTATTGCGGGCAATAACGAGAACGAGTTTTTGAGCAATAGTTCTGTGTTAACAGATCTTGAGAACTATGGGCTCCATGAGTATTTACAGCTGTTAGTGAAAGAAAAAAACAACAGTTGAGTCGAAAAAATCTATTCCAAACATCATAATGAATAATGCAAAATACAAAAAATGCGTGTCAATATGGAACTCGTATAGACTATAGTAATATGTTTCAATTCTGTAGTGACTTATTTTATATTTATCCAAATAAACCATCTTCTAAAGCATTGGGTACTGGTCGGTCGCCATATACACCTTTCCAACTCAAAGGTTGAATCCATTTTCTGGGCTGACCACTAGTTTCATCGATATTTAACAGCCTAGTGACCCGTGTAGCTAGTATTTCTGCATCCGTACAGTTATCCCCCTCGTAGCAATAAATCAATATACAACTGATTTTTATGTTTGTTGTTGAATGACCTGAATCTTTTAGTGTCAAATTTATTGCTTCTGATGAACCAGAGATTTCTGACAACTGAATTTCTTGACCAACATGAGAAACTATATCAGTACTCAAATCTCTAATCAAAGTTT
The DNA here is from genome assembly GCA_003707825.3 of Cephaloascus fragrans. Classification (NCBI taxonomy): domain Eukaryota; kingdom Fungi; phylum Ascomycota; class Pichiomycetes; order Serinales; family Cephaloascaceae; genus Cephaloascus; species Cephaloascus fragrans. The sequence goes on from PPLN03000018.1 coordinate 58,882, forward strand.
TGCTAAAACTCGAAACATTCGTGTTCTTCATTGTAGAATCTTCTTCATCAAGTTTCAATTTTCTCAACTGTGACAATAAGTCATCATTAAAACAGATTATCTTCTCATTGCTTTCAGTAGTTCCAAAATCGGAAGAATCTAAGATTAACAATTCTTTAAAACCAAAGTACTTCACGAAATGGGTGATATAAGTGCTGAAGGATTTGAGATAGCCTGGAATTATGGGAGATCTTTGTTGGATCAATGTAATGTGATGTTCCTCATTATAAAATAATTCCAAACTGTGGGCAAATCCTCTTTCGCTATAATTTGAAGTCTCTTTCAAGTCATTTGGAGACACAAAGGGATACAAGTACAAATCATCCAACGAGCCTATCTTTTCAAACTTGAAATTGGAAATGAGAAGATCAATCGATAATTGAGGCAAATTACCAATTGAAACGTTGGGAATAATGAGTATCGAGTCAGATAATTTGCTCAATAGCTCCTTTTGTGATATCGTTGTAGATGGATAAAAGTACATGGATAATTGTAAATCTGGAGTCAAATAATAGCAATAATTGGTGGAGGCGACACTGAGAGTGCCATGTTCATAGTAATAAATGGACTTGATCCAGGTGTAAACTTCAGTATGGATACCGGATATTATAGTATGACATATAGACTAGACATTTTTTCCACATGACCACTTGTATCAATAAACAATAAGCTCATTCTTCTGCCTGGGAAAACAATAGATCATTTGATAGAAAGACTGTACTGGATGGTGGAAACTTGCAAATAAATCAAATTATCCGCATTATTTGTGTCTTGAATGGTATAGAAAGTGGAATTCTAGGATGCCTACTATAGTTTGAAAACTTGAGAGTATGCAAATTCCTTCAAGTAAATGGTAACTTAACTTACTAAGGCTTTCCAATACACCACCTTGGTACGATCCAGGCTATTGTAAAATTTTCAAATTGTGTATTCTTGGATATGATTGTTTGTTTGACGTTTGAATGGAGAAGATTGGCCTGGAATATGTTCTCAGACACGAGGGACAGAAGAGATAGAGGTAACTGGGCGATAAAGAAGAACTGTCGCATTCCTACAATTTCAGGTCAATACTTGCATCTTGCAAGCATTCTTCCACCGAGAATTAAACATTCAAAGGCGTTTTGGACTGTGTTTGATGTTCACAAACAATAAGAAACATCACTATAGATTTCAATGCTTTGTAGTGCCAATGATTTGGAACAATATCCAAGCTCAATGGATTCAGAGTAGCTGAAGGCTTCCATCTTCACCTAAGCGAAACAATACATCATGTACGTCTGCGGTGTATTCTTGAATACCAGAGTGTTCAGTGTCTTATGGTGCATTAATCCTTTGTCTTTGATGATAAGTCCAAGCCGTGAATCACGATCAGTTGGTTGTTATATACACGGATGGATTTTGAACCCAAACATAATTTTCAGTACAGTGACAAGGTGACCAGATCCATGTTCAATTGGAAAAGAATAGAATATACACCAGTCCTTAGTATGAGACACCTGCCTTTAAGTTGCAACGACAGAAAGACTTACAATGACCTCTTTTTTTTCTAGCAAAAAACCGGGATGATGGTTTCGGTACATTGACGTGAGCTGCCACGAATCATAGTTGAGATCAAAGAAGAGTAACACTCTTTTCCTACTATGAGCTGTAACGTATCAACTGGCCCCATTCTCCGTCAATCCCTCGAGAAACAATAAACATTGTTTGCTCGCAACCAATGTAATCTCCTTTATCTGGTCGCACCATGGACAAAGCTCCTATAGGATGGCAGTAAGTGATACTCTTTACATTGGGCTACTTAATCCAAAGATAGGCTTAGTGTCAAAGAATAAAAATATCTCTGAAGAGGAAAGTTTGTTCACGCAAATCAATTACAAGCATTTTTTTCCGTGATGTAGCAGAAGTATAAACAAAAGACAACTCTATCATAATGATTACTCGGGACTTTGATCAAAGTATACCTCTTGAAGCCTCGTTCATTCGCAAAAATCATACGATAGATCAGCTGCCTTTTTTCATATAATCAAGAGCTGTTCAATTAAACTATATATAATCGTCGAAGGTACATAGAGTTCAACCTTGGTATTATTGGGAATTAAAATATTAGGAACTGTATTAAATGCCGTCATAAACTTATGAAACATCGCAACAACTTCAGTTACTTGCGTGGAGCCTTGGTTGGTTATAAGATAACCTTTGAAATTTAAAGCTTGCTCCTGTTTCTATCTTCTAATATTAGACGTGGAATCGTCATTGAGAATACTGTTGACTCTCATCTTGTTATCACTGAACCGCTTCTTTGAACTAGCTGGTCTATTACTGCCATTGTTGGAGGCGATGGGGTGCGAATCAAATAGGCTGATAGGGGGGAGTCTATTTGGCTGTGAACTTGCTGCTTTGATTCTTGCTGGAGGTATGTTCAAAGTCAGCGCGCTGTATCCTAGTCTCCCAGAGCTTCTTGAAGACGTGCTATCGCTAGCGGGTGATGACAGCGGTATTGTATTCGGTGTGTGATAATGATAATGATGCTGAACACTGTCGGGTATGGGAAAAGAAGTTGTTGAAACTGAACTGGTCAGTGGACTGATATACTGACCATCAAATGTTGAGTGGCTCAGAGACGAAATTTGCACGAATGGTTCTATGATATCATCTTTGTAAGTTAGCAAGTGATCTGGATAGAATCCACGAGATAACAGAATGCCTTTAATCTGATATATTGGTCTTGTGTTCAAGAGTGCTGTAACGTGCGCATATTGTGCTGCTGTGAGATTTTCCTTGACATTTCTTTTGTTCCTGACAAGATTCTTGTACTTTTGGATCAACTTGAAATTCTCCGGGGTGGTATAGTATATCAAATGAAAGTGACTGTTGCAACTATAGGGCCTAATTGAAAATGTTTGTTTTATCAAACCATTTGCCTTATCAGTCTCAAGGTCCGCTTCAAGCTCTCTGTATGTTAGAAAGAAGTTGGCTAACCTTGAGCCAGACCAATATTTGCCATCTGTCCATCTTTGTAACTCAGAGTTGGACGAATCATAGATTATAACATTTCCTACTTTGATTACGGATCTCTTGTCTAGTGCCAGCAATTTGACTTTCACCGTGGGAATTCTGTTTACTCTTGCTGCTTCAACCAAATTTAAAGCATCTCGAATAGAATACAAGCACCCGTTATATGATTCCATATCCAGGAAGGAATAAAAGTTAAGGTATTTAATAATTAGCTAGCTGCTGCCCTAATTTCAATTTCTCTTTGCCAAAGCAAACAAACAGTGAGGATTGAAAAAAAAAACTTCAGAAATAATAAAGTAAGTGGAAACCTAAAGAAGTAGCATAGATCATGAAGGTTATCAGAAACAAGAATCGAGTTTATCAATACTTGATCTTTCATTGGTACAGATATATAATACCCATACTATTTTTTGTATCATCAACTCCGAAACTCCGCAATGTGTAGCATGCTTCCAGATCCAGCCAGCTAAGACTCAAGAGTTCTGTCACTATGGCTCAGTATTGCATTTCACCAATTAACTGAATCGTAAAACGCTGGAACCTGCCTAACATCCGCTTAGAACCAGGGAATATGTATTAGCAAATCCTTTGGCCCTTTTGAAAAATCTCAATGACAGGTTTAATGCCTTGTGCAATAATACTTGTTGGTGATCATGAGCCGCTCCTTCAACCAACCGATTGCAACTACACTCAAACGGTTAGGGAAAGCGGTGTGAAACTTGAAAAGCTCTTCCGTATCAAGATCAAAATGATGACAGTCGTCTCCAGGACTTGCATTGGAGGTTTTCACATGGGCTGTACTAGGACTCACCTCAGAGGGCCGGTTGCAGCCTCAAATTAATTATTAAAAGGGGGAATATATAATGAAATACATGATCGCTCAGCTGAACTTGTGGTATATAATTCATAGGGCAAATTAGCTCGCCCATAAACCAAGTCTGAAATCAAACACAATCTGCCTCTATAACTGAGACGGTAGCAGTTTTGAGTTAAGTGGGAAATGATCAAGTAGAGTGCTTGGAACAGCATGGAATGAAATTGGGTTGGGCTGCCTCTATGAGCTACTCTGATGAAACAACCGGATCCATACAGCTTTCTATCTGAGGTGCAAACCCAGGACTAGTCAAATAACTGAATATTTATTCTTTGTACTTTAGTCTCAATTATAAGACCTTTTGAAACCGAAAGTGCCAATTAACCGCACAGCAATAACACACACGTCTGATTATAATAGTCACTTGCTAAACGATTCTTTATTTTGACCGTAGCACTTCCAAAATTGACGTCTTTTGATTCGAACCATTAAATGAAACATTTCTTGGTATTGATTGGCTGATATCATACAAAAGAAGCTAAATTACGAAAAAACTACAATTAATATAATGCAAACAAAATGCTAATGATTAAACATAATTACAATTTCCAATGATTTGATATATATATATCTATATGTATGGTATACATATCAAACAAAACTTATATTACATTTTTGAAAACCAATTAAACAGTAAAACAAAACAGAAGGGAAATAATTTATGAACTGATGAGTGAATTAATGAGCGAATATTGAATGGATGAATGAATTAAAGTAGCTGAAAATATGGAATGGAAAGAAATGGTGCAGTGATACTAAAGCAAAACAATTTGAAATTTTAAAACAGAATAAAATAAATTTTAATAACCTTTGAAAATATTTTTAATGATTGTTCCTTCTTCTTTTTCAAAAGAAAACTCTTGGATTTGTATTCTATATATAGTATGATTTTTAACATCTGAATGATTGATGCTCTCAAAACTTAACAATGGTTCTATTTATCAAAAAAGTCTATCCATCATATTGAGAATCTTCCCGTCCTCCATGTTTCTTTCCGAATATTTGGGAGTATTTATGGGGGGTAAAAGAATCCTAGATCTATTTTTTTCTAACTCCCTTGTTCTATAATCAGATTGAGAATAGGATGGTTGCTCTCTATACTTCAAGTTTGAGATGGTTGCCTTTTTATGGAGTTTTGGTGTTTGCATCGATCTTGGATCATCCCTTGAAGAATAACCACCAGATGATAAATTTGGCATTGACATCTTCGGCTGAAGTCTAGGAGTAGGAAGTGGAGTATGACTTAAACTTGAATGAGTTTTTCCATTGCCCTGACTATAACTGTGATTGTGTCCATTGTTGGCTTTTTTGGAATTTTCAGGCATCATCAAATTATCGTCCGGTTCTATCATCTCGCTTTCATTTATAAGATTTTCAGGATAGATACTTACTGACAATTTAATTCCGCTCAATTTGTGATCCATACAAGGATGTTTCAAGTTATCCGTCAAAATATTAATATAGCAAATCAAATGAAACTTTTCATTTTTTTTGTTGACAACTGAAAAACTTTTCTTGGTTAAACCATTCGCTTTGAAAGAATAAGCCTGGATAGAATTATTGTCATCTTCTCTTCTTCCCTCCATTTCTTTATATATTAAAAATGAATTCGATACTCTAGATGCACTCCACGATCTCCCATCAGTCCATCTTCTCATTCCCAGTTCGTTTTCATTCCATACAAAGACTGATCCTGATTTTATTTTTCTCCTCTCTGATTCACTCAATCTTTTTGTTATTTTGGGTAACTTGCCCAATCTTGTTGCCTCTATGACAAGCAATGCATCCTTAAGTGTTTTTATGGATCCATTATATGTCTCCATCTTCGAAATCTGATATGTATGTGTGAATCAAGTGGGTATTAGGAATTACGTATTCAGAATTGTGTTTCCAGGATTAATGATAGTATTTTAATGCTTTATAACGGCAGAAATCAACACTAGCTGAGATTTGAAATTGAGACTGACAATAAATAAGTGATCTGAGCAGAATTAAAAATGAAGATATGTGTGATATGACAGGATAAGGATATGTTACATATATATGATAAAGTCAACCTATGAATATGGAAAAGAATTGAAAACAAAAGATTTGAAATTTAAGTTTGACATAATATTATAACATTTATCATCAGTTTAAAATAAATGGAAATTATTTGCTTAATATATGTACTTCAATTTAAATTAATTTTAATAATTTTTTTTTCTTTAATTATTTATTAATTTATGATTTCGATTGTTTAATTTTTTTTTGTATATACAAAAAAATTTCATAGAAATTTCACATTTTTTATGTTTGCATGATTTTTGAGTCGAACTTTGGGCCTACATGAAGCAGTGTATGATGATAAATTTTATTTTCCAGTTATATTGGTTACCTATACTAAAAGATAAGTGAAATGAAAAATTACAAATAATTTAAAAAAACATAAAACTCTAAATTAAGCTTAAAATTAATCTTCGTATTAAATGCATAGTGTCCGTATTGGTGCGAATTAAAGGGCTTCTTTATCAATTATGGGTTGGGTATTATATATAATACCCCAGGTAGAACACGTCTATATGGACATGTCTTGGGGGGTGGGTAAGTAGTTGAAAAAGGCGATTGGAAGTGAATGGAAAAGCTTAATAAACGTTTGTTGTCGAGCTTTAAGCTAAAAAGTAAGGTAGATTTTGAGTATATAGGTTATTGTGAAACAGCTTTTCACAGCTAAGCATTCACAGCTAAGCATACAACCACACATAATATTATTTACTCTTGGGACTTGATGAAAGCAAGATGAGCTAATCCACTCTTGGGACTTCAGCGGCGAGTTGCATAATTACTACAGCTGCCACTTGATGCCTCTGTTAAGCAAAGGAGCATTGCTTTGAGATTGCCAAACAAAATATTATTCCAGCAGCAGCCCAGGAGTCATCACGAGCGGCAGGTGCAAATGAGCCAACATTAGCTATACAATTTGGCCACAGCTTACTAAGAGTGTTGTGGTTAACACTTGAAGAATCTCGCTTTAAACTTTTCAATGTTGTTCAGGTTAACGAGTAGTTGTAGGTTGTACTTAGATTATTATGATAACTGATGAGCCTGGCTGCGCGCTGGTTATATTTATTAGACCGACAGGCTCCAATAATTAATGTAGGTCTATGTTGTTTCCTTTTGTCTCACATGTAGATTGAGACATGAATAAATCTTGTTTGAAATCTTATTCGAATAAATTAGTGAAGTTTTTCACTTCAGTAATTACATTCAAATTGTAAATTGCATCAATGGGGTTGTGATCCGTAATGAATACTGCGATTAGAAGGCTTTAAACTTGTAAGCACCACATATCTAACATGTATAGGGGTTGTCTACATAGAGAAGTTGAATCGCGGTCACAACATTATTTTTTAGTCAAGACATCCAAGACAAGACTATAGCGATCAAGTGCTTGGAATGAAATAATATCATACTTTAAGTTGAATTTCATTACAAACATCCATAACCCATAGCATGAATCACCTTTACTCAAATATACTGTACTCAAGAGCACTTTTTCACTTTTTTCATACATTCCACTATCTCCCTTCTTTTTCAGAATTTTCAAACACGAATTGATTACTTATGACAACCTAGCAACAATAGTAAACAAGTTTTGCATTTTTTTGTGATCGTTATTGTGTTTCAATCCAACACAATGTTTGTACATGCTACTGATACCTGTAAGGGTTCGTAATTTCTGGAATTTTTAGTATATATAACCGTTAACCTAATGAAAAATACACTCACCCAATTTGTGAATTTTATTACTGATATGGTGCGATGATACTTAGGAAAATATAAATCAGGCAGAAACAGTCGATGAAAGTAAGCTCATAGCTCAGTGTTGATTTGAAGAGCAAAAAGATTAAATGCAAACAAAACATTTACGTACTTTGACATGAGACTTGTCACATTTTACGTGATCATTGGTGGAAAGTGGTGGAAATTGGTGGAAATCGGATGTTATCTAGAGCTAGAAAATTACTAGCTGAGCTGGTGGTGTTCAATTAGTGATGAGCGCAGCTGTGTATATCTGTTTTCGTGAAGGTTTTATAACCAGCTTTAGAAGAGAAATTTTGTAGATTAATTTGGTAACTTTTACCATATAATCGATATCTGAGAAAATCAATACATTGGTTTTGCAGTGCTTTATAATATCTTTTGAATCTTCAATACCACAGCAGCCATGTATACTTCGAGGATACTCACATGACACTCAATCGGTTTCGATGATTTGCATCCACTGGGTGGTGGAACAATAACTAGATACTTGAGTTAGGTTGACTTCGGGTATTAACTGATTTATCCAATTAATTTATAGTGGATAAGTAACTTTCAGCAGCTCGCCATGTTTTGAATACGATAATACGATGATGAAAAACTTGTGGTCCCCAGCCTTAGTTTTGCTTATGGTGAAATGGGAGGACACTCAATAAGGAATCTATCAATGACATGATCACATCGGCGTAACTGAAAGCACAACTAGTGTTGAGACAAGAGTAAAAATAGTTTCAGTTCATAAACCATTAGTCTAGTCAGGTGTTTATTTCACCTGTGATAATATTGTGAATTAGATGATTTCTAAATATATGGTACTAGCTCAACTCTACCGTCCCTACTTGAGTCCGGCATATTTTACTTATTTATATACTTATTCATGTGCCTTTTTTCAATGAATTTAAACATGTTCATTTCATATACAAGTTTGGCTCAGTGAAGTTAATTTGACAAGGCTTGCACTTGTATCGACAAATGCAACACGTAAATGTTCTACTATAATCGTCAGCTTATAGATCCTGAAATTGCCTCAGAGAAACTTCACTGTGATATCTATTAAAGATAAAATTTGGATGAGGAGCAAAGCAAAACGCAAACTTTCTCACGCAACTTAGCGCTCTGAAGATGAATTTCTCCCTACCACTCTTGAACGCCCAACCCACCTCAATTATCCGCTAATCTGACCTGATTAAGTTAAAATTTATGATTACATCAAAAAAAAGTCAAGACTTTTCTTATTAACTTCGCAAGATATTCCCAATTGAGCCTTATCCACGAAAATAAAAGGGACGTCGCTCAAAACCGGTATTTTTTTCTATCCAAATCGTTATAATATTCTAATAATAAACGATTGCCTCAATCAACAGGCTGAATATCCTAAACGTGACAGAAAAATGGCCCCTAGAACTCAAATCAAAGAAAACCATAACCAATCTCCGTCAGAATCAGAATCTAAGGAAAAAACCACGTCGAGGTCGTCAACCAAGGCAAGGAATCAGCTATTACAACAACAACAACAAGAGTATTTGCAAAAACACATCAACAAGGATGGGCCACACTTCAAAGAGACTCCACATGCGCTAGACTTTGAGTCATTGTCTTCAGAACAATTGAGGAACTACAAGAAGAAGTTTGGATTGAATTGTCCCGAGAACTTCACTATGAATGGGTTTTTGCTTTCATCGGAAATTGGTAAGAAGTCCTACAGCTACAAAAATAGAGACAGAATCAGTAAATCAGAGCTCGCAGGCAACGTCAAGAAACACTTCATGAATTTCAATGGCCGTGAAAACGAGATCATTACGAATTTCCTATACAAGGTGAAGAATCAAGGTATGTTTTTCTTGGAGTATTTCACTTTCACTCATAACTAACAATGTGCGCAGATAAAGAGTTCAAATTAAGCCTTAATAATTAGCCGTTGGCTGGGACTAACGGATGCTATATGGCCACATAATGAAGGGTACTTACGAACTGGGGTTTTTTTTCAAAATTATTATGCTTTATTTTGGGTGTTTCGATAACGGTAGCTATTTAAAAAACATGTAGTGTTGTGAGCTGAAGTCTAGAATTCTGTATACTGATCTGCCGAAGCATAGGGTCATGAACCACAGTTTGGGACTTTCTGTACAGTGTTCTTGAAGCAATCATACTTCAATACTTTCTCGTAAATAGATCAAAATCACATCATGTACTATTTACCTGTATCTGTATACACCAAATAGACATTTTTTCAAATTGAATATGTTTTATGTACAGAATATACTCATCAACAATGTTCGTATCTTTTATGGAAACACACCCGAATCCTTCTGAAATGTGTGAGCACAAACCAATACGTGACTTTCTCGCTCGAACGAAGAATCACCACCATTGGTCTCGAAGCTCGTTCCATCCCCGTCTCACTAATTCTCCTTGCCTTATCGGCGATGAAAGCAAGCGCTTCCTTCGGATGCTCACCATCTCAGAAGCACATCCCACACTCGAGGATCACGCAAAGGATGTAGTATCTTGAAAAGCGAGTACATCTAGAAGGAATATTGAAGCATGTGAGCATATATCATCAGTCCGCGAATCACTGATTGATTTCTCCTGAATTGCCTGAAAATGGCACTTAAGGTATTGAGGAGTAGGAAAATTATTCGATGGCCATTTATGGTTTGCCGACTAGATCTGATCACTATTCTGTGTGTCCAGTTCTTCGTTGGATCTGACGATCCATTTTTTCTCCTGCTTTTCCCCTGAAAAACGTATATCTTGACCATTCATTTTCCGATTTCGTTGAGTTATTCTTAATCCATCAATGTCCATTCTGAGAATTCAATGACTGAAGCCCACGAATCTGCTATACACCACCGACATCGCTCCATAAATTGCGCCAATGATCCGCATTTGGTGCTGCCTTCATAGAATTGTACAGCTAGTTTGATGAAGTACTTCAGCCGATCCGGGTAATGCAGTTTGATCCACTCTGTTTTCATATCGGCAAAGATTCATGGTTCTATCATCAAAATGAAGAAGCACCAGTTTGATGCTCACACCCATACAATTCATTTCAATATAAAGATGGACTCTTCTACAATCACGTTCTTTGCCACATTGGCAGTCGCATTTGTCTTCTTGAGATGGTTTATTTCTCCAGACTTACCAGGTGCCACGCAAAGTCGAGAAAGTCCATCGTCATCATCATCTAACTCGAGTCAAACCTCCTCCACAACAACAGCTGTCACGGCGGCAAATGGGGGATTACAACGCAGGGGACACAGGCGCCCTGTCAACGAAGATATGATAGAAGTGGTTAAGACCCTTGCACCCCACTTGACTAATTCCCAGATTCGATATGATTTGGAGAATACAGGATCAGTTTCTGCCACGGTGGAAAACTACTTAGCTAATGGCTCCTTGCCATACCCTCCTGGGGAGGAGCCAGCCCCAATACATGCGACCAGTGACGGGGGTGATGAGAAGGTACAGACCTTTCAGAGCAAGCCTATAAACTTGATCGAGAAGTACAACCTACAGGAGCAAGTTAAAACGATGAGCATGACCGACGATAATGATGACGATGACAAACTTGATGAAGATAAGAGCAGAGATTTTGATTTCAACAAAAGAAGGGAACAAATGATATTGAAGGCAAGAAAAAATTTGCAAAAAAAGTTATTGAGCCAAACTATTTGAGGCCGATAATCTCTTTGATTTGTTCCCGTTCCTGAAATAATGACAAGCTTTTCATCCATCCCAAATATATATCTATACATGAATAATAAATAACTCGAGCAAGGGATTTATTCTGTAGATATGTCTGATTCGCAGGCGAACAAGTTAGAACCGATGGGTCAGCATCATAGCATCGCTGTGAAACAGATGAATCTATATTAGCGAGTCACTGACTCCATTTCTTCTGCTCTCTATTTTTAGGAACTCAGGTGACAGAAAGATTGATCAGCATAACCCAGAAAACGTTTCCTCTAGCAGCTGAGGTGTCTGAAATTTTTTTTCCGTGGATGAGGATACAGTGAACTGGTGATGTTTTAGGTAAAAAGAAGTGAGAAAGAAATTCCATCCATTTATTTTTCTGTGTATGGTATGGCTATATTTGGATCTGTCGCAGTTGCCACACCCCCATGAAATGAGAAAGGTCTATTATGTGCGAACTAGCATATGCTGTCCGTGATTACAGATCAAAAGTATTTCTGATACCTACTGGAAGGTCTGAGAGACACTCACCCAAAAACTTTTCAGGTACTTCCAGACCAGTATCAGGCTTTCAACCATGGGCAAAAGTCAGCTGATTTTAAATATCACCTGGTTATATTGCAATTTAATATACAGACATAACGGGTCAACATATATTCAATTGCGTGTTACGGGAGAGTGAGCTATTCGTTAGTAGATTACTCCATTTAGCATCCCACCCCGATTGAAGTCACTGTTACATGTTAGATTCTAAGGTGCAAGATACTCACTCCACCTTTTTGAAGGAAAGGAAATGCTGATTTCTTATACTGGCACCATCCTTTGAGATTCGCGTAAAATACTGTCTGGTGAGAGTATATTTCAGTATGAATATTTATGATGAAAAACTATTGGGACTTCTTGAAAAAAGAAGATTTTTCTTTATTTAATTTGCAGTGCAACTAGCTTTGTCTTTCTCAGCGCTTAATTCTATATTAGCCAGATATCCTTCTCCACCAGGATTATTTGTACAGACCATACATATCTGAATATACGTTTGCATTTCATGAATTTTTTTGATCAGTTCTCACAATTTCTCTATTTTATCGTTTATTCTTACAGCACGCTTGTCAAATTCCCACCAATTCAGTTATACAATTGGTGGTGCCGATGCTAGTGCTAATATAAAGATTATGGATTATTTTCATAAGGATAGTCTTAGTGTCATGGTGCTTTTGTTTTCCCCAAGAGAGCGTTGACCGGTGTATCCTAACATTGTCAGGAGCGATTTCGATGAACTAACCGATGTATCAAAGGTTTCGATTTAAGAAATAGTCACGTTAAGGCTTTTTTCTATATCAACCGAGAAATAGATCGCCAGTATTCACATGGAACAGCTAAATATGGAATAGTGAATTGTTGGCTAGTCTTGACTTCGCTCAATCTGAAAAGATGTCTAAAATTATTCCGCGATTGGAATGCAGCTTATGTTGAATGGCTCATATACAAATATGCATTTTCAATATCAGCGGGCTTGTAGGCTTATACAGTCTCTTTCAGTGGTGAGAACCTTAAGAAGATAAGAACAGCAAACTGAAACAATTCCAATCAAATTGCGAATCATCTTGATTAGAGTATCGTAATAAATACAAAATATAGTAATCAATACAACAGAATACATAAAATTCAGAAAATCATGAACACTAGCCACCGCTTCTGCGACTGGGACAAATATGAAGGAAGAAGGTGCAATCAAAATGCCATCGCACCGGTGGCACCTGATCAATGAGACTCTTAAGCTGCTTGTTTTTGCCCCACTCAAAAATAAACAGATACAAGAATTGTAGTCTATTTGACTCATATACATTGTTCAAATAATCAGCCCTGGACAGCATTTCGGGATCTTTTGCGATAGCTAGTGAAACCATAGCATCACATCAGAAGGACGCCGCGAAGATTGGACTTCAAACAGTGCTCATCAATATGCTCCTTCTTTTTGGTAAGATGAAAATGACTTCAATGTACCAACTGCAAACAGGTTCAGTTTTTTAGTGTTGGGTTGGTAGCGAGACTTGTGAAGCCTCTGAACTGATATATAAATGAGTTCACCGTACTTGAAAAATACTGCTAACTTGGTATTCCATGCGAAGATGTTTTGAAAGGATGGGATTGAACCAGATCTTGAACATTGCATATAAAGATATTTTCCCCTGCAACAAACACTTCATTCGCATTAGCGCTGGATTGTCCTTGAAAAGTAAACCATTCAATCATAACGAAACTTGGTTTATTCGACTTGAGATATAATTGATGCTGCTCTCGAAAACTTCGCCATGTTCCAGAGAGACAACACTAAAATGGAAGGAGCAACAATTTCTCATGGATGTGAAGCACTATTCCTTTCAAAATACCTATTGATAAGAGCCGGGTTGTCAAACATACAAATACTCTTTTGATCTAGCTTCATACAATTATACCGTATCATCTGGCGATGATCCCGGGTAACGTACTCATATCATAAGCACTTGGCTCGACAAAGACTTGGATGGGTTTTACATAGTCAATATCAAGTTGAAAAGGTCTCAACAAGAAGCTGGATACCCTTGAAACAGTTCCCATGTTGAAAGAAGTAATGGATACCTCTACTATCACCTTTTTTATCACGTTGATAGTTGCATTTGTATTTTTGAGATGGTTTATCTCCCCAGATTTACCGGACTCTTCACAAGATCAAGAAGGCTCTGCATTAGCCAATGGCTCAAGTCAAAGATCATTCACTTCATCGGGAGCTGCTACTACTTTGGCAAACGGCGTCTTGCAACGCAGAGGCCCAAGGCGTTCTGTGAACGATGATATGGTACAGGTTGTCAAAACTATCGCACCCGATTTGACTATTTCACAAATAAGATATGATTTGGAGAACACAGGATCAGTTTCTGCTACGGTTGAGAACTATCTAGCTAATGGTTCTTTGCCATACCCTCCAGGGGAAACTGCAACTATAGCTTCTAGCAATAGTGGAAGAGGTGATGACAAGGTTCAAAAATTCCAAGATAAACCTATTAATTTAATTGAAAGATACAATCTACAGGAAAAAGTTCAGAATTTGAACGCATGTGACGACGATAATGAGAATGAGAATGACACGGATTACAAACAAAGTAAAGATTTTGATTTTAGCAAAAGAAGGGAACAGATGATATTGAAAGCAAGAAGAGATCTTCAGAAAAACTTGGCCAGTCGAGCAGTTTGAGATTCGATCCTAGTTGGTTTTAAGTATATGCTTTATGGTGTTATTATGATTACACCGCAAGTTTCAGAATGCACTTTATCCAATCTTGTATAATACATAAATTGATTGGTACTTTCAAGTAAATATGAATTTTTAGGGTGCGATGCTTTACTTTTTCAAATCACTAATGAAAACCGGCGCAATCCTCCTTTTCTTCTTTTCAACTTCCCCTTTCTCCTCTTTCAATAAACTAACAACAGTAAGCTTTTTCTTTTCAACAGGTGCAGTATGTGCTTCTTTATGATTAGGCTCATTATTATGTTTCAACCTGGCTGACTTTTCCTCTATTCCACTAATTTCTTTTAGCATGCGATTAGAAATCTCTTTCCGATCATTGACTAAAACATCTCCTAGTAACTCATCATCAAAAACAATAGCAGAGCAAAAGCCATCGGTCGAAGATATAATGAGAGTTTTACCATCATTGTTCCACGACAAATCTGTGAAGGGGGAATAATGTAAGTTTGATATTATTCCTATGGCATGCATTTGTTGAGTATCATAAATCAAAATAGAATCTTGAGTGGCCACCGCAAAAATCATTCTATAAGGCAAACTGAAGACTGGCATCTGACTTACCTCCTTGGAACGATTGTCGGAATTGTCTTGAGAGTTTTCACTTATTTCTTTGTTGCTGGTGATTTGAAAATATTTGACTTTGAGCAAAGTTTCTTCTCTCAATTTGTATAATAATGGAGAAAAGGAAATGGCAATAGCAGGTTTCTTGATCCCTGGTAGGTGTAGAACTGGAGAATGCTTTAATCCAGCTCTCGTATATACATATACTGTATTCTTGAGCTCCTCACTTTCATTATTCATGCTGTTGTTTTGGTCGTTACTTGTACTGTGATTGGTAGTGTTGTCGTTATCATCACACCGAATGTTGTCTCTGCTGCTCCCTTTGATATTCCCCAAGTCAATCTCAGTTGAATAATTAGTAGCTTTGAATATACCAGTGGGCGTCAATAAGAGACTTCCATCAGGAGAGAAAGTCAACCTTCTGAAAAATGACTGTAGCGTTTCATTGTGGTAAAGCAATGAATTTCTTGTGTTCGTTGATTTAACTGCTCGACTTGCCAGGGCTGACGCAGAACCATTCTCTAAATCGATAGAACTTATCTTGGATATATTCAGAGCTTCAGCTGTTTTTTTGGGTGATGTCAAGAGAGTGGAGGTCTGAAATTCATCACCCGTGCTAATTGCGTCCCTCCCGACGTGATTCGGTATTCTGTTGAGTTGAAACTCAGCTTTTGATATTTTTTGCAAGATAGTTGGTTGGATTGGTTTGTTGTTCAGATCATTAGTTCCCAATGAGTATATATGAACAGACCTATCAGCTGATTGAGTAGCTATGAATTCATTCTGTGGATCCCAAGCAACGCCTTGAATATAATGATTATGATCAGATATTTGAGTAACTAAATCCCCGCTCAGAGCACTGTATATTCTTGAAATGTTGTCCATACACCCTGTTATAACATAGCTAGAGTCTGGGGACCATGCTAAATCATAGATTTCGGAAGTGGATGATCTACATGTATGCTTTACCACCCAGCTTTCCTTAGCACCGTCGTCTTCAACACCAAAATCTCTAACAATTTTATCCGCCAACGTCCATATCAAAACTGTTCCATCATCTCCTGCCGTTGCTAGCATTTCGCCTTTGGGATCGAATCTCACCACATTTACTGCTTGTGTGTGCTTTGGCAATGTGCACAAATACTCCACTGACTTCACAACTCTGCCCAGATGATCATCAAAAATCAAATTCCAGATCTTTATAAGTTAATTTCTGCTTTACCTAGGATAAGTGGATCATTTGCAAAGGCATTCCTTCCAATGATCAATTGGATGAATATTATACATACACGGACGTTATTGTCACCACCACCAGTAGCTAATCTGGTGGATTTTTCACCTGCCCTATTAGGCTGAAAATTGACGCTGTAAACCGGCTGGTTGTCATCATGCCAATGGACTGTGATTGTTGATGAGTTCATATCTAGCAGTTTGGCCAGCTAATATCACCTTGAATGTGTATTTGACGCGTTAGATCTATTTTATGAGATGTTGACCATTTGTTTGGCGTCGTTATCAAAACCGTGTTTTGAATCTGAAAAATTATGTAAGCCGTTATATGACTATAGCTCTTGACTATTTGTATATTCGATGAAAGGAAGACCAGCCGTGTAATGGGTTCAAAGGTCTGCGGCAGAAGTGATTCAACTCCGTTTTGAGAGTGGTGACAGCTACCTGGTGATTGGAAGGTTTTTTGGTTTGTAGTTATCACAGGCCCTCGAATTTAGAAAGATCAAGATCGCATAACCAGAACACGAAATACCTTTCAAAGTGTTGCATTGACGTGTATTGGTCTTTGAGCATCTATCTCTGCTCAACGATTATAATTAAACATATGTCATTGACAATTGGAAAAATAACTCAGTCAATCCTTCATTAGAAGGTCGGAGAGACGTTTGAATGAATATAGCTCCATCAACAGTATTACAGGCTTTATGAACATGTTACAGAAGAAAAGGGTGCACATTAATCGATATGATACATAAAAGTAATTGGATATGTATAATTTGTATATAATTCTGTTGCATACTGAGCGCTTATGCTTATATGTTATTGAATTTCATTTTATTTTAATCCTTCACCACTGGTTCATTCTCCTGACATGTTACGCTGACGAGACAGCGAAACAGTTAACAAACAGCACTGATGCCATACAGCTGCACAAGCTGTGCATTTGGGTATATCCTTCCTCAAGAAATCACACAATGACCAGAGACTCAAATTTTTTTTTTATGTTTCCTTGATAACTTTAAAGCAAGATGTTACTTGTACCATGGCTTCAATCTCGAAAGGTACAGTTGATATCCAATTGCTGATCTTGTCAGTGTAACCCAAATACTGAATAGACAGGGTGGGAACTCTATCATTTCTAGCAGCCACAAATAATGTGGGGACTCTCATTGACGTTTTAACCTTATAATCGCTTGAAATAGACTTTAATTTCAATGCCCAAGCTGTCTCGTTTATGAAACCATAATGCGTTACTATAAACTTCACAACTGTACCCTCTTCACCAACGATGTTAAATGTTCCCTTTTTGATCCTTCCCGTTTGCATGTGTATCCAGTCAGCTAAAAATGTGACCCCACTTAGATCTGTGGGTAAAAATCCAGGAAGCTTATCAATGACATGTCTTAACAAAAGCTTCTTAGATTCCATAGTAAGCATATAAACAGTGTCATGAACGCTTCGTTTGACAAAAAATGAGGCGTCAACAAAACCAGGAGGGACAATGCCCTTGCAGTAAGCTTTATTATGCATTTGAATGAATTCCCCTACAAGCTCCCTTTCGTATAAAGGGTTTAAATGGACTTTCTCTGATGGTACATGTATCAAATTTACTTGGACACCATACACTTTGTTTGTGGCTAACAACAGATCAAAGCTCTCGGCTTCCTCATTTTGGTGATAGTAGATATTGTAACTAGTAGCGTCTTCGTAAAAATGCAATAGGCTTTGGAGAAAAGATGTTTTGAAGGAAACAGTAGGTTCAAAATCCTCTTTGAAAACAACCGCATCGAATCGTAATCCTTTCAGGTCAAGCATTTCGAAGATCATCTGCCCAAACAATTTTCTGTTCCTACTACTTAAAAGTATGCTCAATGCTTCAGGATCCTCGTAGGAAAGTTCACTCAACTCGACTATATCCTCATTCCAAAAGTTATCCCATGATTTTGTTTTCTCAACTACCCATCCTTCTCCAACCGCACTCAAAATACTGGGATTTGTCCACCAGCTACCAATTACCTCAGGACTATTGATTAAATCCAAAGAGTCATAAATTTTCTCATTGCATTGTGGTGATTTGAACAAAACATTATCAAAGTCATATATGTGTATCTTTTTAACAGAGGAAGAGTCAACAAAAGGATCATCCACATCAAAAACTTCTTCCTTTTTGATACTTTCTTGCTTTGGCAGGGGAGTGGTTTTCTGTGAAGGTGGTGTATCTGACTCCAAGCTCGGTTGTTCAGTTGTAATACTTTTTAGTGAGCACTGAGTCTCAGTTGCCCCTTCATTTTTTATTTCAGCTATCTGTGACTTCTCTTCCTGGATAAGTTTTTGGATCTTTTGATATTCTTGTTGGACCTCATAGTCACTTCCAGCTGTGTCGCACAACACTCTTTTCAATGGATTTACTGGCAGTTCAATCTTTGATTCTTCCTTCCTCACAATTTGTGAGGGAATTGACTTTTGACCTGCAGAGTTTGGGTTATCAGTGTTTGAGTCGCTGATTTCTCTAGAGCTAGTAACTGAAGCCTGCTTAACCAATAAGCTCCTTTCTCTCTGAATGCGTTCATACAAAGTTAACGTTTTTTCTGGCACCCTGTTCATCTTTTGCACTCGAATCAATCATGGTACAAATTAAACGATAAATCATTGAGTAGATTTATTGGGTTCTTTTGTAGTCTACTTTCTTCACTAATCTAGTGGTTGTTCTATTTCCTAATGTGGAATTACGTAAGTTTGATTCATCTTTAAGGCCATTAATTACTACTAGTTAGATGAAACACATTGGACGTCAGAGGATCTACACTAAAGTCTACACTAAAGTTTACAGTCACATTTTTTCAACTTTCAATGAAGAGTAGTTAAATATAATAAAGCTGTATTTGAAATGTAATAAAATATTGTTTTTGTTGTAATCATTAGTGAAAGAAAAATCAATTGAATAAAAGAGATGTTCTCGAGATTGAAAAATGTCATAATGTAAGTTGTGTATTGTATGTAATGACCAAGCGATGCTGAAACAATCATCACACACGAAGTCTCATCTTTTCAATTAAAATAAAACCCCAAGTAAAAATTTCACAATGCAATAATAAAAAGATAAATAGTTCTCAAAATGTGTTCAATATAAAAGGTAACGTTAAAATTATATCAAATAGTTGAGTATGATTAGAGACGAAATAGATGAATATTGCCATATCATAAATACCGTGTATGAGGTCAATGAAACTAATCAAAATTGATGGAGAACTTAATCCTCACCCTCAGATGCACTTCCCTTTTCGTCTTCGGCGTCTTCTTCCATGTCTTCTGCCATGTCACGCATTCCTCCTCCTCCTTGAGCTTCTTCAATAGCTTCTTCTTCCTCTTCTTCGAGTTCTTCGATCTCTGTGAGTGCTTGTCCAAATATAGCGCTATGAACTACCAAAAATGCAGCAATGAGATAAAATGCGGTACTTATCCAAGATAAAGCGGATGTTGTGACACTTTTCTTCATTTTTATACCGTAGTAGTTGTTACCAACTATGTTGAGAATAGTACTTGCCGCTTTGGTACTGGAAACTTGATCAACACTTGAAATCAAAGATAAAATTGCCCCCAAACAAGATAAGAAGGCAGTTATATTGAACAATGATGGGCGTTTTGAGGGAGAACTGATGATGATAAATATACATAAAATACCAGCAAGAGCAATTGCGATTTCCCATATATAGTTGATTAAGCAATGCTTTCTGAAATCTTCAGCGGTCAATGCCACAAGGGTTGACAACGAAAGATCTGCTAAGGACGAGGAGTCATAGTTATCGTTGTCTTGGACTAAGTAAGCCTCGTTTTTACCGCAAAACCAATCCTTATCATTATTTGATTTGATGCAAGATCCGAAGAATCCAATGTGAACATCCAATGAATATATACCAGCGCTGATGGTCGTTGACGATAGTAAGTTATACTTTATTGATGCAATATATATTTGCTGAATGACGGGGCCAACTGAAGCAGCTGCGACAATAACACCAAAAAGAATGGCCCAAAAGAATGAAAACAAGGCAAAAAACCTAGGTTTTACTGCCATCAATTTGTGTCTCAATTTCATTTGAGGAATTCTCATTCGAAGCTTCGATATAAAAGGCTGCATCCTCGTTATTCTGGTGATTTTCTCGTACATTTGATGATGTGATGCAAATGAAAAGTGGGACGTTAGATATGTTTACTTTAGGGATATGATGAAATTTTTTGGTAATTGGTATTATTCTTGGGGGGTGTCTTGTAAATGCTTGAGTGAAAAATGAATCAATCGTGATGAACCTGAACTTCTATATATGGCTTATTTCAACCAACACCAACATAAAATTTTGTATATACACTGGATGGTGAGAAGTGGAGCTGTGATAAAGTCAATCGCAAAGGAAATGTGAAGCGAAGTCTTGAGCTAAGGAGAAAAACCGTAATATCTGAGTGTATAGATGCTATAGTATTCTAAAACTG
Organism: Cephaloascus fragrans; assembly: GCA_003707825.3. Taxonomy (NCBI): domain Eukaryota; kingdom Fungi; phylum Ascomycota; class Pichiomycetes; order Serinales; family Cephaloascaceae; genus Cephaloascus; species Cephaloascus fragrans. The sequence continues at coordinate 79,872 of PPLN03000018.1, forward strand.
ACATATTGGTACACAAATCTCAGAGGAACAACCGAACCTTTTAAATAGACATTTAAGATAAAAAAGCTGCTCAAAATTCTGGTTTTATTTTGCTGGTTGATATCTGTAAAAGAGTAACTCGTGTAGTCAACGGAGCTAGTGAGCTGTTAGTCTGTAGCTTAAAGGTTTTGTCAACGTATCAAAACCACAAATGTATCACAAGGAATATGCGGTATAGAACATGATGGGATCTTCACAATTGTACTTGAAATTGTGTTGGAGCTTGCATTTCATACTACTTACAGCGCACTGCTATATGTCTATATTAGTACCCTATTTATCTGTTTCCCGATTAGGTAAAGTAAGTGCGCCATACTGCCCCATATGCGTCAACGGTGCATTTTTTATATATAGAAAGAGCCTGAAAATCACCAACTTTAACCTCTCCGAGAGAGGTGTATGGCAATGATTTAGTATTCTGATCACTGTTTGAAAGGTCAATGGCAGGTATTGATATCTCCAAGCTCAAAAAATGAACGCAAGAAAGAGACATTGCTGCGGAATACTAGCAGACTCTTTCTTGTGTTAAGCGATGAGATGTTTGTTGAACAAATGGAAGAAAAACCAGCACACGTCAATAAATTACGAGGCTATTAAAAGCCATATACTCTACATTGGAAACCAACCTTCTAAAAACAACCCTAGAATTTTTTCCTCCAACAATGAAAAGTTTCTTTTCATAATTGTGAGAAGGAGCATTAGACTCGATCTCAACAAAAGGAGATTTAAGCGGAGATCACAAGGTATGTAGAAAGTGTTATAATGTATCACGTACTGAGGCGAATCGATGGCTGGTCATATCTTATTGTGTGTACTCGAATCTCAAAGAATTTATCAAGCCGAATTCGATATTATTTGAAAATCTGGTTGTACCTGAGTTGCAGCTTCTTCGAGAATAAGACACGGTCCAAGAGTTGGTAGGAGACAATAATGAAGAATTTTCCAGGTATGTATAGACATAAACATATACACAACAAGTGCTGTTCGCTCAATTATGACTTATAGCGAATACCGGTGGGAAGCTCAAACAAAACATCTCTTGCTAAAGGTGACAAACTCTTTCGAACCGTTAATGTCTAATAATTTACTAAAATAGGGTTCACGTTGGGCTCAGTTTTTGAAAAACACTTGAGTAGTGATTTCAGTTGAGGCACAGTTGGAACATACACAACATGACTAAAAGTAGCTCATCTAAATCATAAATAGTATATCACTTGAACCATCTGCTATGAAAATAACCAATGATAGAGCCACTTTTCACCATATCAATTTACAGGTCGTGTTCGCGAAATGAGCAATCTCCTCGAGCCGCAGAAAAGGCTGGCTTTATCTCATAAGTAGATAACAAATCCTCGAAGGATCTTATAAACAACAAACTAAAGCTCTTTGGTGAAACCTTCATGCATAGCATTCTTTTATAATTACTCAAAAAAACTGCTTCTTTTCGCTCCGGTGACTCTATTCTCAGCAATTGCTTTATTTGGACTTTAATTAGTACAGATTGCACGTCAGATCCCAAACCATTTGAAAGGCCAAACATGACAAAAACTCACCCAAGTGGTGATAACCCAGAAAGCTCCAATAATAAAGTTTCATCAACTAGACGTCATGAAGGACAACAAACGGCTTTATGGGAAGACGTATATATGAGTTCTTCTTCTTCTTCAGATGATGATGATGATGTAACTACTAATGATGAAGACTTTATCAAAGTTGAAGCACCAAAACTGTTCTCACACAATTCAGTGAAAAGAAACACTTCCAGAACATCTAATGGCTTTGCTTTGAGGAGGCATACGGGCACTTCAAATGAGTTTGTAAGTCCATCTATATCAAATGATTATTATAGCAAGACTGCTCAGGAATACATTCTGTTCACAGATAAGAATCCAACTACATATCACGTTGTTGACTATTTCAAGCAAAAGTTGATTGCTAACGGGTTTACTTATATTTCAGAAAAAGAGGATTGGTCAAAAATAGATCTAAAGGAAAAGTCATTGTTTTTCACAACTAGATCGGACACATCTTTAATTGCATTTACTTTAGGATCGAATTGGACTCCTTCCAGAGGTATAGGTGCAATTGGAAGCCATGTTGATTCCTTAGCAGTCAAGTTGAAGCCAAATTCAAAAAAATCAAACATAGATGGTTATGAATTATTAGGTGTTGCGCCATATTCGGGAGCTTTAAGTGATGTGTGGTTTGATAGAGATTTGGGTATTGGGGGAAAAATTATCTATCGTAATGGCAATGGAAAGAAATTTGAATCCACTCTACTCAGCTCCTCTCCTTTTCCCATCGCCAGAATTCCGACACTAGCACCTCACTTTGGTGCTCCCTCTGTTGGCCCATTCAATAAAGAGACTCAAATGGTTCCCATAGTTGGGTTTGCTTCAGACACAGATGAACCGGCATCAGAAGAAGAGAGGAAGTCTCCTTTGTACGGGCGTCATTCTCTCAAACTATTGAGATACATATCCAACTCTATACATGTTCCGGTTAAAGATCTTGTGCAAATTGATCTTGATTTATTTGATGTTCAATCTGCTACTAGAGGTGGTTTGAATGGTGAATATATTTTCGCGCCAAGAGTGGATGACAGATTATGTTCATATACGGCTATAGATAGTCTCATCGAATTTTCAAAATCAACAAACTTGCCTGATAGCGATTCCTTGAATGTTGTTGCTTTATTTGACAACGAAGAGATTGGTTCGGGGACTAGGCAAGGTGCGAAAGGAGGCTTATTGGATTCTGCTATTGACAGGTTATTGTCAAACTTATACTCCAACGAAAAGGAAGTAGTGGCTTTGAAAAGACAGTTGTTTGCTAACTCCATCATTTTGTCCGCCGATGTTACGCACTTGTTGAACCCAAATTTCAAAGGAGCTTATTTACAAAACCATTATCCATTGCCGAACATAGGTGTCACCATCAAAAACGATGGCAATGGTCACGTTGTAACTGATTCGGTTGGATTGCTTTTGATTGAACAAATTGCAGCGAAGAATAAGGATAAAATTCAAATGTTCCATGTGAGAAATGATGCTCGTTCTGGCTCAACCATAGGCCCATTTGTAGCCTGTGCTACCGGAGCTAGAACTATTGATGTTGGAATTCCCCAGTTATCGATGCATAGTATCAGAGCCACCTTTGGCTACAAAGATGTGGGTTTGGGTATCAGTTTTTTCAGTGGTTTTTACAGATACTGGAGGGAAACGTATGATGCTTTTGGTGATTTGTAACGGTGCTGGCTGAACTTTCATCCCTAGCGTTTTGTTGTCTTTGGTTTTTCCTTCTTTGGCTTCGACAATCGCTCGCACAAGCTCATCCAAGTTTCACTACAAAAAAGCCTCGCTGTATACGTCACCCAATAAGTCAAACCAAGATATAATAAGAATACCAATGAATTGAATTATAGTTCTTTCGTGTATATGGTTTACTGTAGACTACGAACGGAAGAGCCATGGAAAAGGTTCATTAGGCGTTTGGCGGATTGATGAGAGTCGTATCGTTATCGTATATTCGAAGCTCAGCGTTACACTTTCAAACATGAACCAAATATTCAATTATAAGCTCTTTGTTCCAGAATCATGCTCAGGAAGTGGTTCCTCTTTTTTTTTAACAGTAGAACGTTGACGCCCAGATAGACGCCCAGATAGACGCCCATGCTCACCACCACTGAAATTGCATTTGCCACTCATCAGCGTTATGATTGTGAAACAAAAAGTCATCGAGCTGGTTGAGAAGTTTAATTTTTATATCCAGCGTTCAATTTAGAGTCGAAACAGTTAAATCTTCCTTCTCTCTAAGGATATAATATCCAGCTTTTACGACTACGCTACGAATAAAGTGTAATGACTTTGGCAATGAAATATGCTCCAACGCATTTTAACCCTGAGATGACTAAATAAGTTCGATAAATTATTCACCAGGCGCTTAATGTGTGCCAATAAAACAAGTGCCGAAGACAATTCAATAACATCTCCAATCAAAACGCTTTAATCAGAGCGCTGGAATGGCAGCCAATCCGATCATATGGTGGTAAAAGATTTTCTGCTTCTCTTTACTAATGATTTATCTTTGGCTAAATATTTGATAATTGGCTACAAATGAGACCCCGAGAGTTACCCGCAGATATCGGATAACTTAGACGTGCTCGGATCGAAGCTAGCGATTAGCTATTTGCTACAAATTAACTTTTCTGTCAAACATGGTAATAATGATGGTTGATAATGAATTGCTGGAAATGAGGAAATCTTTGAATCACTTAGTCTTGAATTTAGAATGCTAAATTAGTGGTTTAGTTTTATTCCAGGGAAAAAAAACCTACTTATATACAGCCACTTATATATATATATATATATATATATATATATATAGCGCCATATTCAAGTGAGAGAAAAGCATTCTGGAAGCACCCGTTATTACACTGTCACATCAAATGGCAATTTTGAGATAAACTGATACACACTTTACAATCTTTACATGAATTCCTCAATAATGGTAAACGCCAATTCGTCGGCTGACAATGGGTCAAGCTATATGACTTTGAGTGAGGGCACAACATCACCCACTGTCTCTCAATATGGCCACGGAACCAGACCTGAATTGTCCTCAAAAAACACCACCAATAGAGCATTCCCACCACCACCACATGCAAAGTCTCTGAGGGAGGCTCCTACGGAAACTCAGATTCCACCAATTGAGATGGATACTTCAGATTCAAACGAAAACGACATCAATAGCCACGAATTGGGCCACCTCAATGAAGAAAAGGAGTTGAATTCTGAATTAGACCATAGAAATATGAAACCTGTGCCTGATCACACTGAGATATCAGTTCTTAGAGAGATTGTTTTCATAGGATTGATAGCAACAACCCAAATTTTAACGCAGGCATCGTTAGCTCAGACTGTGACTCCATTTGTGATAATATCGAGACATTTCCATGTTGATAACGATGCTGGGGAAATCAGTTGGTTTACTGCGGCCTATTCTTTGACTGTAGGAACATTCATTTTAATTGCTGGTAAGCTAGGTGACTTACATGGTTACAAAAGAGTCTATTTGCTAGGCTACATATGGTTTGGTTTATGGTCATTGATTGCAGGCTTCAGTAACTACTCTAAAAGTGCAATCTTTTTTGACGTATGTCGTGCTTTGCAAGGCATGGGCCCAGCTTTCACAATGCCCAATGCATTGGCATTGATAGGTCACTACTATCCTGAATCCAAACGTAAAAATATAATTATGTGTATATTCGGTGCAGTTGCTCCAGGTGGATTTGTTATAGGAGCTTTCCTTTCAAATATTTTTGCTAGATTTGCATGGTGGCCGTGGATGTTCTGGACGAATGGGATGGTTTGCTTTGCTCTTGCAATCATTGGATTTTTGGTGATTCCTAAAAATATAGGTTCGATTAACAATGAGTCTATGGATTATATTGGCTCCATATTAATCATTTGTGGTCTAGTTTTATTCAACTTCAGTTGGAATCAAGGCCCTGTTGTTGGTTGGGATAAACCTTATGTGTATATTTTACTCATTATTGGTGTTCTTTGTTTCATTTTGTTTTTCTTGTTCGAGAAAAGAGTAAAGAATCCTCTTATACCTCCAAATGTTTTCAATGGTGATACAGGATTTATTTTGGGTTGCATAGCTGCCGGTTGGAGTTGTTTTGGTGTTTGGCTTTACTATTATTTCCAATACAACAACTTGGTTAAGCATTTGCCTTTAATGTTGCAGGCAACGAGATATATCCCACCTTTATTCGTTGGTATATTTGCAGCTTTGACTACTGGTGCTTTGTTGGATAAGATTCCAACGAGTATTGTTATGTTAATTGCAATGTTGGCATTCATAACTGGTTCAGCCTTAATGGCAACAAGAGCCCGTACTGAAATTTATTGGGGTGAAGAGTTTTTTGCTTTACTTATTACACCATGTGGTATGGATATAAGTTTTCCAGCTGGTACTGTATTACTTAGTAATAAATTACCAAAACATCAGCAAGGTATTGCTGCTTCGTTAATTGTCACAGTTGTGAATTATTCAATCTCTATTGGTTTAGGTATAGCCGGTACTGTTCAGTACTATGTAACTAAAAATGATCCAAGGGGAGATTTGGTCAAGGGCCTCAGATCAGCGATGTATACTGGAATAGGATTAGCTGGTTTTGGAGTTTTGTTGGCCGTTGCATTCGTTTTAAAGCAATTTCGAGTCCAAATTTTAGATTTCTTCCATTCGAAAGGAGGTCGCAAACGCAACGATGCTAACGATATCGTTATCAGTGCTGGTAGAGTTTAAGTCAACCAGTATGTTTTTTGTGGATGCGATTCTTTTGGCTGCCACCCATTCGCAATTTTTGCTATCCAACGCACAGATATGGTTTATAGAAGATGTTATCTATGTATGGTATATATTTTCAATTATAGATTTGAAACACGAGAATATTGTACTTCAACGGTTTTAAGCTTTTAAGTAGTAATTATTCTTCGGAAATTTACAATAAACTTTGAACAAATCAATTTCTTTATCAAGATAGAGTCAAGAATGTAATGAACGTTCAATATATGACATTAAGTCAAATCAAAAGATAATTCAGTAGTCACAATACGAAACACGGATTTTAGGAGAAACTGAAACTTTTAGAGCTGAAAAAGAACTTGTGGTATCTGTTTGCCTCGCGTTTTTCCAAACATTTTTCCAAGTCGGTAAATTCTCCATCCTAATTATTGTCAAAACATAACTCAAGGCAAGGCATAACGGGGGTTGATTGGTGTTTGATGGTACTTTATTTGTAACCGCAGCCGATTGTCGACGACGTGTTTAACAAAGGGCTTATAGAATGCCAAACTAAGAATGCTTGTAAATTTAGTTTTAATTTTCATTATCTGCGCGCTTGAGAACACAACCCCTGGCTAAATTCCGTTATTAGACATAACTTATAGCTCACTACAAAAATGAATGAGCGTACCTAATCTATTTCATTTCTCAGTTGGGAGATTGAATGTGTGATAGTCAAACATAACTTTATCATATATATTTGAGAAAGTAAAAACATTAACGTGAAATAAATAATTAGCTGAAATCATTACAAGCAAATAGTAACAAGGGAAACAATATATAGTAAAAAAACATGCAACAATCATAAAAACCCAAACCAAAAGTAGTCCACATAAAGAAAAAAAAACCTGAAATTTTTCAACATTTTTAGCAACCGATTCACCATTGCTGTGTTAAAGAGTCCCAACTACCATGGACAAACCAATGAATAACCCAAAGTAAATGGACAACTTATTGCTCCCTTCTGCTGCCGGAATGTTGTAATTCTTTGTACCAAACGACGAGGAGTTCTTGGTGGAAACACCAATGCTGGAAGCTGATGAAGTTGACAAACTGGAACCAAGAGCTGCATTACTCGATCCCGGAACAGATGCTAGCAAAGTGTTGCCTGCTCCACTGCTTGCTCCCAAATCTGTCATTAATCGTAAACCTGACAATGTTGAGGTGGTGGAGGCGACGGCTGATGAATCTATTAAAATATCACTCATGGTTTCTGTATATGGTCTTGTTTGGTTGTGTAGTTTTGGTGTATATAGTAGAACCGCTCTTTCTTGAATATCAGAAAATTATGAGTTCTGGAGAAGCTGTTATGGATGAGAAACCATCTGAAAAATTTGCAAAACAACTTGGGAACCAATGCTTTATATATAATCGTTGACAACTGGCATGCTGAACTAACTAAATTTGACTCTTTCGACTTGGATTAACATAACATGTATTTATATGCAGTCCCGCGTCATCTGCCATGGATTACAGTGATAGTACGCGCAGGAACACACGAGCCGTGCATACTTTATGAAGTTTATCTGAATCGGGAAATTATTTACATTCCTAGCACGTCCTAGGTTCGATTCTTAGCTGTGGACTATGTAAACCTGTGTCAGCGTACCAGTTGGATGATACGTTTGTCAGTAGTTCTGACATGTTTCATGGTTCGCTTTTTTCCTAAAACGTGATGATGCTATCCGTATTTTGCAACATTCTTTTCCTTAACAGCGACGCCTCTAACATTGATAGTGACCAGCTGGCTTAGATGGCCGAATCCATTCTGGCCGGTAATCATGGCAATCCTCAGCAGGTCTCAGAAAATCTACACGCAAAGTACCTATGACATAACCTGCTTTTTCCAGGCCGCCGGCATTCGTCAACACTATGTTGAGTTTGGGAAGACCCAAAAGATCCGCTAGTTGAGTGTCAATCTGCTACAGTCAGGAACCAATCTCCTCGATGTTGATTAAAAAGCAATCCAGTCCCGAGTTTCGACAAACATTTGCTTCGTATCAAGATTCTGCTACCTTAATGTGAACTGAAAAGCAATCAGTGGTGGATCAGCGAGCCGGTGTAGGAGCTTCAGAAATTCGAATACCCACAAAGTTGATAGGTTGAGACCAAGAAAGCGCTCAAATCCTGTTCGCGATCGACCCAAAGAGTTGCTACTCTATTTTACCATGAGTGTATCTTCAATCCAGCCTCATTTGGCACTTCCGTTGCTAACCAATTCATGTTGAAAATGGACATATACACTATTTAACGAACGGCAGGATAAGTCACGGTACCTTGTGCCTTGGAGATCTTCCTAATTCATCCTGACACATATTTCTGCAATATTTGTGAATTACAAACACGGTTATTTTGACAAGGTTCAACAATAGGAAATAACGAAAGGGTGTTTTGCTTAGCTTCTACCTTCTTCTCATCCCGTCAGTATCTATATCATGGACTAGCCGGTTGAATGACACTTCTGATGCCTATAAAAGCGTTAATCCCAATATGCCCATCGAATACCAGTTTTATGGTTAGGCGGTCTCGCAAAGAGACGAGGTTTGCAATACAGTATTTGTAAATATCAAATAAAGACTTCAGGGCTGACAAATGAGGAATCAGGTTTGATTATTCATCGCACTATCAAAACATTCCAATAAGCTTGCGCTCTCGAGGATTACCACCCTTATACATGAGGTCCGGGGAAATAGCATTCGTAGATGAAGCATCTTCACTGGTGTTTCTGTATCATCAGAAATCAAAGTGATCTTATAAACGTCATAGTATTTGGCTTTGATTACTGTTACTAGGCAACAGGCATGCTCTCTTAAACCAACCATGATTTAAAAAAATTATGAAGGATGCGAGGTTCGAACTCGCGCGGACACAGTCCAGTAGATCTTAAGTCTACCGCCTTAGACCACTCGGCCAACCCTCCAATTAATATTTTATTACTATTCTGCGTAAATATACCTAATGACATAAAGTGTCATCGTTTTAATAACGATGTTCTTTTGGATTATGTATGTCTTCCCAAGTTCATATCATTAATATGAAGTTTCTCGTTGCGTTAGTCATGATAGAAGCTTTTTTTCCACTGACATAGCCATAACATTCTCTCATCCATTCAAGGGGCTAGAATTGAGGTCCTCGTTGTAGGTCACTTGTACTTACGAAAACTCAGCAAGGTTGCGCGTGAGTTTCAGCTGATAGTCCAATGGCTCATAAGTCAAGAAGCTCTCTGTTAAATATCTGGTCAGTTGACATGTAGTCAGATAAAGGTTGAAGTCGGTCTATATGCAGGAAACGAATATTTATTTTTATTTTTTTGGTGCAAACATGAATAGTTTCGCGTTGTTTTTGAATATTGATGTTCCCAGTTGATTAGTCGCCTCAACCTGATTTTTGACGCTCAAAAAAAACAAAGAGTAAATCACTGAGATTTATTGGTTGGAATGTACAGGAGACCGGCTTCAATTCCTAAAACTAATGCTCCCTTCAAACCTCCAAGATTTGTCTCGCCGGTAGGCGCTAAAAACACAGATATCAAGATTGTTCAGCGCATTTCACATACAACAGATCCAAATGACTTGTCCTGCAAAAGACCATTAGAAAATGAACAAAACACAAAACTTACTCATCCAGTATTGAAGAAATCACGCGAGGCTGTATCCGCGCCAGTTTCAAACTCGAGCATCAATGAGTCGAAATATTACCTTGTATTATGGAGAAAGAAAACCATGAAGAAAAACAAAACATGGGATGGGGATGGCATTGGTATACTAAGCAACAATTGTTTTACTTTCAAATGTGATTTGAAAGGTGGAAAAAATTACAAGGAACTTGGAAAAACCACAAAAGTACAGCTTGATGCTATAATGTCTTTAGGAAGTTATGAGATTGAAGTTGATTGTGAACTAACTGATCCAATCGAACTTGCAAAAGCGATAGCCAAATGCAGTTCCAAAGCTGTACAAGAATCTACTGATGATGAAGGTTCTCAGATTGACGAGAATTCTGAAAATCCAGTAGATCAGTCAAGGACATTAACAAATACCAAATTCAAAATGGTTATCGACAAGTCTTTATATCCCGTAACAAAAGCAAGAGTCCCTTTATATGAAGCAAATACCCCGAATGCTTTAGTTATGAAACGCCCTACAAATATTTCCTCGAATCAGATAGTCGACGTTGTTGTTGATCCAGCTTTATCCAAGTTTTTGAGACCTCATCAACGTGAGGGTGTTGAATTCTTGTACGAGTGTGTAATGGGATTGCGTTCCTTCAAAGGAAATGGCGCTTTATTAGCTGATGAGATGGGATTGGGAAAAACTTTGATGACAATTAGCGTAATTTGGACATTATTGAGACAAAACCCAATTGGCGGTAATACATCATCTGTCATAAAGAAAGTTCTCATCACATGTCCTGTAACTTTGGTTGGCAATTGGAAGAAAGAATTCAAAAAGTGGTTGAATATGAATAGAATTGGCGTTTTAGCCATAAATGGGAAACAAAGCGCGGCGAAGGATAAAAGTGACATCGTTTCTTTTGGAAAAACTAGGGTTTATCAAGTATTGATAATGGGATATGAGAAGTTGCTATCGACTAAAACTGAATTGGCAGAAACAAAATTTGATCTTTTGATTTGTGATGAAGGACATAGATTGAAGAACAGCCAAAATAAAGTTTTGAAAGCGTTGAATGATTTACAAATCAAAAAAAAGATTTTATTAACTGGTACGCCAATCCAAAATGACTTAACAGAATTCTACAATATTATCAATTTCATCAATCCCAACATTCTTGGGTCGATGAATAGCTTCACAAGAGAGTTTGTAAGACCGATATTGAGGTCAAGGGAAGTCAACTGCATAAACGAAGATGTCATCAAGATGGGTGATGAAAAATCAAAAGAGTTGATCAAACTTACCCATGAGTTTATTTTACGGCGTACGAGTTCAATTATCTCTAATTATTTACCGCCCAAAACAGATCTAGTTCTTTTCTGTAAACCCACTGGATTACAGGTTTCGTTGTTCAAATTAGTTAGTAAAAGTAGAGCTTTTCATAAAGTTGTCGAATCTGACAACAAAAGCGATTGCCTCAGTTTGATTACTATGTTCAAGAAGGTTTGCAACTCACCATCGCTATTGGCTAACGACAAATTATTCAATTCTTTGAAAGGAGATGAGTTCGATTTTGATATTTCCAGGAAGCGTTTGAGTGGAAAAATTAGTGTTATTATTCCCTTGTTACTCGAAATCAAACAATTGGCAGAGAAAGTGGTATTGATATCTAATTACACACAAACTTTAGACCTACTTCAGGAAATTATCTCTAGCTTGAACTTGTCCTTTTGTAGGCTAGATGGCTCAACGCCTAACAATAAGCGGGACGGTATAGTTGCGCAATTTAATAATTCATCTTTTTTAGTCAATTCAGTATTTTTGCTATCAGCAAAATCAGGTGGCTGTGGTTTAAATTTGATAGGTGCGTCTAGGTTGATTTTATTTGACAATGATTGGAATCCGTCAGTTGACTTACAAGCAATGGCTAGGATTCACAGAGACGGTCAAAAGAAGCCAGTTTTCATTTATAGGTTGCTTACCACCGGATGCATTGATGAAAAGATTTTTCAGAGACAAATGATGAAAAGTAATTTAAGCGACAAATTTTTGGACAATAAACAGGAGTCAAAGGACGATTTATTTGATATGACAGATTTAAAGGATTTATTTACAATTAATTCTGAAACGAAAAGCAATACTCACGACTTATTGGAATGCCGTTGTGAAGGTATCGGAGAGGACACTGAGATTTTATCTACCACACAAGAAACAGCGGATGCTAGTAGCTCAGATCTACAGAGTAAAAAGTTTGGTTGGATATCAGCATTAAACTTCAAAGATGTTTGCAAAGAAGACAAAGGTAGAAAAAAAGGTTCCATTAGTGGATCTTTAGTTGGCTATCGACATTTTGATCCTATCAAGCACAATGCTGATATCTATTGTGGTGACGATGTTATTGACAACATGGTTAAAAAATTCCAGTCCGATGGCAACATTCCACTATCTTTTATGTTAACCAAAATGCTGGAAAAAGGGCTTTGATGGCATTATATATATAGATAATAACATGAATTTTATAGAGTTGTTATCCCTCAAGGCCCACTGATTTTCTTCAATCTAGCTTCAGCAGCTCTTGCTCTTTGTTCTCGCATAATTCTTTGCTTCTGAATATCACTCAAACCACTCAAATTATCGACTTTGGCAACAGAAGGAAGGCTTTTTCCACTGGACCCTAATGTTGACTTCTTCTCCTCAAATTTTCGAACTTTTGCCAACTCTTCTCTCAAAAGTCTTTGTTTTTCTAGTTCCTCTTGGAGCTTATTATCCTGGTCTTCTTTTTCAAACTCTTCCTTGGGTTTGGGTGATCCTATATGGGTGGCACTCCAATCACAATACAGTTCACCTAGATTAAATCTGTATATCCTGAACAACCGCCTGGTTGCTTTATTCTGAGATACATCGTAAGGGGTCTTATTGAATTGATTTGTAACTCCTGGGTCAGCTTTCAATGTATTTAGCAAAACCTGAACCACATGTGTAGATCCGTTAGCTGCCGCATAATGTAGTAAGGTTGGTGTGTGAATGTATTCTGTCTTTGGCTTCAACTCAAAATTTGGAGATATCAGATTTTTACGAATATAGCTGATCAACAAAGGTGCTCGCGATTTTTTTATAAACCCAACTAAATCTACTGAGTACTTTTCTTCGGCAGTTAGCTCCTTGGCCCGCTTTTCTTCTTTCTGTTGTTGGGAGTTGATTAGGCTCTGTTCTTTCTGCAACAGTTTTTTTTTCGTTTTTTCATCAGATTGTGGTACATCCATCACACTCAAATAAGATAACGAAATCCATGCTCGCTTCAACTCTGACGTTGTGGCTCTTTTCGTTGTGAATGGAAAACTTCTGATTCTTTCATCATCCAGTTTCAAAACAGCCCCTTCGAATCCAATCATAATACCTTTATTGGAAGAACCGTTTGCCCTGACAAATATTGATTGGCAATTCTTGAAATATTTGTCCCAAGATTTCAATAACTCCCTAACTTCAGCCTTCAACGCTGCTTCGTTATGTCTACGCAAACTTGAACCTGCGGAATTTGCCTTACCCCTAGAATTATCGCTAGCACCTTGGGCACCACCTTGTTTTCTTCTGGTAGTATATCTATGAAACGTTTTGTGGGCAATTATATCAACCGATTGCTCCAATAACGATTCGTAGCCAGCAAAGTTTCCTTTTACTTTCTTGGGTTTATGAGATATGATAGCACCAGCAAAATGCCCACCTCCAATCATGAGCAAAGCAGAGTATTTTTCATTTTGATTTGAGTTCCACTGCTTAATACTTTCAAGTGGAATGTTTATCTCATTCACATTGAAAGTTGATTTGTAGATTCCGAAACATTTATCTGAGTTTAATATTGTAGATCTGAAAAAAATGAACGGGGATTTGGTGTTCAAAAAACTAACATATGTCTCATCATTTGATCCAGCCTCTTTTTCATTTATTTGTAACTTATCAATTTTCTCAAATATGGTAGGCAGCTTTTCCAGACCTTCATCCAAATCGGACAATCCACTTTCTTCATCACTACCAGATATGCTTTCATCTAAGTCATCCATCAACTTTTCGAATTCAGCTTCACTCAAGGGTGGCAATCCATTCACCGATCTCTTCAAGTTGAATCTGTGAAAATCTGATTTGTAGTGCTCTCTAATATCATCTTTGAGTAAGTTGTCTAAAGAGATCTTGCAGGCTGAACATTCTTTATCATCCAATGTCAAATTTCTTTCTTTAGTAGAGATTTGTACGTTGTTTTTTATCAAATTTTCTTCTGTCAACCTCACGTTTTCATTTATGATCTCCGTCGTTGAAGTATCAAAGTACATCAATTCTAATGACTGCAAGATTTGTGGCGACAAGTCGTAAACATACAAGTCACGCAAATTCAAGTCATTAGATGAAGGTAACTTTTTTCGATCAGCCATTTGTAAAGATTTTGTTCTATCTTAGTTCTATGTGAAAACCAAGTAGATTCGACAAATATGAAATTTTCAAATCGTTATAATCTCGTATTTTGGACGATGCTCATCTTACAGGATATACGCTCTATTGATACAATACCAACGTTACTCAAAACCCCTTTGAACATTTAACTGTTAGATGACTACAAATTAGGTAAAAAAAGATGTGGTTTTTTGAAGCATATACAAAAAGTTTCTCTTTTTCATTCTAAACCGACTCTGTGGCATTCTTTCAAAAACCATTCAATCTGTTCTGGTTTCATGAAAGGATGAGTACCATGACCAAAGTTGATGATGTAGTTCTTCTTACCACCTCCAAAACCTCTGATCATGTCTTCAACTTTTTTGGTAATAGTTTCTTTGGAGCCGTACATTATACCTGGGTCGAGATTACCTTGTAAGGTGACTCTACCATTGGAAACTTTTACAGCATCAGATGGGTTATACAACCAATCTAACGAAACGGTTTGATATCCCGCATCACACAATTTGTCTAACGCATACCATGCTCCCTTAGCAAAGACAGTAACTGGTACATCCTCTTTGATTCCTAACTCACGTAATCTTTTTGGCAATTTGGCGGAGATTTGCTTCAAGTAAGGCAAAGAGAATTCTTCGAACTCAGCAGGACCCAACTCGCCCGCCCAAGATTCAAATACTTGTAACATTTGAGCACCAGCAACAACCTGCTGTGCCAAAAACTCGATTGCTGTGTCTGTGATCAATTGTAACAAAACGTGAGATTCCCTGCTATACTTGTATAACCATTCTTTAGCAAATCTGAACATTTTGGAACCGCCTCCCTCAGTCATGTAGACCAACAAAGTCCATGGAGCACCACAAAATCCCAATAAAGGAACTCTACCATTTAACTTCTTTCTGGTCAAGGTTATAGCCTTGAAAGCCCAGTCTAATTCTTTCAAAACATCTGGTTTGTGGTTCAACTTTGACAAATCTTCAGGGTTTCTCAATGGGTCAGGAAAACTTGGTCCCTTACCTTCGATCATTTCCACGGTCATTCCCAAAGCTTGCGGTATCACCAAAATGTCGCTGAATATTATAGCAGCATCAATCAAACCATCGAAGTGATCGATTGGCTGAATGGTGATGGTGGAGGCTATCTCTGCATCTCTGCAAGTTTCGAAAAAATCACGGCCGTTCTTGACTTCGTGATATTCTGGCAAATAACGACCAGCTTGTCTCTGGTTAACTGTTTAGTATTCAAAGCAATCGTTGGATTTCCAAGTGCCCATAGTGCATAGGTGAAGAACGTCCTTACTTACCATGATCCAGATAGGTGGTCTTTCGACTGCCTCCCCTCTGGCAGCTCTCAAAATCAAATCATTCTTTAAAGGAGCAAATTCTGACATGATTGATGGCAGATATTTATCTATTTGGTCACCTTTGAGAAGAATGTTTGGATATGTTTTTGTGAAAGGTGAGAACCCAACTTGTTGAAAAGTTTCATGCCGGTTCATAGACGTCAAGACATTCCACCGTATTCGTATTGACCTTTTTCCACATACTCCCCATCAAACACCACAACATAGAGAGCCAAGGATTACTCGATAAACAGCATAGATCGTAGCCCTATAGATTGCAATCGGGGCTATGAAAAAATGCTCCTTTCGAGACTTTGGTGAGAACAAAGTAGCAGTTTCGCCAAAACACTAGGCCGCGTCGGACTATTGACTGCTGAAAAGTATCTGGTGATTTTGCCTTATTATTATTACTCAAAAGACAAGGCTTTCCTTATTCGTGTGGTTGATCGCAATCAGAAGGTAGTTTCATCTTTTCCTAGTATGTCTCTATTTCTTCCATAGCTTCGAATCAACCTGGTGGTTCTTTGCACTCTTCTCTTGGTGAAATTGAGCTAGCACACGTGATTCGGCTCTCGTTTCAACTTTATTGTTATCAGCTTCAATATATATCACATCTAAATGCCAATCGTGGTTGTTTCACTATAAACTAGTGCAAGGTTTAGTCAAATTGGCTTATAATTGGGACTTGGTGAAAATTCATTCATAGACATCACTACTCGATAATTGGTGTTGTCAACAATCACCTATTTCAATAGATAGACATGTCAGAATCCGCAAATAATGACATTGTTGCCGCTGAAAACCCATCTGGCCCAGCTAGATTGAGTGGCGGTAACAAGAAAGGGGTCAAGATAGATGGTGATGGGGGTAGCTCAGACTTATCCCCTGGACTTTTAACTCAGTTTTTGAGGTCCACTTTTGGTTACAGAAAAACATCGTTATCGTTATTGATCAGCATAACTTTCGTGTTGATTTTAACAATCAACTATATCACCACGAGTGTCAGCTTGTTGGTTTCGTTGCCCACTGATGACTTGGAGACAGATTTACTAGACTCAAGCTGGTATGACTTGCAAAAGATCTCAAAAATTGAACATCCGTATGATTCGCATGGGAATGATTATGTTCATGATTACCTATACTCGAAAATATCACATGTGATTAGAGACAAAAATTACATTGAGTTTGATAACGACTTGAACTACACCAATAATGTTTTGTTTGACAGAAAAGAAACTTTCAACTCGTCCTCAAACTACGGCTCGATCATATATTATGAAAGTAACAATTTGTTGGTCAAAGTGAATGGTAGAAGAAAAGATTTGCCTGCTCTTTTGTTGAGTGCACATTTCGATTCTGTCCCTACAGGCTTTGGAACAACTGATGATGGTATGGGAATAAGTTCCTTGATGGGTGTATTGGCGTATTATGGGTTACCCTCGACCAAGCAACCATTGAGAACAATCGTTTTCAATTTCAACAACAATGAGGAATTTGGCTTGTTGGGAGCTTCATCTTTCTTCAATCATCCATACTCGGAAAATGTTGGTTTCTTTATCAATTTAGAAGGCACAGGTGCTGGAGGATTGGCTTACCTTTTCAGAGGTACTGACTATAACATAATCAAGTATTATGCACAAGTCAGATATCCCTTGGGATCCTCTATTTTCCAGCAAGGTTTCAGTTCAGGTTTGATTCACAGTGAAACTGACTATAAAGTCTATACCAACCATGGTCTTCGTGGTCTTGATGTTGCATTTATAAAACCAAGAGACTATTATCATACCAAGCATGACTCTATTTCCATGACAACAAAGAAATCTTTGTGGCACATGTTAAGTAATACTTTGGATTTTGTTAAAATCATTTCTGAGGAGAATGACATAGAAGAAAAGGAAGAAAATTCCGTATATGGAAATGTGTTTTCATTCTTTTTCTCATTTCCAATTTCTACAGTATATGTTGCTAATATCGTTGCTTTGACGATTTTCCCATTGTTGAACTTGTTTTTGCTTTTGATTGTGTATAAGAAATCGTCATGGAATATATCATTTGCTGGCTTCATTAGATATCCGATTTCCCTTATCATTTCAATCCTGATCAACGGCATCTTGTGGAAGCTATTTCTCAAATTGAATCCGTTGATTCCCTCCTTAAATTATATGGCCCCTCTTATAACTTTGTTCTCCAGTTTCATTTTGTCGAACTACTTGGTCTTGAATTTCTTTGAAACAGTCAATGAAAGTCATGATGAAAAGTTGATAATAATCATTTACAATTCTTTTATCGCTTGGATCTTATTGTTCACCTCAACCATAGGAATGACGGAGAATAATGCTGCCCATGTCGGTGAATTCTCCTTGGCTTTCATTTTTGTTATTTTGTCTGCAAGTGCATCATTCGGTTTATTGGGATTATCTTTCAAACCTTCTCTACTTAAGCACAATCACGATGAAGAAACGACACCTTTATTGAGCGGGAGTGACAACAATCATAGTAATGCTGCAAACGACGATATAAGTTATGGTTCTGGTGACTCGATAAATGATTCTACAACTGAACAAAATCAATCTGACTTAGAGCATAGCGGTGCCCATTCTCTCAAATCTGTCAAAAGCAAATTTCAATCGTTTTGCTATGATTGGTCGTTTCAATATCTCATTCTTGTTCCATTACCTGCGTTGATTATCGTGAGTTACGGTGACTTGATCTTGGAAGGAATAAATCAAACTTCACAAGAAAGTTGGGCTTCTACCAGATTTGTATGGCTTGTCATTGATTATTGGGGATTGGTTCTCTCGTTATTGGTGTTACCTTTTGTTCTGAAATTCAACAAATATCTCTCTACTTCATTGGTTATCATACTCCTTTGTGGATGGCTGTTTATTACTTTATGTGAACCTTTTGATCAGTCTCATCCATTGAAATTGCGCTTTATTGAAACAATTGATATCGATCAACAATCACCCGAAGCCATTGTTGGAGTTTTGGGGGTCAAAGGTTATATCGCAGATGTATTGAATGACCTTCCTTCCGTGAAAGAGACGTCTGTTGATATTGAGTGCAAACCATTAAATGACGGTCTTGAAAACTGTTTCTACAAAGGTTCGAAGGTTGAGTTGATCAACAACTTCAGTGGGAATTATAATGACTACTTGAACATCAGCGTATTGAAAAATTCATCTGATAATAAAGGCAAACCGTACTACGAACCTTTATTTGGGGAATTAATTATTAATACTCCTAAAAACAGAAATTGTGTTGTCACTTTCAACAAAACTCGCACAGAAGGCAAAGAATCTCCTGTTAAAGCTGTTATAATCTACCAAGATCATAACATAACAAACTCTTCCCATATCATATCTTCTGAGCAGGATCTTCAAGAGGCCATGTTAATGAAAATCCCGGAAGGTTATTCTAAAGATAGTCAAGGGAATGATGTTTATAAGTTGATAAAAGGTATAAATGAAGTTCAGCTTCACAAACTCAGCTGGGATAGACCGTATCATATAGGGTTTCAGTGGATTCCATCTTTGAGAGATTTTGAATTTGACTCTGAGGTTGACAACGATAACATATTAGGTGTGTCAGTTGACTGTTACTGGGGAGAACACGATAACTCAATCCAACACGAAAAACCGATCCTGAAGATTCCTGACTATGAAGAGTTACTTCAGTATTCTCCTAACTATATCAGCTGGTCTAATCAAGCTAAGGGTTTGGTAGTGGTTAAGAAATACATTGAGGTTTGATACCCTTATATATAATCCTGCTTTCATAAAACATACCAGCTATTATTTTTTTCTTTTTGCTATTACTTTCACTATACAATCTTTTTTGATATAATTTTTGTAGATCAGGTTTTTATGATAGTTGCCCACCGAACTGTTGAAATATGTGTGGTACTGTACAGCCCTCGAGAATAAGCGATCCGAGGAATGGCACGACTCATATATTTCCATACTTTTCAGTCGATGATTTCTTATTCAATTTGGATCGTTAGCTTTTATTGAAGTCTATAGCTAAGAAAAGATGCCATTTGATGATAAAAAGGGAATGGAAATTGCTTTAGAAGAAGCGAGGATTGGTGAGTAGTGCATATTTTTTCTCTATTTATTTGGAAAGATTTGTACTAACTCCGAAAGGGTATGCTGAAGGAGGTGTTCCAATTGGTATGTGAGCTTTGCAAAGAGAAACCGCGATCTTGAGAAACTGACTTTGTTATAGGAGGTTGTTTGATTAGTGAGGATGGTACAGTTTTAGGTAGAGGCCACAACATGAGATTTCAAAAAGGTTCAGCTATTTTACATGGAGAGATGTCTGTGTTAGAAAATGCTGGTAGATTACCTGGAAAAGTCTACAAAAGCTGTACCATGTACACCACATTATCCCCATGTTTTATGTGCACTGGCGCTTGTGTGATGTATGGTGTCAAGAGAGTTGTTTTAGGGGAGAACGATACTTTCGTAGGTGGAGAAGACTTACTCAAGGAAAAAGGTATTGAGGTTGTCAATTTAAATAACCAAGAGTGTAAGGATTTAATGGCCAAATTTATCAAAGAGAGACCATCTGACTGGTATGAAGATATTGGAGAATAGTATATCAAATGTCAGCCTGAAAAGGTTACAGAAGTTATGAAGTTTTTCTCGCATCTCTTTGTATTACATATAGACACTATTCAAATGATTGTCGTTTGGATTATTGTTAATGAAATTGAAGAAAAAGTACAATCCAAACTTTCCCAAACTTTTTTTGCTCAATCTATAGATCTATATATATATATAAGCCTTTATCTAGAATTTAATAAGGATAATTCTATTAACAGAAAAACATGTTAAAATCTCTCACATTCGAACATCAAAGATGAGCTAGAAAGTTATGTAACAATCTTACGAATTTAAGTTGGAAAACTTGTCTGCTACGCAATTTTGAAAAGAAAATCAGGGTTATCAATGCTCCTATTGATGTTCAAAATTTGTTGGTTTACATCTTTTTTCCAATATCTAGTTACGAGTATTATGTAAAATCATATTCTTAAAGAAACACATTCACTTGAACCATCAGACTTGCCTTTGAAATAACAAACAAATGAAACACCCATTGTAAGACCAGACTACTGAATGAAGCCTTATAATAAAATCTAAGGAGGGATTCAAATCTACTTCACTCAGTATCTGGCTGCGAAATCAATGGTGTCCGGATGATAACGGTATAGACCTTAAATACTAAAACTTCGTACAAACGTAGTACACTGTTGTGAATACTCATGTAGCCTATATAAACCCTCTTATTAAATCATAAGTAGTTCTAACTGCTTGTGTGATTTGGTTTGTTGGATGATCAATTTGAGCTCGCTAGAAATGCGCTCCAAGAGTCATTTTTCAGTGAAATTCACGATACATTAATGCTACCAATTGTGGAAAGAAATAAATCAGTGGACTTCTATAATAAGCAACCTACTCCTCCAAACTCTCCAAAATTGTATGTAGTGCCGCCCTGCGTTTTATGTCTGTGAATGAATATGTAATTACTGACGAAAGCTATACTGTTTTGCTTCATTCCTTATTGCGGCAAACCGTAGACCAACTATAAAAACGATCCAAATGCTTCAATAAACCTCTCAGCTTATTACTGGCCAGTTGATAAAAAATTGAGTCTTTCAGAAAGTTCATCTGTTGCGAAAACTTGTGTATTGGACATTCATACCTCTCGGAATATGTATGTGACGTCGATGTTATATGGATAAATATTCAGAGAACGGGTCAAAGTATTCTCAACAGCTTTCTAGCGACGGAGTCATCGACTACAATATACCGAGATCTATTGGATATCTTTTCCTTAAACAAACAGATATTTTCAATATCTGTCACCTAATTCTTGTTTGAAGTATCCTTACTGGAGGTCGAGTCAAGATCTTTTTTTCATAGTTAACACTGGGGATAACTCGGCGCTCGAGAATTGTCACTCTACGAAAAATCAACGAATTTCAACCTTGGGGTGGCTATAAAAGAAGTGATACTTTATTGAACGAGCCCACGCATATCTACATACGTTTGAACAAAGCTCTTTGAGCTAGTGATCAATAGGGTCGATCTTAGAGGATGTTTTTTCAGCTTAGTGGGCAGCAAGGCATCATAAGCTTATCTATATCCTGCATATTAGATCTGAGTCAAACTTTGATGGTTTCATAATTAGACAACGACACAATAGGATTGTGAGGATTCTGCTGTGTTTTTCCGTGATTTTTCAAGATTGATAACAATCTGATGTTCCTTTAAAAGCTCTTTTCTGGTAATATTCTTGAAAATTGCGCTGATAATGAGTTTTTGGTGGACCAGAACTTCACGATCTTGCGTGTTGAAATGCCTGAAACGAAGATACCAATATTCCACTTCGTCCAGATTTGCTGCATCCAAACCATCCAAGCTTGGCCTCTCTCTCATTTCCGCGGGCACTGTATCCATTTGTGCTTATTCTGTTTACCGTTATGTTAATTCACCAGCGAACAAATACTCGTCAACTACCCCATTGAATGCCTTGGATCCTCCTCAATATGCAAACACAGCTGCGTTGAAAAAAGGTATCCAGGAAATCACGGATATTGTGGGTATTGAGTCTATATCAACGTCTAAGAATGAACTAGACTCGCATTCTGACAATTCTTCCAATCTCCATAAACCCCATCCTCACGAAAGGCCTGATTTGGTGGTATATCCCCAAAATACAGACCAGGTTGTCCAAATCGTGAAAGTTTGCTATCGTTATAAGATACCAATGATACCACTTTCAGGTGCCACTTCCATTGAAGGCCATTTTATACCTACCAGGGGTGGTATATGTATTGATGTCTCGAAGATGAACAAGATCATTCAGTTGAACGAAGATGATTTGGATATAATTGTCCAACCGGGTGTTGGCTGGCAAGAAATGGAAGAGTTTTTGAAACCTCGTAACCTATTATTTAGTGGTGACCCAGGTCCTGGTGCTATGGTTGGGGGTATGGTTGCCACTTCTTGCTCTGGAACGAATGCTTTCAGATATGGAACTATGAAAGAGAATGTTATTTCTTTAAAGGTAGTATTGGCCGATGGAACTATTATTAAAACCAAAAACAGGCCTAGAAAGTCTTCAGCAGGTTACAATTTGACTGGGTTGTTTATTGGTAGTGAGGGTACATTGGGTATCGTCGTGGAAGCTACATTAAAATTACATGTCAGACCAGAACATGAAGTCATGGCCATCGTTAATTTTAAGTCTGTCAGGGAGGCTGCTAAAACTGTATCCGATATTTTTCGCAAGGGAGTTCAGGTCAATGCTGTGGAACTAATGGATAAGAATCAAATGGAAGCTATAGAGTATGCTGGTGTAACAACAAGAAGCTGGTCTGCAGACAATTTACTATTGTTTAAATTAGGGGGATCGAAATCTGTGTTGAGCGATACTTTGAACTCTGTAACACAAATTGCAAAACAAAATGGTGGATTCAATATTCAAATTGCTAAAACCGATGATGATAAGGAAGAGTTATGGGGCGCAAGAAAGACATGTCTTTGGTCCTCTTTGTCGTGGGCTAGAAGAAGCAATCCTGGATTGTTATGTTGGCCCACCGATACAGCAGTCCCAGTCTCGAAACTCCCCAAAGTGATAGACGAAACTATTGAAGATATAACGTCTAGCGGATTCAAGTATACTTTTTGCAGTCATATTGGTGATGGAAATTTACACTTTCTAGTGATTTTCCCACCTGAAAAGTATCACGAAGCTGAAGAAGTTATCAATAGAATGACGGAAAGAGCTATACTGAATGAAGGTACTGTTTCTGGTGAGCATGGTGTTGGAATAGGGAAAAGACCTTTCCTTACAAAGGAGTTAGGCCAGGAAGCAGTGGACACTATGAGAAGTATAAAAATGAGTTTGGATCCTCATAGATTGCTTAATCCTGATAAAATTTTCAAAATCGATCCTCTAGAAGATAGAAGTGACCACTAGGATTTCGTTGATTTAGATAAGCATACTCGTAAGTGATAAACAAAACAACTATTATTTATTATTGTAAAAGCGCGGTCTAAGAGATAGAGGAAGCAGCGGTGTTCAAAACAGTTGAAGTTATTTCTGAAGCAACTTCTGAGGCAACTTGGGTAGCCTTAGATTTAATAGCAGGCGCAGAGTTGGGGAACACTAATTCTATGTAGCAAGTAACCAAACTGATGACAGCAAAAAGAACCTTTAAAGAAGCTGGCTGGGAAACGGAGTCCTCACTCTCCTGCTTGTGAAGGGGTTCGTTTAAATATGCTTGAACTGCCAAGAAAAGAGCTGACCATGATAACATTTTGTTTCTAAAGATGTTTGTTAGCGTCCTGATTCAAGAAGGATCGTTTGGCTCTCAATATTCTAAACCACATACCTCAAAAACATAGCTGCCATTGGTAATGTTTGTGAAATCATACCTGCGTAGTGGTTAGTTACTTGGACTAACTGGATCCCTGTTTGATCGCTACTTACCTGAAGCATCTGTTCTTCTAGTGACTGGAACATGAACATATCTTGTCTGTTAGTACACGAAATTAAAAGATAAAAAAAGCGGTATCATCTCCAAATCACGTACGGAACAACCAACTCAGTACTCTTAACTTTAGGCGCCATTTTGTATTGAAGTATAGGCAAAATGTTCTGATTAAAATTATCGCCGGTGTTCTTTTACGAGGTAATGAAGATATGAAGGTCCCACGATGGTTATGATCTCTGCGGTTATCATTCCAGTCGTTTGACAACCACATATATACACCTCTACCTGTGATAATAAGTTAATGAATACGATATCAGATCAGTGGTTCATTTATAAGTCTAATAGTGATCAGAGTCTTAAATTCTAACGATATCTATCAATAAATGGGTGCTCAATTGTCACTATTGGCACCTACTGCATCTACGGTGGCACTTTCCTCATACGTTGAAGTACTAGGTACGGTCCAATATCTAGAGATATTGGGGAACACAAGGTTTTTGAAGACAATAAAAGCCATTGATGAGCAAGGATATGTTACTTTGAAGCTATTTGTCAAGCCAAATGACGGAAGTGCGTTGGACCTAAAGTTGACCGATTGGAAAGAACTAATGATCAAACAAAATGGGCTCCTTTCAAGATTTGCAAATGTTTTGCCATACACCAACGTAATAGAGACTGATAGAGCAGGCTATCTCATCAGACAATACTGCAAAACCAATTTATATGATCGATTGAATACAAGACCGTTTTTGAATCCGTTTGAAAAGAGATGGATGATTTTCCAGTTGCTCAATATACTCGTCAATATACATTCAGTTAATATCAAGCATGGCGATATCAAACTTGAGAACTTTCTAGTTACCAGTTGGAATTGGATACTTCTATCTGATTTTGCTCCATTCAAACCGATATATTTACCACAAGACAACCCCACTCAATTTTCGTTCTATTTCGATTCCTCGCAAAGGAGAATTTGCTACATTGCACCTGAAAGATTTATCGGAGAAGGAGAAGAGCATCTATTAATTTTGGATAGCGACCAGAACCAGGATCACTTGACAAAAGAGATGGATATTTTTAGTTTGGGTTGTGTCATAGCCGAATTATATTTGGATGGTAACCCCATTTTTACTTTATCACAGTTATACAAGTACAAAAGAAACGATTATAGTCCAGATTTGTCAGAGATTGATGACCCATTTATTAAGAATCTTATACTCCAAATGATCCATTTGGATCCTACTAAAAGGCCATCTGCAGAAAGTTTGCTCCGTGATTATAAAGCTAAAATATTTCCCAACTTATTTTACGATTTTCTTTATGACTACATCGGCACATTATCCAAGAATAGTAATAGTGACTATTTGAATACAAGTGACTCAAAAATAGACAAAATATATAATGATTTTGAAAAGATATCCAAAGCTTTGAGCTTTCACTTTGATGAGGTAGAAAGCCAAAATGAATTCACGAGAGAAGCTGAAACTAAGATGATGCCTTTCAAGATAAATTTGCCCGGTGTTAAAGATTATGTTTTGAAGTCAACATCTCAAGTAGATCAACTGGAGGATTCTGCTTTAATTATATTAAATCTCACTTTTGCAAATTTGAGAAACACTTCCCATTCATTGTATAGAATAAAAAGTTGTGAACTTATGCTAGCCTTTTCTGAAAAGGTGAGTGATGAATACAAGTTGGACAGAGTTTTGCCTTACTTGGTTCACCTTTTAGATGATTTATCGTCACAAGTAAAAGTAACGGCATTGAAATCTATTACCCAATTGTTATTAATGGTAGACTCCATAACACCCGTGAACGAATCTGTTTTCACTGAGTATCTCATTCCTAAATTAAATCAATTGACCAATACTTCCACCTCTGATTCATACGTCCGTATTTCATTGGCAGGCTGCTTGCCCTATTTGGCTCAATCTGCCATGAAGTTTTGGTCAATGACCAATATATTCAAGACTGAAATATTTAATGATTCTAACTTTCCCACCCCTAATCAGATCACGGGAAATAGCTTCATGGTATCTGCTCAATCAACAAAAAATTTGCTTTACTTAGAATTTGAGAATTTAACAGTCAATTTTTTAACAGATTCCAATTTCAATGTTAAAATATCATTACTAAGAAACATATTACCCTTATGTTATTTTTTTGGAAGGGATAGGACAAATGATGTCATATTAAGTCACTTGATAACATATTTGAATGATAAAAATTCCGAGTTGAGGATAACATTTATTGAAACGATTGTTGGAATCGGAGTGTTTATTGGTCCTACAAGTTTGGAACAATATTTGTTACCACTACTTATTCAAACGTTGATTGATCCAGAAGAGTTTGTTGTTATCAATGTATTGACCTGTTTTGTGACCTTCAACAAATTAGGTTTGATAAAGAAACACTATTACTGGGATTTGATCAAGATTATAAACAAGCTTTTTGTGCATCCCAATGAATGGATAAGGCAGTGCACATTGAGTTTGGTCATATCTATAGTAGAAAAGTTATCTTTGGCTGATGTATACTGCTATATTTACCCTTTGATAAGACCTTTTTTGGAATATGATTTAACAGACTTCAATTGGGAGAATTTATACCCATGTTTGTGTAAGCCTTTGTCCAGATCTGCATACAACTTGTGCATGACATGGTGTGTCAAAGCTGATAAAACTTTATTTTGGAAGCAAATGTCATTGAACGACTCAAAAGTTGATAAATTTGGAAATGTACCAATAGTTTTCCATATTAGTACATCTCATAAATCTAAAACTGATTACTCTGTATCACTTGAAGACCAGGGCTGGTTGAATCAACTCAAATCAATAGGTGTGAATGACAAGGACATTTGGAAAATCTCTGTATTCAGAGACTATTTAGTTCGTGTTACTAGGCTAAGCTCGAGAATGAACAACAGCGGAAACTTCAACAAAGTATCATTTTCAGAGATTGATATGAATCTAGAGTTACAAAAAATGGGAGTACCACCCCGAAATGTCTTCTTTGACACGAGTTTCAAGTCGGAAACGTTTAATAATCCTCAACCCACCCAAGAAATCGCAGGGCCTGATTTTGCCAAGTACTCTAATACTTTTCAATCGCAGGTCAAAAGCAATAACAATTCTTCTAGCTCCTTATTTTTAGGTGCAAGTAAAGCCAAGCCATCTATACAAACATACCAGGAGACAGCATTCGGAGAGTTGGAGATAGTACACGAAGACCACCAAGTGAATAAAAACATTTTATCAAATGGTAATAAAATAGTAACCACAAAAGTTACTAACAGCTATCAAGGCAAAAATCCATACATTTTGAAGTATTTGAATTCCATATCATTTGAACCATGCATTGATGAATTTTCCGAATTTGGTGCACCTATCATTGATTTACCTATAAAATCAACAAATCTAAATTGGAGACCGAAAGGAAAATTAGTAGCCTACTTATCAGAAAACGATTCACCTGTCAATTGTGTTGCTGTGTCACCAACTTCAAACTATTTTTTGACTGGCTCCAATGAAGGTTCCTTGAAGTTATGGGATTGCTACAGGCTAGAGAAAAATGTTACCTGTAACTCAAGCTTATCATTGAATTTAAATTCTGCTATTGTTCAGATCAAATTCATATTCAATAGAGAGGTGTTTTGCGTTGCAACCAAAGATGGAAAAATCAAACTTTTCAAAACAGAATACTTGAAAAGACTTAATAACAGTGGAAATTACAGTTTCAAGTACTTGAGTTTCAAATTGGTTAGGGATTACCAGTTGCCAGATAGAGAGTATGTAAACTGTTCTGATTTTTTGATCTCAACAACCAAATCTTTGTTGATTTGTACTACTACTAAGTCGAGAATATTGGCATTTGATATCATAACAATGAAATCTATATTTGAATCTCTGACTCTACTTTACCAGGGTGTTCCAACCAGCTTTATAATTGATCAAGAGAACTGCTGGTTAGTTCTTGGTACAAATAAAGGATACTTACAATTGTGGGATATGAGATTTGAATTTTTGTTAAAGGCTTGGAAATTCAAGCAAGGCTTTCCGATTCATAAAATCAAACTATTACCTACGGACTTTTCAATGGCAAGGAAGAGTGATAGGTTTCTCTGCATTATTGGCGGTTCGGGAGAGCCTGAAGTGACATTATGGGATGTCAGTAAACTCCAGTGTCGGCAGATATTATCTGCATCAGAGTCAAGCTCTGATCTCAAAAATTACTCCATACCTGAAGTCCGCACATCAGAAAATGAAGAAGATGAGTTGAGCAACTTGCTTGAAAATGGTTTTGATTTCGGACTAAACAACGAAAAAAAAGCAGACAACAGTATGACATCAGTTCTGGTTTTTGAAACTGTAGCTGATAATAGGAAAGAGGTCTTCATCATATGTGCAACCGCTCAACATGAGATTATCTCCTGGAATATAAATCACCCAGAGAACTCTTCGATTATCAGTGGCAAACCATTCGAAATGGCCTACAGCTTCAGGACAACTCAAATAAACTCCACACTTACTGTAGTCAACCAGGTATTACAACATGTTGATGAAGTTACTTCTGATGATAGATCGTCCCTGAAAAGTAAACGAAAGAGACGCAATCGTATTGGCATGGTGTCGCAAGAACAGATGGAATTGATACGAAATCACCATGACTTGATAAGTGACATTGGAACTGCTATAAGACCATACGAGATGGTTGTCTCGGTCGATCGAAGTGGTGTCATCAACATCTACAAATAGCATCATTATGTAACTTACGATGATATTTTTCTCACTGAAAATTTTCTATAGAAAAAATTTACCGTTGTAAGAACTTTTTGTGTTGCAATAATTGAAACAGTTTCTCCCTTTCCCCAAGAATGATCTACATCCCCTTATAGAAATACAGACAGGAGTTGATTTCCAATTTCTTTGACAATGGGCTTTTTATATATATATAGATTTGAAGGTAATTCAACGATGTCGTGTATATATCAAATCATTGTAACTTTTGTATAATAAACAAATAGGATTCAAAGGACGTAGCATTCTCATATCAATCTTCAAGTTGGTTTCATAAGCCATTGGATCATCAGTGGAAAAGTTTGTGATAAATCTTGTTATATAATGGGGCGCTCACGCTCTACTAGTTTTGCCATAAAAAAGGCGACTCCAGAGCAAGAATTACGAATGGAGCAGTCGCTTGAAGAGTTGGAAGACATATACTACATCGTTAAAAGGGATTGGAAAAAGAGTATAGGACCAAATGCCAACCCATTGGAAGTTGCCCTTCCATTGCTAGATGATACCTCGGTTGGTTTGGCCCATAAATTACCTGAGTTTCAACATTTACGTGAGAAAATCTATCACGGTTTACGTCGGGCTGTAAATGAACATTATGATGCGTTCAATAATAGTATCGGTTCATATGGTTTGTTGGTTCAAACCATAGAAGATTCTCAAGAATCGGCTGATAAGGTGAAATCTATGTTATCTTCCGCGTCAAAAGACATTCATGACAGGTCAGATCTCTTGAATGACTTGAACCAGACCTCTCAAAGGTATAATGAAATATTGGAAATATTGGATGCAATTGAAAAATTGAAAAATGTTCCTGATGAAATTGAGCAGGCCATAGTAGAGAAAAAATTTGATGATGCTTATGAACTCATTTCAAAATCTTTCAAAACTGCGGCAACCTTCAACTTATGGTCTCTTTCGGCATTTTCTGGCATCAAACAATACCTCGAAGCGCTGGAAACTAATTTGTTTGAAACAATCATTGAAGAACTTCACAACGAAATATATTTCAAAGATTCTAAAGACTCGGAAATAATCAGCTCCTTCATAAAAGATACATTCGACTTCTCCAATTTGGAACAGTATATTTATAATGCTTCCAATCTAGACATCTCTGAAAAGGCAAACTCCATTGGCCAACGTTTAAGTGAGTTCATCAATGATTTACCCAACTTGAGTAAAGAGTACAGAGTTGATTATGCCAATAGCTCCTTTGATTATATTTATATGTTATTGAAGACGGCATCAAAATTGAACAAACTATATCAAGCTTTGGAGATTTTGATACATAGACACCCTAGTGAACTTCACCAACTAATCAATAGAACAACAAAAGAATCCCGGATGAGGTATCCCAGTCAAATTAAGGCTATGGATGGCTTAGCGAAACTAGATCTTAACTCCAGCGATCTTGTTCTCGGTATAAGTGATTTGAGTGTCACAGTGTTGCAAGATTTTTTTTGGAATACTTTTGTAAGATGTTTGTTGGTTTTGCAATGTCATAGAGTTGTGTATGAGGTTTCAAAAAGTATTTCAGAAAGTCCCAGTGAATTGAAGGATAAGTTACACTATGATTTCATGGAAATATGGAGAAACTTGGAGATCGAGCTTCATTCTTTGATGTTTAGTTACATTTCCGAGCAAAAAACGTTCGATGATAAATCTAATAAACTCATGAAAAGCTCCAAATTAGCTGAGAAAAAGGGTAAAGAAAATAGACTTTTTCGTTTCGAAGACATATCATACGATCAAACGGAAATGACAAGCGCAAATTTGCACAATGTTTTAAAGGATATGTTTCCTGGTTTCATAACATCAGATGTTGAAACCGATGGCTCGCCATTTATCAAAAGTGAAGTGTACACTCATCAGGAAACATTGGTTCCTGGTAACATTTTCAACATGAGAATAATATTAGAGTCATTCTTAATATTTACTGAGGGTGCTAAAAAAACATTTCCAGATTATAACGCCTCAGTTGATATTTCGAGTAAGTTTTTTACTAGTTTTATGAAAAAATCATTTCTACCAAAAATGGAAGAGAGTCTTGATGATATGTTTACAGAAAAAATTGACAGTGCGCACTCATTCGAGTTGGAAATTTTGGAGAATAAAGAGCATGTGTTCAAGAATGCTAGTGAGTTTCAAAACTTGTTCACCAGTATATGTTCAGCCTTCAATACATCTTCTTCATATCGTGGGGAGTTTTCGGACATCGTTTTGTCTTTGTTGCGGAAATTTAGCGAAAAATACATCAATTTTCATCAGGAATTGTTACCAAATGACGATATTTCGTTAGGTAATATAACGAGACCAAAACAAATAACAAAGTGGATGAAGTCTAACGTATCAGAAATTTCGTTGCAATTGCTCCAGGGACATATCGATTTAACTTCCATCGGTAAAGAGATCAATTTGATGTTGATGGAGGGTTCACAAATTTTCAATATAACTAAACATGATTTTTTAGATCCTGATACTTACGATCAATCATGTTATTTACTTCAAACAATTTCGTGGCTCTTATCATGGCTACCACTTATGCGTAGATCCGCATCAACTTCATCAGATGTTGAAGTCGATATCTCCCCAATTGATTCTTTGAAAAGTGCGTGGACATTCCTTTCTGATGGTCGCTCCAAACTTACTGCAAAACAAGAATATTTGACTTTGAGTGAAAATAGGATAAGCGAGTTTGATTCAATTATAAAAAAATTCAGAAATATAATGAGCAATATTTTGCTATCATTGAGATACGATTTGAGATGCAAAGCAATATATTATATTGGACAATCTTTCAAGGAGGATTCTTGGAATCTATCATCTAATCCTACGGATTGTGGTCAATATATTAATCTTTTCAATAAAGAGGTATTATATTGCGATAACAAGCTCAACTCAGTCTTAGATGAAACAGAAAAGGCAGGCATATTGTGTGGACTACCGGATTTTGTAGATAGAATATTGGTTCTTGGAGCTGATATAGTGAAAGTAATCAATAACTTTGGGGTCAAGAAAGTTCATTTTGAAATAATGATTTTACAGCAAATGTTGAAAAACGTCATGGAGAACCCTAAAAAGGTTGATTTTTCCAGATCAATTTCTTATTTCGATCTTGTCCAACCAGATGCCAACCCAATAATTGAGGAAGTTAAGGCTGGAAAGTCTAAATTCAATGCTCAGGAAAACAAAACATTGATACGTCTAGGTTATAGTTACATTATCTACCAGCCGGTAGTTAATGGCACACCAGGTACTGAGATCACAAATAAAAGAAAGGAATATCAGGATAGAATTATAACATTGAGCAACATATATGCTGGGCAGATGAGATAAGTACAATGGGGTTGAAATGATGTCTTGCTTTTTAGACTGTGGCTCCTAATAACTGTAGTATGGTAATTTGGTTTGGTAAATCAAAAAAAAAATATACAAGATACAGGCTTTCAAAAACCATTATATAAAGAAGGATAACCATAAATTATAATACAGATAATCTAAATAAATGAAAATATCAACAAAGTACAATAATTAAAACACCAAAAAGAAATAAATATCAAACTATTAAGCTTCTAAGAATAAAAAAAAGTTTTTAGCTCCAACTAATAATATTACTTTCCATACCCACGTATGATATACATATTTTGCCCGAATCTTTATCCCAAGATATGTTGGAAATCGATGAAGCTGTGTCATCTGAGCTCGAATTTTCGTTGTGATTATAGTCTGGTTGAAACTCACCGACTGATCTGATAGATCCACAAGTATTAAGTTTTCGATTTTCTTTGATCGATTTGGTGATAGTTTGGATGGATATATCCCATATCACTACCACGCCTTCACTATTACCAGTGACCAACCATTTTTTGTCTGGTGAAATATCAGCAGCAATAATCGGCAAACCATCTAAAATCGATACTAAAGCCATTTCACCTGATTTCATATCCCAAACTCGGATAGAACCGTCTATGGATGTGCTCAACAAATAAACACTTTTTGAGTCTGCATCGTTTTCTAGCCAATGAAGCGAAACGATTGGTTGTGTATGTCCTGCTAGTAATTTGGTACAATTTGCCGAGTTACCTTTCCATATTCTTATGGTATTATCATCGGATCCTGAAGCCAACAAGTGCCTGTCAGAATTGTAGACTAGACAACCAATCGTATTATTATGGCCTTCGAGGAATCCGACGGGACTCTTTTCTCCAACTTGATAAACAAGTATTGTATGTTTTTTTCCAGGAATCGCGCATTTATTATTATCAATCCAGCACGCATCAATACCATAATTTTCAGTAGACCTTCCTGTATCATTTGTGTGTGTTGAAGCACTTGAAATTTGTTGGATTAACTTACAGTCATGGTCCCATATTATGCTATTGTTCTCACTGTCAACCGTCAAAATGTAGTTACCATCATTACTCCATTTCACACACCATATTGGAGTATTGTGGAAAAATCCAACATTTTTTAATTTACCGTCCTCACTCCACAATCTCAATTCTCCAGTTTCTGAGGCTGTCAATAACAGATTTCCCTTAGGAGACCAAGAAACTGTAGCTATATCAATAGTGCTATCTTGGTTCAATGAGTTTAATGGGTGTGGGTGTGTCAATGTTATTGTCTCCTTTATACTATCAATTTCTTCATCAGAACCAGGCTTTTGTGTTCGCGATAAAGTGACTATTTTAGCTGTAGAGTCACGCTGACCATAGGCCAATAATAATGGATTTTCTGGATTCCAACTGCATGAGACACTGGATGAAAAAGATAAACTTCTTTCTATTACACTTGTAAAGGCCTCTTCATCATGTTGTGCATCTGCCACACCTGTGAATTCCCTCGACTCGCTATCCTGAACCATTTCCGTCATTTTCACATCGTGGTCTATATCCTTCTTGTCTCCATGATCTGTTTGTAATCTAAAGCGGTCTATTGGTTCAATAGTGGGGTTGTTTACTTTATCGTAAGACAAAGCGCCAAACAAAGTGAATCGGTTAACAACCTCCTCTTCTCTCAATATGTCCCCGTTGTCAGCAACAAGATCATCATCTAAACTGTATAAGATACCCTTTTGCAATAAATTAACCAAACAACCAATAGGTATTTTATCTTTGTATTTCACGTCATACTCGTTTATTTTCGTTTCATCCTGGAGAGCAAAAGCCGATATTTCCAATCCCGTCTCTTGAAGATACCTCCAGATCAAGTAGTTTACTTCTGTGCTTGTTACTGACATCAATATCTCGCTTTTCTCTTTCTTGTCTTGATTGGAGTATGTATTAGAGTATCGTTTCCTGTATAGACTAAAACTCTTACCACTTTAAAATTTCATTATGATGATTTTCTGAAGTCGGGGCTCATATCCGATAATAAATGTTTGGTACACCAAAAAGTGATCGCTCCTGTTATAAATTGTACTGAATCTTGAATATATTAAGAAAAAATTACATTTGGTCTGATATCAGCGAGCAAAAGAAGATTATGAGTTCCAAGATAGAAGACCTCAAGTTTAGTCTCAGAAAAAGTAGAGCTCCAAAGGGTAATTGGGCCAACTACGAGAAGAAGAAAGTGGACAATCCCTATGCTGGATTCAATCTAGTCAATGATACATCAAACGCACAGCTTCAGATCCCCAATGAGCAGCAGAAGAAAGCTAACAAAAAGGTGTCTAGAAGGTTTAGTGTTCACCAGGCACAGGCGCCAAAAATTGGAAATTTCGATATTTCTGATATGCCACCTTTACCTGTGATGGGCGACTACAATATAGAACCATCTCCAAACTCGGCGCCTGTTAAAATGGAGAAAAGGCATGATACTAGCAAACCTGTGAAATCACAGGAAGAGGAAAGTTTGAATATGGGGGCTCTGGGGTTCAATGTCAAACAGTTTATTATGAAAGAGTTGGGGACTGCCAGTTCTTCAAAGATTGACGATTTCAATAAAAGTTTGATACAAATGGACAAGAAGGTAACGAAGGATATCAAACAAACCTTCAACGAAAATCACAAGCAGATTTTGTCTTTAAATGAAGACATATTGGTTACCGAACAAGAATTGAAAATTTTAAGAAACTCAACCATTGAAATTTTTGACATTATTCAACAAATGAAAGATGGTGCAGAAAGAAGATTGGCGATTGAAAATGAGTCAAAAGAACCCACAGCCAAAGCTCAAAGAGACAGGTCTTCGATTATTGTATTAGAGAAGATGTGGGCTAATGAATTGAATAGTTTATTCAAACATGTTGAAGGTGCGCAGAAGTTCTTGACTCCAGTGCCTGGAAGACACGTTGTTGCTGAAAGTGGTAGATGGTATGAATTGAATGTTGCTACCTGGAAGCCAATAAAACCAGCACATTTGTTTTTATTAAACGATCGTCTTTTGATTGCTAACAAGAAGAAGAAATCGAAAGACAATGAAGATTATAAGTCTCAAAAGTTAACAGCTACACAATGTTGGCCTTTACGTGATGTAACAATCACAGACATATCCAAGAACAAAACAAACGCTAGCGAATCTTCCTCATATACAATAAACATAAAATTTAACTCATTGAGTTACATATACCAGACTGATAGATATGATCATTATACAAAGGTGATGAAAACATTCAAAAAAGCAAAAGAAGATATTCTTAAGCAAGCAGCACCTGGGAGCGAAGATTCTCTGGACTTGAAGCGATTGAAAAGCACAAAATCTTTGAAAAATTCAGCAGTATTAGATAAGAAAAATCACAGAAATTCCGGGGTTTTATTGCAAGGGATAAGCGCACGAATGCATTCAAGAAACAGAAGTGTAGATTTGGACAAAAACCATTTCTTGGATTTGAAGCTCATTGATGATAAGATCGACGAGTTGGACACTGACATAGCGCACCATAGATACCAGAACTCTGTTGACTTGATACAGTTTTGCGATGATAAATTGTCCATTGTTTCTCTAGAAACATCACAAAAACAAGAGGAAAATCAAATAAATGAAGAGGCTAAGCTTTTGAGTGAGGTTATTAAGCTCAAATTGGATCAGCGAAAGGAGCAATTGAATAAGTTGTTGATTTTTGAGTTGAACAATCAGCGTTTTCTACACTCGGGTGTGAACGAAATCATGCGGTGGTTCAAAGAATTGAAATTAGAAAAGTTAGGAAGAGATTCATTTTTGGATAGTGAGTCTAATTTGATATCGAAGTTTGTCCGTCAAGTTGTATTTGAAGGTGACATTCCTAATTATATCACTCAAATTTGTGTGATAACGTTTCAGTGTATCAAGAAAACAATGCGTATATATCAGCAGTGCTTCCCAGAGAAGGAGCTTTCCAGTTACATTACTACTTGGGCAATTCAAGAGGTGGAAAACTTCGTTTTCTTGATGAAAAAACAATTATATGGTGTTCATATCGAGTCGACTGCATATACCGACTGTGTACTGACAATCAAGGAGCAAGTGAGCCAGTTGCAAAAACTGGGAATGAACGTAGATTTCTTACTAGAAAGTTTCTACACAGCTGTTGAATGATATTTATGAGATGTAAAAATAAAGGATATGTTTTTGAATAGGATGTATACAGCGAAAACATGTAGATTAGATTATTTATTTCTGGAACATTCGAGATGAAAATTTGTTATTTTCCGACTGTTCGATGAGCTTTCCGAAAAATATAAGATGTTTGACATTAGTTATGAGGTTCCTTATATAAAGTCCACACAAGTAAAGTTCCAGGTATCTCTATAACACAGAACTGTTCATATATCGAGATAACATAGACTACAATGGATAAACTTTTAAACTGGTCGCTTGCAAACACCAACGGTGATGAGGAAACAAGAAAGAAGGTAGGTGCCCCAGATCCAGAATTGTTAGCCAAACTCTTCGGTGGACCAGATGAACCCACATTGATGAAACAAAGTATTACAATCATTTTGAATGACGAGGCAACTTTGGAAAACAAGGAGATTGCATTTGACAATTTTGAGATGCTAATTGAAAACTTGGATAATGCTAATAATATTGAAAATTTGAAATTGTGGGAACCTTTGATCCAGCAATTGTCCTCCAAAGAACCATCATTCAGAAGATATACTTGCTCCATTATAGGTACATCTGTTCAAAACAACCCCAACTCCCAAGATGCGTTTCTCAAATATCCTGGTGGTTTGGAAAAATTGATTTCTCTTTCATTAGCAACTGAAGAACCAAAAGACATCAAATTGAAAGCATTGTATGCGTTATCCTCAGTCCTCAGACATAGTGAATTAGCCTACACAAAATTTAACAATGCAAACGGTTGGAAAATATTGGGTGTTTTACAAGATAACTCAGACGAAAAACTCAAGTTGAGAGTCTTATCGTTGTTGTCATCGTTAATATCTACTGGTTGGGACGAAGATAAAGCAACTCATATTCACAATAACGACGTGGTTTCGAAGATCATAACTATCTTGCAAAATGATACACATGTTAGCTGTATAGATAAGGCATTGAATATCATCAGTCAATTTGCTGCTAATCAATACAAATTTAGCAAAGAAGAGGTTGCTGGTCTTACAAAATCTTTAAGTCATGTTGAAACACTCAAAGATCAATTATCTGAGGAGGATCTTCAAAACCTTAGGCAAGTAAATCTCCAATCTTTTGAGTGACCGCTTTTTCAATTAAGAGTGACACATTACTGACTAATGTATAGAACTTTTGTCACGATGGCCTATATCAAGCAAAATCGTGGATAATCAAGCGAAGTGAATTCTTGGTCACAGATAGTGATATTCATAGGTTGGTCATTTGCTTTTCGATTTCATTGTTCTGCCAATATATCTTGTGGAGCTTCAGACAATAGTAAAGTTTTTAGGCATTGCTCAATGCTAGCTCTAGTCAAATTTTTACCGTCAGGGCCTTTTGCCAATTTACCTTTTGTACTAAATTCCTTATATAGTTCTTGAATTGATCTGTACTCATTGTAAATTCTGTTGGCTGCTGGAGCTGTCATAAACTTCAATTGCTTCAATGCTTGTAGGTAACATTCTTTTGCGTTGCTACCAGACTTCACATTTCCTATATTAGCAAGTTCGGTGTGTCTAGTTGTTCTATCGTACATTGAATTTGAAATGGTGTATGTGAAAGACTCTAACCACTCTAATGCC
This sequence comes from Cephaloascus fragrans, assembly GCA_003707825.3. NCBI lineage: Eukaryota > Fungi > Ascomycota > Pichiomycetes > Serinales > Cephaloascaceae > Cephaloascus > Cephaloascus fragrans. The sequence continues at coordinate 118,091 of PPLN03000018.1, forward strand.
TCATTCTTATTTTTAATAGGAAAAAAATTAACTTTAAACTGAACTTGCAATCTCATTATTATTTCCTCTACATCCTCGTGATTCAATTCGCTAGTTGACCTCTTTTTGGGTCTTTTGTTGTTTGTTATAGTAGCTTGACCATCTAGTGCTTGGCGGACTCTTGCAGTATACTTCCTGTTCTCGGATGTCCTCAATTTTTGCAAATAGTTATCGTATCCTTCCAAACAAATAATTGTATTCTCGTAAAAATTGTCGTTGCCTATTCTCATCAATTGGGCTTCTATTTTACCCTCAATTGATTCTTGAACGAAGTCTGACGTACTATAAAACAAGACGACTGTTTTTTCTTTAACTATGGTTGGCGCTACTGGAATGAATAGATCCTCCTCAGAATTGTAAATTGCCTTGACTTTACGTTCCCAAAATATGGCCCGAGGAAATGGAGAAGTTTGGCTTCTAAGTGTTGTGTGGTTTATTTTGAAGTAGGTAGTTAGTTGCTCCAGAAACTCTTTATAAACGCTAGTTTCAAATACCACAATCATCTCTGAAAGTGAATCCTCTTTTGTTCTGTGAGTTTTGTTTGCCTCTTTTAGTTCTTTCCGAGTAAACAGATCGAGCTTGTTAACCTTCGGTTGCGTTCTCGCAGGGTTAGGAGATGATGATTTAATAGGTGAAGAGTGGATTTCATTAAATATCTTCGAGGTCAGTAACTCATAGTTGAATCTATTTGATGAGAAAATACTTACTGTATGCGAGGTTTTCACAGTGGTAGTATGAGCTTTTGTTATCGGTATAGGCTTAAATTTTTTCGGAAGCTTGTAAGAATTTGAACTTATAGCTGGAGCTCTGTTGTCAAAATCGGAATCAAGTAGAGATGCTAAAATGTCTTCAGCCTTTCGTTTTTTGGAGGGAGTGATAGTAGGACCCAATTGTTCAGTAGTGGAGACGACATCTATCTCAGATAAATCGGAAATGAAAGATGAGTTGAAAGTGACCGATTTCTTCGTTGGTTTGAAAAAGCTCAGATTGGACATGCTGAGTTCTATTGAATCATCCAAAACTATTACTGGGCATGTGTTTTTGGAAGAGTTAACCTTTTTCAATAAGACCGGCGAACTATTAGTTTGGTCATAAAAGCCCGTATGTTCAATTGGTTTCGGTGTATTTTCCACATTATATAAGTTTCTTTGTATATCATTGAATATGATATCAGTTGATGTGTTGTCAATATCTGAGGATAGAAACAAGCCATTCAATTCTGTTGAGCGATAATCTGTGGGCAAGCGTGTGGAAGAACCCACATCTGGAAGTTTGCTGGAGCATTCATGAGATTTCTCTGTGACTGGATCGCTTGATCTTTCATGTTAGTAAAAGTCATTTAGTTTTCTGTGCCAATACCTAATATACTCACATTTCTATCACATCACTATTTAGGATCAAAGAATTAGCTACAAAAGGTCTCGTAAAAGCCGCTCTCTCACTATCACTTTCATCTAACAAAGATATAATCTCATCGTTTTCGAGTACCATCCTAAAAATATCAGCTTCCCGTAATAGTGATCATATGATCATATATACCTCTTTTTTTCGATACAACTATAATAGTATGGACTTTTGCTAAAAAGATGTTGTTTTTGGCGTTATTTACTTTTTGATGTAGTGATGTTTCGCGATAGGATTTAATGTTGTGGGTGTTCCTCGCAATCACCAAAACCCTCCAACACAAGTAATTACTTACTGGAACTCAAGTAATTCTCTCTGACTATCACGAGGACACGACGCTTTTGATAAATATTTGGTAGGATCGAAATGGGCAGCATTATAAGAGAAGCACCTTTATAGTTGAGTAGTTATCTTACTCGTGTGTAGCCCAATTCAACTCTATAGCAGGTAGATGAAAAACAGTTTGATTAGCATCACATAGTTTTTTCCTATGAAGCGAACAAAGTAATGGACGCTATATCAGATAGAGTATTTGTGGATCCTCTGAGTACAAAGGTATCGCACGGTAAGTTTACTATCTGCTTTTCCCCTATAGTTTTTACGGATGAGAAAATCTTTACTAACGCCTTCATAGATGATACTCCCTCACTTTTAACTGTTATAATAGACTCAGACGCTTTGGGTTGGTACAACATTAAATCCCAAACGTCCTTAAAAGAAGTCACAGAAGCTATAATTGTTGCATTGAATGTGCATTTATCGCTAAATAGCTCTAATCTCGTATCAATATTGGCGAGTAGCTCTAACGGGGCCAAATTTTTATTCCCCAATCCAAACAAACAGTTTGAAGTAAGGCAATCAAGCAAAAAGGATGTTTCAAGAAGCGTATCTAGAGATGAGACACCTTTGAGCAGAAATGAAGAGGAGAATCAAAGTCTGAATAGTCCCACTGCGGATCCAAAATCCAATAGCGCTGGTAGTGGAACCATGAAAAACTTGATTAATACAGACATGTACAGGCAATTCAGACTAGTTGATGAAGCGGTCCTAGAAGAGTTAGACACTGTTTTGAAGGAACAGAATATTGAATCGGGGTCTGTGAGGAGTTCCTTGACTGGGGCATTGAGTACAGCATTAACATATAGTAACAGGGTATTGAATTCAGAGGAGAATTTATCTATGAAGGGAAGAATATTAATAATAAGCTGTAACGATGATGATTCAATTGAATACATTCCCATCATGAATTGCATATTTGCTGCACAAAAGATGAGAGTCCCTATTGATGTTTGTAAACTTGGATGCGATTCAAGTTTTTTACAGCAAGCTTCGGATGCTACTAATGGTATTTATCTTTTTATAAATCATCCAAATGGGTTGATTCAACATCTAACGGTGAGTATTCGTAAATTCATTTTTCCCAGAGCGTATAAAAGCATACTAACTTTACAGACTGCATTGTTCATAGATCCATCTTTGAGACAATTGGTGGTTTTACCAACCAACGACAATATTGACTTTAGAGCGTCATGTTTCATAACGGGGAAAGTGGTTGAAATAGGTTATGTTTGCAGTGTATGCCTTTGTATTCTAAGCTTGATACCAGAAACAAATAAATGCCCCACATGTGATTCTCAGTTTGATATGAACATTCTTTCAAAATTACGTCGGAAACCTGTGGTTCCAGCTAAGAAGAAAGCAGTTCTCAAAAAGAGAAAGTTGGATGATGGATCTACCATGTCTGTTTCTGCCTCTGCGTCTCCTTCCTAATGATTTGATTTCAATAATGACTTTTGCCCAGGTCTAAGTCCTGTGTTGACAATGCTGAATAGAAATTCCTATTTAGTTAGTTTAGGCTTATATGAAATAATATATCTGGCCCTACTTACTTTGGGATAATCATGCTTGTCAATCATATGTAGTTTTCTTTTTTGTGGTGAAGAGCAAAACTTGGAACAATTTTCGATAAAGCATTTATATATCTTCTCACCATTTGATTTTTTGATCTCAGTGAAAGGATTATGGTTCTCGTTGATATGAATGTTGAGATAAAACTCACTGGGGAACATCTTGCCACATGATAAGCATTTGTTGGAGTGATTATTCAAGTAGTGCGATTCATACTCGTGGTAGTTGCGAAAAGTGGCATTAAAGCATGGAGGAAGAGAACATTCAATATTTGAATCAATTGTTTGCAACGCGCAAGTTTCTTGCAAGTCGTTGCCCTCGTTCTCTCTGGATCTTTTCATCTTTGAGCCCCAATTTGTTGAAATTATCAATTATCAAAGACACCGAAGGCTTAACATTAAACTAGCCATACTTCAAAACCGTTGATATGATAGCGTCTCGATGGATCGATGGATATGTCAAATTTATGATGATTATGTAATTACGATATTTAATAATATATATTTTACTCCATTGAGTGTTTTCTTCAGCGGGAAAAAAGTTGATCTTGATTTAGGCAATTTGGATGAATAAATGGATCATAAAAGAAAGGGATCTCTAAACTATGGAAAGAGATTGAAACGTCAAAATTCAGGCGCTCCCAATTCAGAATATTTGTCTGATGATACACTGCATGTCAGTGGTCCTTTAGACCCTGTCTTTGGCCAACATAAAGCGTTTCCCATATCTCACAAATATAAAAGTCTAGCCAATGTATGTTTGGATGATGCTGCTACCGATGTACATGCCTACCTAGCTATGGTCAGGTAAGTGTAAATATCCCTCCAGACCAAAAAACGGGAAATACTAACTACAAAAGATTGGAAGCCGAAACTGGGCAACAAGTTGTGTATGTTGAAAGAGATAGGGTCGATTGTGCAGAGGATGATTCAGTGGGTTATGACACAGTTGATAAGTCTTCACTTGAACAAAACGAGCTACACCACCAGTGGCACGAAAAATTCATCAACTACTTTAAACAGTTGAAGATTCAAAGCGAGCAGACTGTTCCCGGTTTAATCGAAGAAAAGGATTTGCCCAACACTTTTGCGAATTGGAGAATATTTGTTTTGTCTACCGAACCCAAAATGAGCCAAGTTCTAGCTCTCGAACATGAGTTGTCCATGAAACTAATAATTTATGCTACAAAGTGGCTTAACAGAAACACCAATGTCTGTTTGTCCAAGTGGATATTGTCGCTCTTTGTGAAGATTTCCAATATCCTTAATCACTCAGATTGTTCAACTTTAAGAGACTTAGCCAAAAAAGCGGTTAAATTAAAAGGTACAGAAGTTAGTGAAATTGCTAGATACACAAATGACATGATAATAAGCGTTGTTGGGGATTATTTTGGTCAGAAAGACTTGTTGACTTCATATATGAGTAGTAAGATGAGTAGTAAGATTGAAAATGCTTAATTCTGAGGGATTTGTTCGGGGGAAAATGGTTTAGAAACTGTATTGAGCGTTGCGCAAGTCGGTTTTATGGTTAAATCAAAAGAACTCTAGTCAACTCAGATTTTAGTCGAAATTGGGGATCGTTTGTTTCGTTGGGAGTTTTCGAGGTATGGATACGATGTTGCCACGAAATAAACTACATTGTACGCTTTTTCGAGTGACTATTGTTTGCTAACGAGATTGGTATTATCAGCCTTAATGTACGCATAGGAGGGCTCCCAAAACCGCCGCTGCCAAACTGTTGCTATCGACACTGTAGGTGGAAGGAGAGGCTGTGAGGAAGCCTGATGCTTTGGCTTGAACTTCAAGTGGAACCGCGCAGCATCTGATGTACACCCAATCGCACAACGCGAAGGCGATGGATGGCGACACCGCAACACTGAATCCCACCTGTTGAGTTTCCAGTGTTGGTCCACCAAATAGCGTTTGGGTATCCGAATCCACTAAATGAATCGATTCGATATTAAGCTTTCAAGTTTGTTGTTGCTCAGTGAAATGCAAGTCACCAAACAGCTAGCCAACTTTATATCTAATCCTGGCGTTTCCTGCGTGGGCGCGTAGTTTCTCATGGGACTGCTTCAATAGAGAAATCCATTTGATGATCTGAGCCTCATGGCTTTTCGAGTACTAGTCGGGCCATCGCTGAACGCTATAATCGTCATAATCACCCTGGCATGGGCGGACTCGCGAACTTGTTGCTTCGCCCACCCCTTGACACCTAACACGTTTTTCTCCAGCATATATAGCTATCTGGAGGCCTGAACCGTGGTTGTACGCGGCAGAAATTGCTGCTACGCTGTTTACGTTTGCTTGAGTCCGTTAAGTGCCCTAAGACTGACACCATTGCAAGCCCAACCGTGGCCGCGCGCTCGCAACGCTCCATAACAAAATCTTGGACCTCGGTCCCTGGATTAGAGTGCAAAGTGGAAGTCACAGCCGTGACCGCAGCCGCATCGTCCTGATCGTAGTGTCGCGGATTACTGAACGTTGAATATAGCTGATTGAAAAGCCAAAGTGGCAGTCGCAAGAGCGGATTAAACTTCTTGTATTCAACAGCTCTAACTCAATGACATCGGTGCGTGGCTCGATACGTTACTGGACCAAAGATAAACTAAGTTGCAGCGAGAGTTTTGATTAGGACGATTACTCGGAAATCGAGCTTTACAGAAAAAACTGCACACTTTGCTAAGTTCCTCGGTCTAAATGTTATGTAATTAGAAAAAAAATTGTATTTTTTGCATAATAGAAGACCACACTTATTTTGTTTGAAGATATAAAAGAAGCATATTCCCTCCCTGACGCTGATAAAAAGTTGGGCGGCAATTTTGAAATAATTGAACACTCTTGCTAACTTTGTTGCGGTAATCCTCTATGGTTTGATAATCGAACAGGTCGCGTCAACCAGGATCTTTGCAACTATCAACACTTATTTACAGGTGTATTCGTTCTTTTCAGTGTGGACCTGAAACCAAAACAAATTTTTACACATTTCCTTTTTGCAGTGAATACACTGGAGACAAGTAAACAGCATCTCAGTCACGAGGTTTTATCAAGATGGGTGATAATCAAGGTGAGTTCAGCCCAGTGGATGCGTCCAGCAGGGCCATAGCAGAGAATGGAAAATCGGGCATTTCTTCAAACTATGATTCTCCTGTCAACAACATTGGAACTGACAATTCGGCAAACAATTCAGCTGCCCACACGTCAGAACAAGCAAGTTATACAGACGCCTTATCCAATACGAACTCTACAATCAAGGGGTCCGAAATTCCAGACTTCAAGCAAGAACAGTATCACTCACAACTGTATCCAAAAAAATTGACAGAGGGTCTAGTCTCCGAAAAATCATCTGATTCACTCAATTCAGATAACCTTCCCTCCAAACACCAGCCAATAGATGAAACAAAGCACGAGCTCACGTCTTCGACGGATCACGAAGAAGCAGATTCCACTATGACATCAGCACCACCTATCATAGAGCCATCACTGTTAACATGGGATGACGAAAACGACAAATGCAATCCGTTGAACTGGCCCTCTTGGCGTAAATGGTTTTGTACAATGACTGTGGCCTCACTATGTCTTGTTGTTAGTTTAGGTTCTTCATTATATGTTGCAGGTATACCAGAACTTGTTGTTTCCATGGGTGTATCACAAGAAGCCTCTTTAGTTGGTTTAACTTTATATTTGATCGGGCTCGCATGGGGACCTGTTGCAGCTGCTCCTTTGAGTGAGTTATACGGGAGAAAGTATATTTATGTCATTAGTTTACCTGTCTCGATGTTATTCACCATGGGTGTTGGTTTATCGCAAAACTTGGGATCAGTCTTAGTTTTGAGGTTTTTCTCAGGTTTGTTTGCTTCTCCTGCCATGGCTGTTGCTGGTGGAACCGTTACTGATGTTTTTGCACCTGAAGAGATGGGTACTGGTATGGGACTTTTCTGTCTTGCCGCATTTTTAGGACCTGTATTGGGACCAGTTATTGGTGGATTCGTCGCTGTCAGAGAAAACTGGAGATGGACAATGTGGGTTCTTTTGATGGCCTCCGGATTAGTCTTACCGTTTGTTTTGCTTTTACCCGAGACATATAAACCAGTAATTTTGAAAGAAAGAGCAGCCAAAAGAGGAGTCATTTTTCGTAAAAACAAAATTAATTTTGCATTTGTAAAAAAAGTTCTTACAATCACCCTAATTCGTCCCATTGAAATGTTGTTCGTTGAACCTATTGTGATGGTTTTCTCTATTTATATTGCTTTTGTATTTGCAGTCTTATTCGGATTTTTTGAGGCTTTTCCCATAATTTTCAGAGGTGTTTATGGGATGGAATTGGACATTTCGGGTTTGCCATTCATTTCTGTTGGTATTGGGCTTATTTCAGGAGTGATGTTTTACCTTTATTTTGATCATTACGTCTTCTTCAAAAAAAATCCAGATGGTACGAGAGGTAAAAGAGATGAAAATAACGATTTGGTGTGGGATCCACCAGAAACAAAATTAATCATATGTAAAGTTGGTGCAATCTGCTTGCCGATCTCATTATTTTGGTTAGCTTGGACTGCAAGACCAGGTGTACACTGGATGGCCCCCACTGCTTCTGCAGTTCCTTTTGGATTTGGTTTGATTTTGATTTTCTTTGCTACAATTCAATACTTTTCATTATCGTATCCTCCTTTATCGGTTGCTTCTGCTTTGGCTGCTAATAATTTACTAAGATATTTGGTTGCCTCGGTTTTCCCCTTATTTACCGTCCAAATGTATAGGAGATTAGGAATAGATTGGGCTACAAGTTTATTTGCATTTGTTTCGTTAGCTATGGTTCCAGTCCCTTGGATTTTTGAAAAATATGGTCCTCAATTAAGGTCCAAATCAACGTTTGGTTATGCTGCTTTAATAAAACAAAAACAAGCTGCTGCCGCTGCTGCTGCTGCTGCTTCCAATTCTGCGAATATAGAAACCCCTTCAACTCAAATCCAAAGTGTTTAATATTTTTTGTTCTTTAATATTTTAATGTCTTATTGATTATTATAAATACCGATGTAGAAACTCCAGTATTCGTTGTAGAATCAGAAATGAAAGTTGTCATGTAACCGCGTATGTTTTTAAGGGTTTCGTTATCTTCCCATAATAAGTCGGTAGAAAACCGTTTTTTTGATCTCATCTTTTGATATCATCAAAATATTTGCGGCCTTGAAGGTAATCATGCTGGAAGTTTGTTCCGAGCTGATATGAATAGTCGACTGTTCCGATGACATTTGGTTTTAGCCTATCAGAGATATTTTCATTCTTTTTTCATTTTGATTGAGATAATACAAGAGCGTGATTTTCCAGAAACGAATGGGGAGAGACAGTTACCGAAAATACTACTAATATTTGTGGCATTACCTGTTCAAACATGAAAGCATTGTTTCGGTACTTGCTAATTTGTGTTGCAAGCGGCAGCATCTTCAATCAAAAATCTTTTTTATCTTTTAAGGCGTGAAATATTGCATCCCTCAAACGTAATTTTCGGTGTCTGTTATTACACTTCATCCCCGTCAGTGTTTCTTTTCAAAATTAAGTTCCGTAGTATGAACAAGTTTTCCGGGTGTCATTGGCACAACCAAATGGCTCAGAGTTGTATTTTGCCTTCATCTATGTTTCCTAATTGCTCCCTAGTTTCAGGATTGGAACTCATTGGCCAGAAGTGTATATTAAATATAAAAGAAAGCAATATATTTCAATTATTTTATGACTTTCATTGGCAACACGGAAGTTTGGTATGATTCTTCATAGTCTTTCTTCCCTTGGGATCGTAAATTGCCGTCACTTTAAACAAATCTTGCATTAATAATAATTATGCTTTTTATTATTTTTTGGTCAGGGTCTTGAACCTCCTGTTCAAAGCCTCCCCAATAATGCTTATATATTGAAAGAATTCTCGGTAAGAATAACTAAGTGGAAAAAAGAAGAATGATGAAACTTTACATCAATAGCCCAATTGTTTTTCTTATTGGATACTTTGCTCTGATAAGATAACAGTGGTGGCATGGTTACGTTCTGTTTTTGCAAGGTGTCACAACTGTAGTGTTAATTATCTTATCATCTGAGGAAGCTGATATGTCAACTAAAGTATGGTTAACTTCAAAAAAAAATTACATTTTCAATTTGTGTTTGAATTACTGTGCTATAAGCTTGACCTTTTCGTCTCCAAGCTAGTCAGTGAAAAAGCACTAGATTGTCCATTAGTGTGACTCTTTTTTTCGGAGTTAGTGAAACAAACAGAAGATCTTGAATGCAACCAAAAGAATATTTCTTGCTGGCTTTTTCCCAATAAATCACATTAATTGGTATGGATCGACTTATAAGTATTATATGTGGTTCAACATTGATGGAAAGATGATCCACACCTCGAAAAACATTGCTTCACATCAAGCACCAATTTAAAATATTATTTTTATGGGATCTGAAATCTTGTAGAAAGAATTTAGGCACAATGTGAATGTTCATTTATGCTTCTAATCGACTGCATGGTAATCGAGTATTAATGAAAAGTCGTTCATTGTGATGATTTCTAGTTCTGTTTCATCAATTGAAGGAAGACGCTAATCTACTCTTGCTGTTTCAATTGGTACCTATATGTCGAAAATGTTGACTACGATGCACAATCGGCTCAAAACATGCTTGTCAATAAATCGCCTTTTCTCTGCACATCCACTCAGATTATGGGACCTTTTCTCCTGGTTAAAACAATTTCCCCCAGAGAAAGATTTCCAGTGGGTAAATCACCATAATTCAGTAATATACTTGTCAAGAAACAGTAAGAGAAGTAATATAATAAATTGGCTAGGGTGTTTTGAGAACAATATCAACGAGTGAGAATCTTAGCGGAGCGGCCACGCATGATGCTGTTTCAATTGTGTTTGTCCCAAAATATGGATTTTTCAACAAGTTTCCATTCCTGAGTTTTTCAGTAGAATATACACCGCTATATCTATGTTTCTTTTTCAGAAATAGGCCAGATATTGAGAGGTTCGAGCAGATTTCCAGAAAATAGAGGGATTTGATACCACCAAAATGTCAACACAAAGAGTCGGAAAAAATTGTGAAACTTGCAGCATCTTTGAAATTGTTTACCATTGAACTTGTCAATGAGGTTGAATGTCTACTTTGAAAAAAAAAACATGGTGTCGAAATTGTATTGGCCGATGCCGAATATTCGGCCAGCGTCAATTTTGAAATGACTGAATTTCGCTACCAAGGCATCAATCTTTAACACCCACCACCCAGCTTCCATCTGGAAACTCAACTGTATTAGACGTAATTTGAACATATTCTAGTTCTGTTACACAAGACATCATTCTGAGAGTCCCTTGATGGCATTTAGCGCTACTCCAAGTTCCTGTCGAGATATATATAGAATCATCAGTGGAGTGTGGCTAAGTGACGGAAAAACCACATACATACATACATACATACATACGGTTTAGGAAAAGATGAATACGAGCGGTGTAAAAAAATGTCAAGCACAAGTGAAGGCCGAAATATCTCGTCCCGTCGGATGTCGCTCCCACGAATTTTATCTACTTTTCTTATGGAAGACGGGAATGACGGGTACAGAGGCAACTCACAGTGTTTCTACCCAAAATAAGTTTCCGTCTGGTAGTTTCTGGATCCTTCTTATGCAGCATGAATCAAATTTTACAAATTGTGCCGACGTATTTATGGCTAAAACTGCAAGTGACGCATACAAATACGTATGTCTTTATGTTTTTTGCAGTGTCGTACATTATGGGCGAAGACTAAAGCCTCTCTAAATGAACATACAATACTATATATAAAGGTTGATTCTTGGATTTTGAAAAAACATGTCAAAACTATCAAGTGTCAATCAATTTGTGTACATAAAAACATCTCAGAATGAGTGACTTCTTCATCACAGATGTTAGCAAGGGAATCTACGACGTAAATCAGTTCAAAAAAAAGAGAGTGAAAAGAGCTTGTGATGGTTGCCGGTGAGTGTTTCTATTTTTCAATTGACCAGGTATGAAGAAAATGACAGGCTTGTCATTTCTAACATGTCTTTGGGCCCAGGTAGAAGGAAATATGGAACTAATCCCCACATACAGAAAGAGCAAAGTGAAATGTGATGGTTTGAGGGCATGTCAAAAATGCTTATCGGAAAATAAAATCTGTACCTACACAAATACACCCAAAAACACAGCGAAAGCGTTGTGCTCCCGAGACTATGTTGTCATGTTGGAAAAAAGGTCCGCGTTGTTAGAGTTACTGCTCAATAAGTTGTTACTGAAAATATATGAGAAAGAGACGGATTTCATTGATTTTGAGAAGTTGAGTGAGTTAAACTCACAAGCAACGTTGGATGGTAACTCAGAAAATACTGAATCCATGCAAAATAATTGCCAAATGAGTATCTCTGAAAAAATCAGAGGGCGTGGGGTAAACGTCAACTATTTGATCTCTTGTTTGTTGACTGAACAAGAATACAGCAATATCGATAATCGTTTGGCAGGTTCGCCGACGGACGGTACTTACTTTTCCAGCTCAGCATTGACCACACCCATTGCAAATGGATCTTCAGAAGCTGATAAGAAACGAAGTCGCCTGCTGTTACCAGAAAGTGATGATTTGAGTAGTGCCCCAAATGCCACATCGAGTGATAGCGTCAGTAAGTTGTCGTCTTCTACTATCGAGAGCAACAGTGTGCATCTCAGTGGATTTAAATCATACCAGAAAGAGACTTCAGCATCCACGGTTCCACACTTTCCAGTATTATCGGTCAGATTAGATGATGATTGTAATGGTAACACAAAAGAAGTGAAAAGGAGAAAACCCGCAGCGAATATACGCCTGCAAAGTATATCACATAATCTTGATAAAAGCACCTCGCAGTTAAACTCGCCAACAACATGCCCTTCACAAACAAGTTCTGACGATCTGCAAGATGAAGTTGAATTTGAATATAATATCCTCAAAGATGTCACCAAAGCAAGTTCTACAGATGATTCATTATTCAATCCAACCGAATGGAGAGTCAACGATGTAACTCAAAGAAGCACCTCCAAATTATTCAGCAGTGGGATTACTTGCGGTGACCTTCAGGGAAATCAGGCTATAGCTTCAGCTATGCTGGAAACAGGAAATGGACTTGAAAAGTCTTATATAAACTTCGAACTCTCTAATGAGTCAAGTGTTATCCAAACTACTTCTTCCGATTTTGTTGCTGGTGTTGTGAACAGACAGAATTATGGAGTTGGTATGCCATCAAATTCAATAGTTGTTCCATTGAATACAGATGATCAGCCACAAAAACAGCAGAATAGTTTTTTTGATACAGAGAAAGCAGCCCCCACATTTGCACAAAATTGGACTGATCTATATAATTATGATTGGTCAGTTCATCCAGTTGTTCTTCCAGGATCATCATCTCCTGTTCAATCACTGGTGCCACCACATCAGCTAACCACATGTTCAACAAGTTCAACTAGAACGAAGGCAGCAGAGATTGAAACGCCTCACTTTTCCATGGCTGAAGACCTCGAACCACCATCGGATAGCATTTATTCATCCGCACCCTTACCTGATTTTGAGTCTAGTCATATTGACCAAATTATATGCACTCCTGGCAGTGCGAGCAATTACCTTTATGGAATTCGTATTGATGAAGACTTAACAATTCATTGAAGCTAGAAATCAATTTATGGTGTGGTTGATTTGCCGGAGCGCGTGAAAAGTGGTCACAATCAGAACTTCCATGAACAGTCTAATCTCATTAGGTTGAATGACATTTTTTCGAAAAGGAAAGAGGTATTTGGGATGTTACGATTTCAGTTATACTGAAAATATTGGGATGTGTGTTTTGGTTTCTTGAAATTTATTATGTTTTACTTCTTTATTTTTGTTTTACTTAATTATTTTGATATTAATATTTTACATTAAGGGTTTTAGTTTACAAATAAAATAATACTCATTATGAATAAACGATGTGTCAGTTGGGGCAACTGAAAATATTATTTGTAATGAAAGAGCTAATAATATCAATCAACTACCAACTCATACCACTTTCGATCAAGAAAAATATAAGAATTCTTATGAAGATAGAAACGCAAAGGTTGACAGAAATCTTCACTTTTTATCCTCTAAAATTACTTTTGAAAAAAAAATAGCTCTTTATAAAAATTTACATGTTTATTCTTCTTCATATCACTCATATCATCTACTTTAGATGCCCGCTCTTATTTTGATCTGTTTATTCATGTAAATGTTTTCTAGGCAAAAAGAATACTTAAAAACAACAAAGATTTGAATTCCCAGAGATTACAGAGGATCATTTGAACAATCCATATTCAATAGTATTTCTGCAGTGAAATAAATTTATGAACGATACACCAGTACTAAAACAAAATAGAAAACAAAAAAACAACCTATCCTTCACACGATATCCACACATAAGCAACCACCCGTACGTACGTAAACAAAAAAAAAGCAGAATAAACTAATCGTGAATGTTCTTAAAAATTTTGACCAAAAGGATTGGGGGCCATCATAAAGGACGGACCACCAACAGTGCTTAACCTTCTACTAACTCCAGGGTTTTTTTTCAATTCTTGCTCTCTCAATGCTAAAGCCATAGTCAATAAAACCATAGAGTCTAAATTCACTGACAAAGTACTATCTAAGTCATCTCGTTCGTTGCTGGGACCAGGAACTTGACTCTCGTCTCTGGTTATGTCTTCATATAGCTCGATTTTACCAACTTTACAAATCTTCTTTGGTAAAAAATTTGGCTGATCATCTTTACAGACCCCAAATGGCGGGATAGTGGAGGAGTAATATTTACTCAAGTCTAACATGTTAACAGGCCCAAACAAGTTAGTGATAAAATTACTAGGATCTAGTAATTTGTTATTCAAATCGGGCACAATATTTGATGCACTTGTCGAATCAATATCAACGTCATCCATGAGTGATGGTTTCAGATCATCTAAAATCATCAATTGAATTTTACGGCTTCCTTGAATAACGTTTGCAATGGAGGTCCCAACCCACCTTATTCTCGTATTTTTGTAAATCGTATCACAATATGGGTTTGACTGATGGTCGAACATCACCACTTCGAAGTCTTCTTCACTAGAACTGGAATTAGGTGTGAAACATAAGGTGTATTTTTTTACACCAACTTTTAAATATTTGGAATATACTTTACAAAATACAAATACCTCATCTTCTGTTGTTATATCAGTGAAAGTCTCTTTGTATTTGTAAATTATCAAGAAAGGACAGTTCTTTCTCAAGGATGACAATGACGGAGAGTGAACTTTGAATAAAGGCAATCCTATCCCTCTAGATTTGTATTTCAAAGGAATGATGTGTTTGGGTACTGTCCCATGTTCGTAGCCATGGTCACCTGTATTCGCTTTTTTTTTCAACTTCCTGAATATTTCCAATGATCTGAGAGTTGGAAAAACTAACAAGCCAGATTTGAACAACTCGCTGGCCAATGCAAACTCTCTCTTGTAATTGTAATTCTTTGATCCTTTGTTGAATATTTTTTTGCTGATAATGGAATCGTCAAACACAGTGCTGTTGGATGAAGTATTTGGAGTACTTAGTTGAGTGGTCCACGAGTTGCCTTCTCTAACAATATATGGCAAGTAAGATGTGAAGTTTTCCTCATAGGTATGCTGTAAATTCAAATAGTCTTTGCGATCATACAATAGCGTTTCATCACTGGAAGCCGAAAAAATTGATGCATCAATTGATAACGATTGGGAATCAGAAGGCTCCAAAGTTGGGTCTTCAGGCAAGTTCAAATGATTTGTATTCAGCCTTGGACCGTTATGGGTTGAGGGCAAAAACGAAGACTCCTCTTGTACGCTATCACTATTTACTGTAATATGTCTCAGCCTTGATTTAAACTTCTTCAATGTTCTTATCATGTATTTGTGTGTCAGGTGAACTTCCCTTATGATGTGTCTCCAACTGTAGCAATTAAATTGATAGATTCAGCGTTAACCAGTAAAAAATGCCACAAGTAAGTAAGTAAGTGGGCCAACTTGGGGCCCTAATTTTAGCTTAATCTTCAAAATCTGGTTTTTTCACTGTGGAATGATTGACTTGATTGACTTACTTAAGGTCTATTTGCCTGCTGAGTAATCTGATAACAATCTGATAACCAAGCAACCTTCCGGTGATTGCTTCATTTACTATTCGATAAGCCGTTTCACAGATCTATTTGGTGAAGTTCATGAAAAGAAAATCCCAAAATCTCTAAACTTTTCATGAACTTGATTAAGTTCTTTGGTACTCTTTCTGGAGGGTCTAATTCTTGTATTGGCATGGTCCTCTGTGGAATAACTATCTTGATTTGCGGTTACGGGCACGTCTTGTATCTCGACATACTTTCGTCTTGAGGTCGGGACGGTCTATGTCGCGCATACAAAACGACATGGTCCACGATATGTACATCCCAGAGTCTGATTTGAAACACGTCTTCATCTATCTCGATGGCATTTTCCCACTTGCGTTCGACCGATAAGCCGTCCTAGCTAAGAGAACATTAACAAAATAGGAAAACCACTGCGGGGATGACCAAGACACTGGGATACTTTCAGTTATTTCCGCTTTCTCGTTTTCTCAGACATGACTATTTATCTGTTTATTTCTTGGATGGTTGACATTTTTGCGGCGATGGGCATCCCACACAATCATGTAAGTGCCAAATTAGCAATACCATGAAGTACATGCATTTCTGAAAGTGGACTATTGTTTATCTGCGTATAAATAATGTTACTCTGTTTATACTGAAATTTGGACCTTATCTTCATCAGCCGATTCTTCTGGATTATATACAGCCTAGGCAAGGCTGAATGCATGCCAATCGTCTCCACAAAGTTAAGTTGGAGCTAAAAGTCATCGCAGGCGCACATCTACAGGGCGAGAACCCCAAATGAGCTGAGATCTGGTCGGCTTTTGCCCTTCACGATCTTGCTCCATGGTTCTTGACATGGTAATAATTGCTGGCATATGACTTTAAACGAATATCAAATCTTAGGACCCTCCGCAGCTTACTTTTACGAAGCAAAAAAGCAAGACCTAATGCTCATAATGATTGGCCGCGTTCTACTATTTTAATGGAACACACATGAGAAGACTCCTTTCATATTGGAAGCGTTCCTTATCAAAGGGTTTGATTCTCATTTTCCACAGTGGCGTATGTCCTAATATATCCGCTGGCTGGTACCTTAAGGGCGGTTCGAAAATTCCCTTTTCGGCGATGTTGGACTACATAATATATATACGACATGCAGGTTTTCACTTGTCATTCGTCTTCCAAAAGATTTCATATAAACCACTTCATACAGTTTGCAAGGCACTATCTGCCTGATGATTCTATACCTTCAAAGTAGGGTTTGAAACTGAAGTAGCCAAGATGCTGAAACATATCGACCCATTTTTTAGCGAGTGTAGCATAACGGTACATGGCAATTGTCAGTTTTTATCAAACGTCCATGGTAAATACAGTTGCTTTATTAGATATTTGATACGGTGGTATATAGCAGTTAGCGAGAAATTTGAAAAAATAACCTTACAGGTTACGACCGGATGAGGTTAGATTTTTGATTGATTTACATATCAAGATCCAGTGTGTACTGTGGGCATGAATTTCCCTGAAAATAATTATTGATATGGATCAATCTAGAGATATGTCCCATCCTTTTTATTATTATTCAAAACGCAGTCTCTTGGGTCATATGGATTGTATCATAGAAGAGTGGCAAGTTGTATCATACATCAACAAATAGAAACATGCCGAAAGTAAGCGAAATGGCGTATCTTTTTGTGAAGTTCCACCGAAATGGGACCCATTTGAAGATTATTGCAATGTTATCTTTCAGTCCTTGAGCCCCTTTAATCCCATCCCATTTGGTTGGACAATGAAAATCAAATTTGCAGCACATCATATAAACTTTGTTATTGAGAGCAAACTTAAAGTGCTTGATATTTAGAATCGCAAACTGGTCCTTACTATTTTCCGCTATCAAAATTCGTCTTTTATTATTTTCGTCTCCACAATTGAATGGTAATAATAAGCAATTATCCAACAGTAGGCAAATCTTTTGCATGACTGTTAAGCCCAAATATCACATTTTATTCATAGTAATCGGTCACAGCAATCTAGTTGTGGGACAACGCCTAACGAGCGTAGCTAATAATGTACTTAATATTAGAAAGCTTATTTCCAGCATCTGATTTCTCCGCGATTCCAGTTGAGTTGGAAAAAAGGAAAGATACTCCACTTTACTAGTTACTTTTGAAAAGTCTATATCATCGACGTCCTTTGGTCAATGCTAAAAGGAGTAGAGTTATTTTAAAACTAACTTCTTTATAATATGTGTCATCGTAATATTATTTTTGAGAACAGACCCTCTATTTTCGCTAATCATTCTATCAATACCATCCAAAAACTCCAAATTAATGTCTAACACTAGATCAGTTGACAATACAAAACTTTTCAATGTGGTTCACAGTTTGTACCATGTAGTATGATGATATATACAGCTAGCTTTAAACTGAGGATTTGATGCCCCAACCATCTCGAACTTCGAGCTTTTTGGAAAAGATATATCTTGGTCGGGTGTTTCGAACCAAGATCTCTTCAAACAACATAAAATATTGTTTAGCTAGACTGCTCACCTAATGAGGCCAATCTGAAGTTGGAAATGTCCCTCCCCTCCAAATATGCTCCAGCTGGACTTTCATCTGAAGCTCAAAAGAAAACGATAACAGTTGGTAAACCCCGCGCAAATAGACCAGTTGGAGTGGTAAAACTAGAAGAAAGGGTTCAACACGCTGTAACACTAGAAAAAGACCAATTCCCTAGAACAAAAAGGGTACCAGATAACGAATCATCTGAAAACGTTACTTCAAATTTGCAGAAAACTGAAATAATTCATGACGATGATGGAGATATACCCATGATAGGTATGGACGATGATTTCGAGGTCAAAACCATAACTAATTATGTTACCAATAGAAGGACCACTGGGGATCTTTCTGACGACCCCATGGAAATAGTGAGTGATTTGATTGAAAATAGACATGATTTTGCAACACTTAGCCAATCGAATGAGTACTCCTTCTTCATTGTCGATACAAACTTCATCTTATCGCATCTCAACATCTTGGAAAATTTGAGAAAAATTAGTGAACTACATAGACATAAAATCATCATCCCAATTACTACAATACAAGAATTAGATGGGTTGAAAAAGTCAAATAAATTATCAATAGAGGGTGACAGTCTATCAGGCCAATCTGTTGGCCATCTTGCCAGATGGGCAAACGACTGGATATACCAGCATTTAGCTGAAAATGAATCATCTGTTCGTGGCCAAAAACTAAAAGAAAGAATTGATGTGAACGCAATAAAGGATGATGCTATTTTGGATTGTTGTTTGTATTTCCAATTGAGAGTAACAGGGTTGGTAGTACTTTTGTCAAACGATAAAAACCTTTGCATGAAAGCGTTAACAAATGACATATTAACCGTTAGTTACAGGAAAGGTATGTCTGCCAAATTAATTGCTGAGAAAGTTCATGAAGAGAATCTTTCCAGAATTGAAGGCGACTCTCGACAACTGATTGAAAAACCACAGGTTCATAATCAGATGGCTAGCCACTCATCTAGCCTCGAACAACATCACGATAAGTACCAAAATGATCCATCCAACAACAACAGCAGCAGGTTTGTAGCCATTAAAACTTTGGATAATGCTTGTGAAACTGTTTACAATGAGATCCAGAGAGTAGTTTTATCAGCCATTGATTACTGCATGTTCAAAGAGTACGGAGATGATCTAGATTTGATAGGATACAACCAAAATGAGGTTTCAACTTTGAAACAGTCATCTCAAGCCTTTTCGAGATTTTGGATTTCTGTTTTTGACTCCTACTTCAAAGATCATAGACATAAAAACCTATTCAAAGATCAACGAGGAAAGAAAAATCCAATTTATGTTGATATTCCAAGAAGTGAAGTGGAATTACTAGAATTTGTAACTTATTGGTCCGATGTTTTGCTGATCTTGTATGTTGGAAGGGACTCGAATAACATTGAAGCATTAGAAAAGTTAGTTGAAAGGTGGCAAGGTATTGCACAAAGCTTTTTACTATCATAAAATTACAATACAATTGATATTTCATAGCTTTTTTCAAGATGTAAGTAAAAGATTGTAATTATAATATTACAATAATGTCAATCATTAAAATTCCACAAAATCTACCCTAGCCTTGGAGCTTTTATAGGCGACAGATAAGTGACTGGAGCAATCCTTCTCTTCCTACTAGATATAAGGCCAATTTTTCGTTTTGATTTGATTTCACTGCCATCAGCAGTAGCCCCTTCAGATTGCGACGAAGCTTTCACACCAGACGCTGAAAAATCGTTTCCTGCTATCTTTAGTTCTCCATTAGAAGATTTCACACAAGTGGCCAGCTCTTTCTCAAATTCACTGATACGGCTTTCGTTTTGACAGACGCCCCGTTGGTTATCCCCCCTTTCCAGCCCTATTGGTAGAAAGTCGTCAGTAATAGGTCTTAACTGATTAGCTCCCTGATTATCTATCTCTTGATTCTCCTCGTATTCTTCACAATAACTGTTACTGAATTTCCAGTCGATGTTCCTACTTGTGCAGTCCTTGATGAATTGCCAAATGTAATTTTTATTATTGGTAGCGAGTAGATTTTGGTAAAAGCCCGATACATTCTCGCTCCATTGCTCTGTATTGAACTTCTCAAATATATCACAACTCTCACCACCATGATTCCTAACAAACTGCTCCAATAACTTTTCAGCCCCTAAATCACGTAGATTCTCAAGAAGAAACAACACAATTAAGTCTTTTTTTTTCAACTCTTTTATCAACAGGTGTTTCTGGTACTCTGCGTAGTTCACTTGACTAAACAACTGGAACGTAATTTTCTGTAAAACTCTGACTGCAAAGCTCTCATCAACCTTCTCTAAGCCAAATTCCCAGTTGAATGTACTTCCATCAACGTACCGCTTTGTTAGCTGTAACCATGCATGCTTGCTATTATTTGAATCATGCTTTAGATTAATATCAGCCGACTCTTCATCAATGATACCAGCTAGTATATAGTTCAAGTTAGAAATTTTGGCTGCCGTGTCAAGTAGAATGCCATACGATTTGGATTTCTCTCTCGTTTGACTTGAGGTGGAGGTTTCCATCCATACCTCTTTGAGGTCAGTGACGTATGCAATGTAGGAGTTGGTACTACTATTCACATATAGACCATACAAATTATTGCTATTTTTATCTTGACACAAGAGTGTGTGCCATTCATTTGGAAGCTGAAGTTCGCTGATCATCATTTGTTTCTAAGGTGTTTTAGCTTCAATGCTCAATATAGTTTTTTTGTTCGGACTATCCATGATTTGATATTTTGTCCTCCATAAGTTACCAAAAACGAGCAATATTCAGCACAGCAGAGATTTTGTGAATTGATTGACATTATTTGAATTTTGGATTGATTGAAATGTTATGCTATAAACGTTTTAAATTTGACACAATTAGAGAAAAACATGACCGTTGGAACGATTATCATTGCAGCCATACTAAATTGTCTAACAGTTCGTAACAAAACGTTTTACTAACTGGCTGAGAAGTGAAGAAATCAAAGAAAGTATCTTTGCTACCCACTTTTTCATGACCACGTTTAAAGATACCGTGGTCTAACATTTATGAGCCTACAAGCCTTGCTTTCCAAGTAATACGTGCGCCATATAATATTGTCTATTAAAGTGCTTTACATCGACCTACACTAGAAGAGCATTAGAAAACTGCGTATGATGAATCTTCAGTATACTAAACTTTATAACAATAATTCCATAATCATGTCAATGTTTATCATTCAAATCGACCATTTCAATATTTTCATATTTTTCACTTTTATCTTTAGAATAATTATGGTTAGCAGGAACTGCAACTGGGGTGTGTGAATCATCCACTAAAACTCCTTTTAATTTTTCTTTTGCAACGCTCACGGTCTCTTGAACCATCGCGTTTACGATACTCATCAACGGTCCAGTCAAATTCAAAGTATAGGTGATGTACGAAGCAGCACCGAGAACTAATAACAATGTAAAGAATAATGGATTTCTCAAGATAGCAACAAACTCATTCCATCCAAGAACTGCTATGATGATGTAGATGTAGTAAGGAATTTGCGTTATGCTTTGGATTGTCGCTCTTTTGGCTTCAATATAGATAACGTCTGCTTGCTTTTTGAATCTTGCACCGATGTGATCTCTTTGTTTTGCACTCAAGATGTGTGCAAATCTGGGGACTTCATCATATTCGTCTTCATCTGCATCTTCATCATATAATGACACATCAGGTATAATTTCTGTACCATCGTTCAATTCAGCTATGGATAAAGTAGGTAAAATAGATAAAGCATATTCTTTGGCAATCCGATAAACAATATCGATCTCATCAGCATTCTTCCAGAATCTCGGAACCCCTTCATCATCAAATCTGAATTTTTCTTCAAATCTGTCCCTCAATATGGTTGCTAAATTATCTTCTTTAACGAAATCTTGAATGATTTCGCTCAACTTTATCCATGCACTCTTGCGGATGTTAGTGTACAACTGGTGATTTTCTTCATTTGATGAACCAACTCCAAAGTCGTACATATTATCTTCAACTTCGTACTTTGAGATGGTGGAGTTCAATGATTGGTTGAATGACTCCAAAATGTTATCCCAGGTAGATTTATTAGGAGTGCTCAACAAAAACAAAACCTTTTCTTTCAAAGCTGGGGCAAATTTTTTCATGGTTCTTGTTACCAAACCTTCCAATTCAGCTTTTCTAGCTTGTGCCGAGATTTCTTCCAAACTACTTTTCAAATCGGCGAGCTCTGTTGTGTAGACTAACTGATGGTCTATCGATGACAAATCAGCATTGGTCTGAAAATGAAGTAAAGCTGTAAATTCTGCTTTTTTTAAGCCATTTAAAAACGTTTCACTTTTATTCTTACTCTTCAATGTAGATGTGAACAAAGCTAAAGCACTTTTTTTCAAAATAATCAAATATGAGGCAAACACTTCTCGTAATTTGCCTCCAACTTTAGATTGCAATAAATGTCTTCTTTCTTCGTAAACAGATTTGTTATAGCGGGATGCGGATATATCATACTCTACCAATGTTTCGGATTGTAATTTCTTGAAAATGTTTCCCAAATCGGAAGCATCAGCTATAGACAAATCTCTTGGAATGGTTGCACTGAAAGCAGATTCAAATTGTTCATACGCTATGTTAGCAATTTCATCACATCTAAACCTCGCAACTAAAATTTGTTGAGTAGGTAAATCGAGGTCCTTGTTAAGCTCAATTTGCTCCCAACACTTCTCAGCATATAATGTCCAGCCATCAACAGGTATATCACGATGGTATTCATCCTTGAATATATACGATTTGTTGGTTTCAATATTGAAATCGTCACCCAATAATTTGATATCAGCAACAAACTTTTCGGGTTGTAAAATTTTGTGGCCTAAAGCATGAAAGTGCAAATCAAAAAAATCATACAATGAGAAAAGTTCTGTGCCCTTTGGCTTATTCAAATCTCTCCATATTTTTTCCAAATCTTGCTTCAAGGTAGCTCCAAGATTTTCCAATGGCGTTACACCTAGATGATCTCTGATAACAAACAATAACAAACATTTATGTTTCTGGTTGGCAAATAAAGATAAATTTACTTCGAAAACAGTTTTCAATAAACCTAGATTAGCACCTTGATATAAACCAACTTGGTTTTCCCAGACATTCACGATCAAAACTTCAGACGTAGACAACGCAAACAAAGCAGCTTTTCTTTCGAAATCTTGATCTTCACCTCTTTCTCTTCCATCCGTACCCTCAACATCCATCACAAAAATGTTCGAACTATTCAGTGAGTTTTCTGGATCTGTAGTTGATACATGGCTGGCGTAAGCCATCCAAATGCCTTTTGTCGTCTGTTGACGATTATTTTGATCCATTACATCAAACTTAGTGTTGAACAATGTATTGAGTAAAGTTGATTTCCCCGTAGATTGAGAACCAAACACAGATATAACATGGTAATTCAATCCCACTTTGGTTCCTGTTGCACGCTGGACATATTGCATTATCGCATTGTTGAATACTTTATCTTCAGTGATGACTTGCACAGCATACTGTGGATTGTCACTAGCTATGTCCAATGATGACATTATTTAGTAGATACAATCAATTAAGGAGAGTTTAAAGTTTGCTTAATTCTAAAAAATAATGTTAATGGTTTTGCCCTTAGTAGAAGAAAGTCGTAGCAAGTTGACTGTGAAAGTGTGGAAAATCAATAGCCGCCGTACAAACAAATTTCAAACCAAAAACACTTACACGTCTTCTCTAATTGAGTACAACCAGCTGGTTAATCTAACAAAAAAAGGTTTGTCAAGCTGTCAATTGGTTGATAACAGTACGTCTTGAACTCGTTAACTCGTTAAGTATGTGAATTCTGAATCAAATGCTGTGTTAAGATTTGGTGAACATATCGATTTGTGTATGGGCGGGTAATGTTATTTGGATCTTGAAGCTTGATAAAGTATGGCGGAATAAATTCGATGATTGTTCTGGTCATTTTGATGCTATATATCAGTTTGATTTGAGTGACCAGTTAAGATGAGTGAAAACGCAAAGTTGCAAAGAACAATTGATCGCTTCAAAGCAAAGTGAGTCTTTTTCATTGTTTCAAAATGGAAGAAAAACTCGATATTAACCTCTCAAAGAATAAATGAAGGCGCGTTCTACGAAGCTCATCAGAACATAAGAACCATCGCGAATAGATATATCAAAGCAAAAAAATTTAAGGAAGCCATAGATATATTATATCAAGGAGCAACAGTGTTGTTGGAGGCCAAACAGTACGCTTCGGGTAGTGATTTGATTTCATATCTTACGGAGACATATGTCGAGTCTGCTACTCCAGTCGATACTGAATCTAGATCTAAACTCATCCAACTTTTGACTCTCTTGAAAGACGATGATCCATCCCTCAAACAGTTGGGTAAAGAAATTATCAAATGGTCAATCGACTTTGGTGATGTCAAGGTTGGTGATGCTGACTTACATCATGTGTTGGGTGTGAAGTTGTTGAAGCAAGATGAGTTCTATGACGCTGAACTCCATTTGATAATGGGTACATCCGAAAGTTTGCCAGCATACATTAACTACTTAAGTGAATGGTATTTACAAGATGCACCTGACAAAGCCAGCGTTTATTTGTCGAGAATCGTCATGAATTACCTTTATGTCAAAAATATTAGACACCTCAAGATTGGTGTATCGTCATTCATAAATAAAATAACTGAAAGTGGGAGATTGAACTTTACAGAAATAAAAGACGATGATTTGTCGATTTATCAATTTCCAGATGATATTGGTTTAGATTTCCTACAATTACTAGTATTGACTGTTCAAAGAAATTCTAAAGATTTGTTTATCAGATTGCAAAAACAATACAATTCCACGATCAACGCTTTAGGATTACCTAACCATGTTGCGTACATAGGGAGTGTCTACTTTGATATCGCCATGAAAAGTCAAAACAATTTTCTCCAAGATATAATGTCGGGTTTTTTCAAATAAAGAAGTGATAAGCAATGAAACAGTACTGTTAATATGCATTCTAAAAAGTTGTACATTGCTTACTTTGAACAAATAAATAGTACGTCACATTTGGAAATAGACTTTTTCAAACAAAAAATGAAGAGGTTAGTAGTTGTTCGATCCACTTGATTTGATTATACTTGAACGATTCAATGCTTCTAGCAATTCGGGTCTATTTGATTTTTCTAATTCATGTTTGGCCTCAGAATAAGTACACCATCTTCTTTCTCTTTTATGACTCTCAGGCCATGTTTTAGACAACTCACTAACTATCATTTCATAGAAGTGAAACTCTGATTTAGGTATAATCATTTCTCCGTTTGCACCTGGTGTTGGTACTTTAACTTTGATTCCTTTGGAATTGAAAGTTTTGGGTGGACGCATGTCAAAAATAACGTCTAGCTTTTTAACGACTCTTCCCTCTACTCCAGCTTCTTCCCACGTTTCTCTGATGGCTGATATGATTAGATATTGTAATCATTCTCATTCACAGCGACAAAGCTGTGAGGTTAATCCAGTTTAAAAGAATAAATCTAAGTACATACCGGCATCAACAAAGTTGTCTTCATCGAGCTCTATCCCACCTTTAGGAATAACCCATTTGTCTTTGTGAACGCTCGAACTAATCATGATTATTTTGTCCTTCTGTTCATTCAAAGCGATACAGCCAGCAACCATCCTGGCGCCTGTGGTTGGCGAGTATCCTATTGAATTATCAGTATAAAAATCTTGTTTCCAACTGATCAAATGACGTATTCTTACAACATCACAATAGTTTTTGGGTCCTCTCTGATAAGAGATAACACCAGCCAGAGACTCAGAGCTGATCATATGCTTCTGGACAGGGAGAAACTTCGAGCCAAATTCCAATTTCTATGATGAGACGAACAATCATTAAGTTAATTGTGGAATGCAAACTTACGCTGATTTTCTCTTCCCTCTCTTGCAGAGGCGGATTTATTTAATGCCATTTCAGTGTGTGTGATGAAGTCAGAAGAATGTGGTTCAGCGTAACGTTTTGAAGAATTTATATAGTGCAGCATGTGGTGACTGCTTATGTAATATTTTTCAGTATTTATGATCTTTGCCCATACTAGGCAAATTCCAGAGGCCATGATTTTACTTTCCTTGCTATACTGGTGAATTAGCATGGAGATGTGTGAGATTACTAAACTACAAAATATTACTGCATGTGAATATGAATGAATTACCAGTTTCTTTCGGCAAACAGAATAGTCTGCAAAATGTTTCCATTTTCAATCAATATGTGAGACCCGAGTATAAGGAGAAAATTCTCAACCTAAAGAAGAAGGAAGTGAACTACAACTCCGACTCAGATAGCGGGAGTGAGAGCGAGAGCGATGAAACTGTTGAACTTCCTGTGTCACATATGTTTCAATATACCAAGAGTGCCAAAGCCGTTAGCTCCATCTCGACAGATCCCAAGGGACAAAGATTTACTACTACATCATCGTCCAATATCAACTTATACTCATACTCAGGTATGACCCCAACTACTACAAATCCATTTTCAACATCATCACCATATGAATCGAACCATATTAGAGAGGCAAAGTTCTCACTCTCAGGACGATATGTTGTTGCAGTTCCAAATTTACTCACATCCTTCAAAATACTTGATAGAGAAGGTACCGATGTCTGTCAGTTTAGTGGGGCCCATATCCAAATGGCAGACGTGAGAAAAACCAACGGGCACTTGGCTCCGATAGTTGCATGTCTGTGGAACCCAAATAATTTAGCGCAATTACTTACAGGTAGTAAGGATAGTACTGTCAGAATATGGGATATTGAGAATGAAAAACAGAAAGAGGTCATCCCAATTAAAAGTTCTACTAAAGTTAAAGCCAGTGTGGTAAATCTGGCAGTGTTTGGAAATAGGAATGACATAATAGTTGCCAGTGCAGATTGTCATTTGAATGTCTACGAGAACAACAACTATAAGCGTCCTGCGAAAAGTTTGGAAAGTGATGGTATTGTGTCTAAGGTAGATATCCTGATGGATCCCAATTTGATACTTGCCAAAACTCTGACAGGCTTGAAGATTTACGATCTAAGAAATTTCGAGAAGCCTGTTCTACAAAATAGTTCATTTGCCCATGACAGTAATAAGGATGAAACGAGTGACAAGTTAAAGCTAAGAGAAGCACAAGAGAAAGTTGTCGGATTTTCACCTTGTGGTAAATATATCACCATAGCTGTAAGTGACTCACTTAGAATATTAGATAAATCTGATTTGGAAGAGATGACGATCTTGAGATTCGATAGTAATGTGACAAGTATCAACTGGAATGGGTCAACGAACGAAATTCTAGTAGGACAAGAGAATGGAGAGCTATGTGCTCTATTCAGTCCTGTTTTATCACTGAACGGGACCCAATCCGTTTTGTCGAAACAGGGCAAAAAAAGACACGTTGACGAATTAGAAGGCTACACAGTTGATATCCATAGTATACACAAAGCAATTCTTTCAAATGTTCCTGAGCACAATCATAAGAAAAGAAATATCGAGGAAAACGACTAAAAAGTGTTCTTTGAATATAAGCTGATGGTTTTGTCAACTAGAATTAATCCAAATTGGCTTATATTGGTCAATATTTTCGTCTATGTTTCTAATTTTAAATTCAACTTGATTCTTTTCAATTGATATTTTGGGTCATCCAAAAAACTCCATAGTCTATACTCCGATTCATCGGGATTCAACTTTCTTGCTCGAGCAGACTTTGTATACAAACCACCACCTAAAGTATCATTGATAACGATGAATAAAGGTTTTTCATTTCTCAATTCCATGTTTTGGATTTGCAAATCGTTCATCCAGCTAGACAACCTCATTTTAGAGATGTTGTCAATCAACAATAACCGCAAATTTGGGAAGTGATAATTAATGTTTTTGATATGTTCAGAATTTAAAACTAAACCTAGATCTATCTTTCCTAGCTCAATAGAGTGTAAAGAGGTTCTTGCACTATCAATTAAGTTGTATAATATCTTGCCGAATATAATCCAGTTCCTCTTCCACTGGGCATTCAATGTTTCAAATTGAGCAACTGAAGCATCGGTAAAATATCTCCCGTAGTAAAACTCATCTGCTATCCCGCGTAATGGATACAAATAACTATGAATATGACTTTGTAAGATAGGATCAGTAGATAAAAGCTTCAAATATTTCAAGTTAGGCAAGTCCCAATTCTTAACAAAGTTCTCCGAAGTGAATAACAGACGCTTGAAAAATATAAACATCTTATGAGAGTATTTGATTTTTAAGCAAAGAGATTTTAAGCTTTTTGGCAACACAGATAAGACCTTCAACATTCCACAATAATTGACATATAGAACCAACGATGTCAACCTTTCCATTTTCGGCAAAGTGATCAAGAGTTGGTTTTCAAATTTGGTGAATTTTGATTTGTTTTTTAAACTCCTCTCCATAGATACTGATAAACATAGTATGCTATCTGCAACCCTCCAGTTCTTCTGAATGAAAAGTAATGTATTCAAACCTTTCGGATGTTTCATCCATCCTGGGCCAGAGTCTCCTTTCAAAACAACATCAGATAATCTATAAAGGACAGGGATGAATCTGTAGTACAACTCACGGCAGGAGTACAAGAAGTTGATCAAGTTGCTTACCCCATATTGGAGATGGGTGTAATACAATACCCTGCCTATAATTTCGTTTGGAAGTGCAAGAAAAGGTAGCCTTGAATCCGAGAGAAGCAATATGTCATTTTCGGAGCAAATCTGAGATTGCAGTCTATGATTCAATGTTTCGTTTAGGGAGGTATCTATATCTGAAACTGATTTGTATATTTTAGATCTTGTGAAGGTCATTTCAATTTAAGCATGCCAAAATGTAGTGCAAGTGTTTGATTTTTTTGATTCACGCTTCATGGAGATTCAAAAAAATCATTTTCATTCCTTGATACGTAGCTAGCCAATATGAGTATTTCAATTGTGAAATGAAGATGGTTTTGTGGAGAGATGATTTTACTCAAATGATGGGCTATCTATTCTGCCATTCATGAGTAGTGCAAATAAGACATAAGCAAGTCGTGTGGAGCACACTGGGTTTTCCAATCAAAACAAAATAGTATTTTGTAATAAACTTGACCAAAAACCAAAAATACTTCTATCATTGAAAGATTTCCTCATATAAAAATCAATAAAATGAGAACCACTGCTTTTTTATTAGCTCATCGTGTCCCACTAATCAAGTTTACCGGTGGATTGCACCAAATTCCTAGTAAGTATCGAATGTTGTGCACATAACTCCGGATTCCGCTCTGTCCTGGGAATCAGATATAGTCACACCAGAACAATTTACTAACTGGATTTTAAGAAAACCTTGACCATTCGACTAGACCACATCCATGCTCTCCAAGCGGTGAATTGCCAAAATCTTTTTTCAGTTCTGCGAGCGCTCCAACTCCTTCGGCTGAACCAAAAGAGGGCGAATACTCCAGCAGATCAGAATTGCCAAAAAGATTCAGATACACCTTCCCTAGCGAACTTGAAATTGATGATGTTAATGCTGGTGGTGCCGAAGTGGTCTTTTAAACTCAGGTAAGCGGCTGAGCTCCAAACTTTTTCATCACAATGTTTTTGGTTTTCGCCCAACTAAATTATTTATTCAACAGTCTATTTATTAATTTTTACTTATGTTCATACCTGTTTATAATTACATTACGATTATGGGATATGCTCTGTAGTTGAAGTAGTCGTTGTGGTTTTGTGTTGAGAGAAAGTAACAGTATCACGTCGACTAGAGTTGTTGTCTCTGGATTTGAAAACTACCATTGTAAAGAGGACAAATGAAGCAGCCAATCGAAAATCAAGCATGCTTGAATGTCTGTGTTGTCTTTGAGCAATAGCAGATTTTGGTGTACCGTACACTCTTCATTATTCACAATGTTCCCATACTTCTTCCTATAGAAAACGTGGAGCATCACTATATTAATAGACTTTGTTCTTTTAAAAACAAGAATGATGCGGTGGCTCAATGGTAGAGCTTTCGACTCCAGTTGGAATAGTTGCAATCGAAGGGTTGCAGGTTCAATTCCTGTCCGTGTCAATTCTTTATTTTTTTAATTTCAATCTTATTGGTTACGAGCACCGTAGCTCAAATTATTCAACAACGAACACGTCTTTTTGATTCATAGAGCCAAATAACAAGTATAACAAATAATTGAGATCTGAATATAGAATATATCAATATCGAAGAATATTCCACTCAATCATATCAATTTTGGATTTGCAATTTGATCAATTAAACTGGCTGTATACATAAAAAAAAACACACCGTCTTGAATAACTTGGAGTATAGTTGATATCAAAAAAAAAAAAAATGGTTGTTTTAGCTTCTTCAATATGCACTCGTGGTGGTAAAGCTATTTTATCTAGACAATTCAAAGAAATCTCAAAAGACAGAATCACTGCTTTATTAGCTAGCTTTCCTTCTTTATTGTCTGACTCAGGATCTCAAAACACAACAGTTGAGGATGAGAACGTCAGATACGTTTACCAACCTTTAGAGGAGCTCTATATTGTTTTGATCACAAACAAGTCGTCCAACATTTTACAGGATATTGATACTTTACATTTGTTCTCCGAAACAGTCACATCAATGTTGAGAACTGTGGATGAAAAAGAAATATTCGAGAACGCTTTTGAAATTTTGAGTGCTTTTGATGAGATTATTTCCTTAGGTTATAAAGAAAACTTGACTTTATCGCAAATTCAAACTTTCTTAGAGATGGATTCTCACGAAGAGAAGATTCAAGAGATCATTGAAAGAAACAAAGAGTTGGAAGCAACTGAAGAGAGAAAAAGACGCGCAAAAGAAATTCAAAGAAAAGAACTAGCCAGACGTAATATGGAACAATTTCCTTCTTCCCAAAATATGGGTTACGACTCTTACAACTCAACTCCTCAATTCACCACTCCCCCACAACAAGAATACAACTCAACTCCCGAACCATCGGGGGCACCCTTAGCTAGAAATGTCTTGCCTAAAAATCGTGGTTTGAAGTTGGGTAAAAAATCGAATAAATCTGATTCGTACTCAAATCTTTTATCTGAGAATAATTCTTCATCAACTCCTACTATCTTCAATCAGTCATCACAAAGGATTGCGACTCCGCACGTTACTTCTCAACCTGTACCATCAGCTCAAATTTCAAATAAAATCCCCAACAATGGAATATTGATTATAGTCAATGAAAAGATTTCTGCTGAAATTACCAGAGACGGCTCTGTCATATCATCAGAAGTTAAAGGTGATTTACAATTACGCATAAACGACAGTGAATTAGCTCATTCAAAATTATTGTTAGATGTTAGTGGTGCTTCGGAAGGTATAATATATAAAACACATCCAAATGTTGATAGAAATTTGTTCAATAACTCCTCAATAATTGGCTTAAAAGATAGCACCAAACCGTTTCCTTCGAATGATAACTCTTTAGGAGTTTTAAGATGGAGAGGTGTAGGTAAGTCTGATGACACCAAGTTCTTACCTTTGACAATCTCATGCTGGCTAAGCCCAGGAGAAAATTCTTTTGTTGATGCAACAATTGAATACGAATTGTCGGAAAATGTAAAGGATACTTTGTCAAATGTGACCATCTTGATCCCTGTTCCTACCCACGATGTTCATTTACGTAATGACTCGGATATTCCATTCAGTGTTAGTGAAGACGGTGTTTTATTCACCATTGAATCGATAATGCCAGAAAATCCCCAAGGCTCATTCGAATTTTCAATCGCTTCTAATGACGATGATGCCTTATTCCCTATGGAATTGAATTTCGAGATTCACGATGGTTTAACACGTTTGGGTCAAGTTGAAGTTCGCGATGTTGTTACCAACAATGAAGCCGAAGAATCTCTTCCATTTGATTTGAAATCGACTTTAGCTACTGAGGGATATTATATTGTTTGATATCTGTTTTTAGTCCTCCATAAAATGATTAGTTGTTATGTTTTATCGTTTTCTTGCTTTTTTTTTTTTGTTAACCATTCAGGAATATTACTTATTAACATTTGATAGATACTTGTATTGTCTTGTTATATAAATTTTTCGATAATTTATCGCTCGAGTTGAGCTGGAAGTTTTATCTGATAAATGTGTTATTGTTGAAGCACATTGACAGGATCTTGCAAAATAATGGGCATTTCTTCCCCTTATATGCACAAAGAACTGTCACAGTAATGACAACAATGCCAGAGCTCTCATATAACTTAGAATGTAGAAATTCATGCAAGAGCGTACATTTCTGAAACTTTCATATCTTAGATCAAAGTACATAAGTTATGCCTGGAAAAGCGATTGAAAAATTGACTTTCATACCAAATTCTTTACTCATATCATTTAACTGATGCAAAATCTTTTTTCTCGGATCGCCATTATCTTTTGATTCTTTTATGTGAGTTACCAAAACATTAATACCCTCAAGTGGACATGATGTATCATAGATTTCCTTAGTGTCACAGCATATGTCCTTTTCGACTTTATCTACTGACTGAAATTCATATTGCGCCTTCAAAATCTCGTCTCTTAATACCAACAATTCTCCAATTAAATGCTGAGGAGTCAAATGTCCATATAAAGGCTCAGACGATGAGGTAGAGTTCGAGTTTGAACATTCTAAAACAATTGATTTTAGGGAACGTGATATAATTAACGGTGCGACATGTTTCCATATTTTTTCATTTTTATTCAAGCCTGACAGAAAATCACTTTCGAAATCCCCGAATAACAATATGAATGAGTTTGTAGGAAGATAATTCAACAAAAATGATGTTGATGTGTATTTGCAATGATTAGAATTTTCACCATGCGAAATTTCGAACGATGTTAAATTATACAAATCGTTCATTTTATAGAGTTTATAGGGCTCGACTGGCTTGAAGTCAATTAGACTATCAGTCAAATTCGGCCATATTATATCATTGAATATGTGTTTATTCAAAGCATCTATGGTTGAAGGCAACCCACAGACTTGTTTTGGATTGGAACTATTGAAACCGGCTGAGTTAATCACAAGTGATAAAATATGATCCAAGTGTGGATGACTGATACAGTAGAATCCGATCAACTCTAAAATTTTTATGGCATATGTATACGGTGACTGTTCTGTGAGTTTGGTGAAAGGAGTAGTAGTATGCGCAGTTATATACTGATGTAACGGCATAGAGTCATGATATAAATTCAATAGAGCGTTGGATGCGGTGGAGAGGGAGCCAGACAGAAATTGATGAAGTTTGCTAGTTGCTGTGATGGATGTCGAGTACTCTGAGAACGTGAAACTAGAGCGAGTTGATATGTTTGTTTCGCTAGAACCAGAATCTAGCTGCAAAATTCCCTTCTCCGTAGTAGTAGATGAGCAACTGAAAAATTGGTCCTTGTATTTCCTGAAAAAACTTGAAAAATTCCTCGATCTCGACTGTTTGAGTTCAACGTTACCATTCAGTTTATCGGAAAGTCTCAGTTTCTTTGGACCAAGAATTTCTTTCTTTCTGAACTTTTGCTCTCTATAGATTATTTCGCTCAAAGAACCAGATCCACTACCGGCATCGAAACACACCAATTCATGAGCAAGATTGTTCGATACTATATCATGGTAGGACAATTGTGCGGGCTTTATCAACAACGAACAGTTATGACCATCTATGGGACCTCCAGAAGAACCTAAAATGGTCACCTCAAAACTCATCGGACTTTCAAGCTATGATTGTTTTATTGCTCTTGTCAGTTGGGATAATGTATGTGGAGTCTGAAACTGACTTTGTGTAATTTCCATATATCTGTTTATATCGTGACGGTGTGTTCGTATAGGGAATAAGTCATAAATGTGCTGGAGAGGAGTTTTGAGGAAAGTTGAATTATTTATAGATCACTGAAGGATTTTCAGCTTCCAATGTAGTATGTTAGTATCGACGATAATTACTAGATGTAATCAGAGACGTCAAGATACGTGGAATATGGATACAATAAGCTGTTGTTGAGCGCTTAGTATTTGTGCAAAGTGAATATTATTTGACAGAAAGATGAGACAGCGTTTGATTAGCTGGCTATAATAATGTTATTGGTCGTTAGCGCCAAAGTAAAACTGAAAACCTCAAGATCCTTAATAGATGAGACTCAGAATATAGGCTTGTTCACTTCCACCACCAGACCTTCGAGCCCACAGGGAAACTTTATAAGATTGAACTAAAATGCTAGATCCATCAAATTTGTGTCAATCAATTTGCATCAAATTATCTGAACCTGAACGTGAATGAAATCGCAATTTTTACAGCGTCTATCGCAAACTGGGTTGCTTCACGAAGTTTGGCACTGGAACTTGGAAGTTGGAACAGACCGACGACATGTCCTGAGACGCAGACGTGTTTCTGATGGTCACGGGGTTAGTTTTACAGATTTTCATTGGTTAAAAGTTTCCTGGATTTGCATATCGTACATCCGTACACCGGTCTCTACGCATCCGAGCACCAAGACATGCTGTCCGCCAGTTGCAACGAAGTGGTAATTAACTTCAATACGAGGTGACAGAATATGTTTTGTTCAGTAATCGCATATCAAAAGTGATTGAGAAAATACTTTTCACAGACAATATCCAGAAAATTGCTTTTCCCACATGCAATCGGTAGATCTACGCTGAAATTGAGAATATTTCTTGTATAATTACGCGTTTTAAAGGGGCAAATTGAAAAAATAGAAGAAAGGAAGAACAATCTTGGAATGTTCTTAAGTTGTCTAATCTGGTATACAATCAACGATGCACATGGAATACTGCGCGGTGCATAAGAGGGTCGCAAAAGGCGTTTTCTAGAACAATTAATGCAGAGAACATTCAATGATTATATCATCTTGACCTTAGTAAATTGTGGTAGTGGGCGTAGATGGTATCACTGTAGTAAGAGGTCAGTATTTCACAGAAGCACTGGGGTCGCGTCAGATCATTCTGTGTGGCAAAGAATGGAAGAGTACCAGCATAGGTCAAGTGGGCGCGTAACAAGGTTGATTACTAGCAGCACAGTTTGTTGACGGTGGATACGCTGGCGGTGAAGGTCCACAACTGAAGAAGAGATCAAGCGGGTTTCTGCTTAAAATGCTACATTTTGGGTAGGGGAAAACGGAAATATGATGAGGCCAGCTCGTATGCGTGGTTTTCATTATTGGCTGATAGCTGGTGCCTGGGCTGATTTCTTCGAAACACACTTCTCTCGTAGCTCCAGGTAGAAAAGTTTTTCCGCGTAGCGCGAAGCGGTTTGGCCATATGGCGGTTCTGCTTGCAAGTGTTGGATATACATGGAGATGTGCAGCTGCACTCTACTCTACGCAAATAATCACAGAACATTGATTCATTCGAAAGAAATTATCTCAAACACTTCACAATTGGTTACTACCATAACCTCTGATATCTCTAGCGAATTTCCAGCTCATATTTTCGACCTTCAAGTTCTTTTCGAAATTGACTTTTTTATCCTTTATGGTGACCAATGAAAATTTATCCAAAGACCTAGCATCTCTATAAAATAACACTTTCATGCATTGCAAAATACACTCTCTAGCTTGTTCTTCGCTTATGTTGACAAAATCTTCATCGGATGGGATCAATCTTCTCAATAACGGAATAGCTAAATGCGCTCCAAATCCAGTTGCCAATGTCGAGGAGCCGTATGCAACACCTAACAAATCGACATATCTCAAAAATGGAGTCTTGTCGTCATTGTAACCACCAACTATGATAGCGTTCCATAAAGGATCCATTTTACTTCTTCTGTTGTACATAATTTTGGTTAAGTATTCGTGCACATGTGGTGCTCTCAATTGGTGGCCATCTGAGTCATAGGCTTCTTCCGTTCTGTTAAGTATTAGTACACCATTCTCGATGAAAAACAAGAAAAAGCTAACGACGTGAAAAGCAAACTTACTCCAATTGTTCTAAGATTCTTTCAATTTTCTGCAAATCTGAAATGTCACCTGAAATACCAACGATGGTCTCTTTTCCTACAGGAATCAATCTTTCAATATTAGTGAAACGTGCTAAAGAACCATATGAACCTGGGCTATGTTAGTAAACAGTCAACATAGAATAAATCTGGTTGTTCGATTACTCACCTAAATTATCAGCGGCCATGATGATTCCATCTTTAAACTTCAATGCCACAACTGAAGTACCAGTAACAATTGGTTGTTGAGTATTCATCTTTGGAAACGATTTTGCATCATATTGTTGTTCCTGTTGGATTGAAGCGTTGGCAATGTTGAAGTCATATTGACCGTAAACATGGTCGCTTGGCCTACCCCATTTGAACGGATCGTGATTCATTTTGATTGTCTTGATGTATAAAGCTTGTTACTTTCAATGAAAAAAATATGATGGTTGGAGCTTAGCTTTTGATAAAAAATGTTGGTTCAATGGTGCTGAACTGTTGCTTGGTGATAGACCTATACTGTAGTGGCAAACTAAATTTTGATGAGTTCGAATCTCAAAGTTGAAGTCGATTACTAACATATTACAAAATATAGAATCGGTGTAAGTACTCTATGTGAAACAATTGAGCATAATGATTGCAACATGATATTTTTGAACGATCAATAGCTCTCAATAGTGGTTTTTGAGAGGCATTAGACTACCTTCCATAAGGTGCTCTTGAAAAAGAGGATCTTGAACTTTTTCGAAATAATCAACGCATGTTAAGACACAGCAGATTGTGCTACACCACAACGGGTGTTCCTGCCTCTCAAGAAACCCTAGAGTTACAAATATACACGAGCCAGATCTTGCAAGTCTTTCTGATACTTGCTAATTGCGAGTGGTTATTAATGATGAGCGTATTGCTTCTATTGCAACTTCATTGACAGTAAAACTACCCAGTCCCGGTTATGTGCACGTATTTAAGTAAGAGCACGAGGGCCTTGACATCAACTTTTACTGCGGCTGAAGTAGATTGATTACATAAGAATACCCTCCCTCTTCGAATCGAATCGGTGAAAAAATTGAACTATCAAATGCATCATCATTGAGAGAAACCTTTTTTCTTTCTTGAGGAAAAGTCCATTTGAAACCAAGCTATGTCTTACTCATTAACTGTTGCTGGTAAAGCTCCTTTGATTGGCTATCCAACCTTAATTGCTGCTGCATTTGTCAATTCAAGTGAAGATGCTGCCCCTATCAAGATTGAATTTGTTGACGAAAAATCCACTGAGTCATCAGATGCTAATGCTTCAATCAAGTTAGTTACTCCAGGGCAAAAATCAATTTTGAATCAAACTGATGCTTTGGAATATTTAGCTGACAAATTTTCAATCATTGCTGAAAAAGAGCAATCTCAAGAATGGGTTAAATTTGCTTTTGAGAAGTTGTCTGTCAAAGATTTCAAAAAATTGTCTGTTGATTTGGAGAAACTCGATGCCCATTTGAACTTGAGATCATTCGCTGTTGGTTACACCTTTTCACTTGCTGATATTGTCCTTTTTGGTGTTTTGAGAGCAAATGCTCTTATGGGCTCTGTTATCAAAAACTCAGTTTACGTCAACGTTACCAGATGGTATTTGTTCTTAGAAAGCGATAAAAGATTTGGTGGTGTTGTCGAATTGATGACTAAATCTTTAGTAGAGGTTCGTAAGAACGCTAAAACAGCTAAGGGTGGAAAGAAAGAAGGACATAAAGCCAACTTTGATATCAACTTACAAGATGCCAAAATGGGTGAGGTTGTTACTCGTTTCCCACCTGAACCATCTGGATATTTACACATTGGTCACGCCAAAGCTGCTGTTTTGAATCAGTACTTTGCTCAAAATTATAAAGGTAAGTTGATCATTAGATTTGATGATACTAACCCTTCCAAAGAAAAGGCCGAATTTGAAGACTCTATTGTGGAAGATTTACAATTATTGGGAATTAAAGGTGATAGAGTTACTCACTCTTCAGACTATTTCCAAGAGATGTATGATTACGCTGTCCAATTGATCAAAGAAGGCAAGGCCTATTGTGATGATACCCCATTAGAGAAAATGAGAGAAGAAAGAATGGTGGGTGATAAATCAGCTAGAAGGGACAGAACAGTCGAAGAAAACTTGAAAATATTTACAGAAGACATGAAGTACGGTACTGAAGAAGGTCTTAAAAATTGTGTTAGAGCTAAAATCGACTATACTGCATTGAACAAAACTTTGAGAGATCCAGTCATTTACAGATGTAACTTGATTCCTCACCATCGTACAGGTTCTCAGTGGAAAATTTATCCAACTTATGACTTCTGTGTTCCAATCGTTGATGCCATTGAAGGTGTCACACATGCCTTAAGAACAATCGAATACAGAGATCGTAATGCTCAATACCAATGGATGTTGGATGCTTTAAAATTACGTAAGGTCCATATTTGGGATTTTGCCCGTGTTAACTTCGTTAGAACTTTGTTATCCAAAAGAAAATTGCAATGGTTCGTTGACAAAGGTTATGTAGGTAACTGGGACGACCCTAGATTCCCTACTGTCAGAGGTGTCAGAAGACGTGGTATGACCGTCGAAGGTTTGAGAAATTTCATCATTTCTCAAGGACCATCTAAAAACATCATCAATTTGGACTGGAATTTAATCTGGGCTACCAACAAAAAAGTTATTGACCCAGTTGCTCCAAGACACACTGCTATTTCTGCGGAACATATAGTTAAAGTCAAGTTGTCCAATGGTCCTGCTAAACCTTACAGCGAAGAAAAGCCAAAACACAAGAAAAATCCTGATGTCGGTTTAAAACCAGTTATTTTTTCATCTGATGTTCTCATTGAACAAGAAGATGCGGCCTCATTCGAAAAAGGTGAAGAAATTACCTTCATGGATTGGGGTAATGTCATCATTGAAAATATCCATAAAGATGGTGATATCGTTACTTCAATTGATGCTAAATTACACTTAGAAGGTGATTTCCGTAAAACATCCAAAAAAATTAACTGGTTAGCTGACACCAAAGACAAAGTTACTGTCGATTTAGTTGATTTTGACCATTTGATTACCAAAGACAAATTAGATGAAGGTGATAACTTCGAAGACTTCATTACTCCAAACACCGAATTCCACACCAAAGCTGTTGCTGATTTGAGTCTTGCCACTATGAAAGCCGGAGATATTCTTCAATTCGAGAGAAAGGGTTATTACAGAGTCGACAAACCATCAGTCAACGGTAGTGAAGTTGTTTTGTTCACTATCCCAGATGGTAAATCTGTTAACAGATACGGTACTACCAAGAAATGAGCGTTCACCATTATATATTTAGTTTACTTCCTATAGGTTAAATTTGATGTATCCAGAGATAATAGATGAAGTAAAAAGTTGTCGAGCTCTTTGTTTTTACTGTACAATCTAAAACAACGAAAAGGTTCAAATTCAAAACGTATGATACAAAAACCCTAACAAAAAACTCCACTAAATATTGAACTAAAAAAACTAAACGCCAATCAGCATTTACTATGCAATCTCTAACAACAACTCAAATATGCTAACAACCAAACTCATGAATATGATTAGTATAATCATCCAGGTGATTCTGTTTGTGTTTTTTTCGTTGATCGAGTCTTGAACAACATCACTGAACTCTAAAAATACCTTGCACCTATCGTTTAAAACTTGAACCCGTTGTTCAATCTCTAAATATTCCCTAACAGCCGTATATAGTGGATGCAAACTGGGTTCCGAGGACCAGAAAAAGTTTGGCGTGTCTAAAATAGAGGAAGACAAATTCACGTCTACCCTTAACTTGAAAAGTTTGCCTGATTTCTTTAAAAGATGCTCCCTCTTCATTCCCAATCTTCCAGTCAAGGCTAGTCTTTTAGGCAATCTAGAAATCGAACTTAAAATATTCACCATCCTGGATTCAAAAAGACACAATTTTGTGGACTGAGCAAGGGCATGAGACATTGTTAGTTTGATCAAATGATCTCCAGACCTTAATGTTATCATATCGTTATATATTCGAGGTCTAGAAATTTCCTGATTATATTCAAAGTGAAACTCTTCTGTCTCAATGTCCAGTTCGTGAAAAGTATCAATCAACAATTGTTCATTCGAAAAAGCCAAATCTGCCAAAATATTTTTTTCGTGAACCTCCGTAAAATTCCAAAATACAATAATACCATAGTTGTAAACAAACATTTCCCCGTATTTCGAGAGGTCAGGAATCTTAGTTGTTGACATTGGACTGACATCAGGAGGAGCAAAAAATTGAGGCTCACTTGGATCAAAAGGTGCAGTGTTCTCGAAGTTTTCATCTGGATGCATCACAATATTTTTGGCATCACCTGGAGTCTCCACACCAGAATAATATTCGTATAAATGATCTATTTGCTCACTCCTGTTTATCATGTTTTCCATAAGCTTTTTACTGGGAAGGGATTTTGCAGTATCGTTTGACCTCACCCTATAACCTTCATCACCTGGTAACAATGGTAATGCATATGGCACATATAATACCTCGTCATATAATCTTGGAGTGACTCCGTGGTTGGCGGTCAAAAATTCAGAGACATCCCCCAAATCAATTGTTTCACATATAAAATAAGCAGTAACTCTAGAAAACTCTTGCGCCCTAGCTTCTTTAGGCATAAGCTCTGCTCTGGATCTTTGCAGATGAGGTTCAAGTGATTCGGAATCATTGTCGATCAAAAGCGTATCATTGTATATAGTTTGGTTCTCATGATCAGGAATCAAAACAAGTTTTTGTGAAGTCTTGGAAGTTCTCGGAGGAAGATACTGGGTCAATTTAGGTATATTTCTTATGTTTCTCTTAGAAGAATTCACCATTTGCTCGTTGAATCTCAAGGTGTTTGACGGCGGACTAGTGCCCCTGTTGTGGAAACCTTTTGGAGGCAATCTCCTTTGCGCAGATGGAATATCGCTAGTATTGCTCAATAGATTTGATACAGATATTTCACTAAACTTGGTTCTGGTATTATCATGTTTTAATTTATTCATTTTGTAATTATGGCCCGCAAAAGGTGCAGACCTACCTTTTGGCGGCTGATTTCTCACATCGGTAACCAAAATGGAGGGCGACCTCTTTGCAGTTGGCCTCTTGCTGGAGGTTTGTGAGGACATTTCAATTGCTCTGACAAGAATTATGAAGGAGAGCAATCCATTTCGTAAAAAAAAGATAAGCTGAGGTTATACCCCATCAAAATGTTCATAAGTGTAGATGAAATGTGATTTCCAATCACAATAATGAGTTCGCGCAAAGACATTGTGTGAGCCTCACCAGCCATTAGTTGTCTTTGAAATAATGTGGAAAAAATACAGACCTCTTTTAATCATAATATTGGAAAACTTCTAGAGATTTGCTCAAGTTTTTTTGGAAGAATCAATCATAGAATGTCTGACGTGGAACTTGATGAAGATCTTTTAGCCTTAGCTGGTGGCGTTTCCGATTCTGAGTCAGATTCAGCACCACTTGCTTCTAAGAGGAAGAGCGTTTCTCCGGGACCAGCTGTCAAGAGAAGCAAAAACAATGCGGACAGCGATGAGTCTGATGAAGATCAAGATGAAGGTGATGAAGGAAATTACAACGTTGACTATGACGACTCAGATGGATATGAGCCTGCGGAACCTGAAGAAGTTCGTAATCCTTATCCATTAGAAGGTAAGTACAAAAATGAAGACGATAGAGCCAAATTGTTGGAGATGGATGAAATGGAAAGAGAGTCCATTTTGTTCGAGAGATCACAAGAGATGGAGAAATACAATGAGAAAATGTTTTTGCAGCATAGAATGAAGCAACAGCAAGCAGAGAAAGAGAAAACGCTTGCGAGATCTTCCAGGTCGAAGAAAGTCAAAGAAAGCAGCAAAATTACCAAAAACTCCAAATTGAATGAGTTGAGAAAACAAAGAGAACAAAAGTCTAAAAAAGAGAAAAGAAAGAATGACATCGATTATGAAGATTTCTCTCAAAGCGAAGGAGAAGGTGAGAATGATGATGATGACGAGGGAGATGATGATGACGATTACGATTTGGAAAACAATAACAAGAAGTATCGCTCATATTACGACGACGATGACGAAGAAGTAGTGTGGAGTAAGTCTACTAAAAAGAAAGAATCTG
The DNA here is from genome assembly GCA_003707825.3 of Cephaloascus fragrans. Classification (NCBI taxonomy): domain Eukaryota; kingdom Fungi; phylum Ascomycota; class Pichiomycetes; order Serinales; family Cephaloascaceae; genus Cephaloascus; species Cephaloascus fragrans. Next base: position 160,268 of record PPLN03000018.1, read on the forward strand.
AATCCAAGGTTGCAACTTTACAAGATTTAAACCAGATCAGAGTGGGTCACTCCTTGTTACACAAGTATTATTTCTATCACGATTTTGTCGATAGCATTGTTGACTGTTATGGTAGATTGAAAATTGGTAGTGGAAAGGACGGAAAAGATATATATAGGATGGTCCAAATTGTTGATGTTGTTCACAATCCCAAAAAACCATACAGATTTCATAACACCATGGTTGATATCTATTTGTCCGTGACTCAAGGTGACTCTAAAAAAGATTTTCAAATGACGTTTTTTAGTGATAATCCACTCACTAAAGAGGACTTGGAAAGATATGAAAGGGAGCTTTCAAAGGTCAACAGAAAACTTCCTCATTTACATTTTATCAAGTCGAAATATCTCGCTTTGAAAGAGATGGCATCTCATGGTGCTTCAGAGAAAGACATCAATGACAACATCAAAAGAAAACAGAAATTTGCACAAGACTTTGGGGGTGCCAATGCAGTTATCAAGAAATCTCAGTTAGTTAGTGAAAGGAATGTCGCTTTTGAAGAAGGGAACAAGGGAAAAGTGGAAGAATTGGATCACGAAATCAAAATGTTAGAGGAATCAATGAGCAAGTTCCATCAAAAAAACAATGATTCAACGGCTTTAACTCAGTTGGCGAAAATCAATGAACGTAACAGAAAATTGAATCAAACGAGTGTCAGAAAAGCGGAATTGAAATCTTCAGAAATAAGGAAGAAAAACGTTGTTAGTAGTGTCACTTCCGATCCGTTTAGTAGGTTGAGGACCAATACTAAAATGTTCTATCAGGAAGTCCAACAAGCTGAAACTGAAAAAGCTAAAATTGCAGCTCAAAACAAATACGAAGAAGATTTGAAGTTGCAAGAGGAGAACAGCAAAAAAATAGCAAAGTCTACGTATAGGTGTTTGGGTGTGATGGATAGCATCATCAAAGGAATTGATTTTGAACTTGATATTTAGTTACAATCCTGGATGATTGTGTTATTTGTTGAAGAATATGTAATATAAATAGAAAGAACAGGATGTGAGAGAAAGGCTTGTAGATTTTACCAGTTTTATTTGTTTTCAAGAGAATATGATAAAATGTGTTCCGAATTACTCATCATACATCAGGACTTGTTCCTATACGTCGCAGTCGAGAGCTTAACAAATTAATACCTCATTAAACCCCGTATAATGGCCGCACTCATAAAATGTCATTTGTCGCTATTACAAATAGCACTTACATTCACTTAGGTGTGAATTTTGGAATTGCATGATGCTCCAGAGATAGAATTGGCTGCTTTTTTTGGTCCACTCTCGGACTAGAAGCTGGTCAATATTGATACAACAAATACCGAGTGAAAAAAACCACAAATCAGTAACAAAACTAAGTATTAAATCTGTTTGAATATTGGATATCAATATAACGAAGAAGACGATGATACTCTCAACCAGATTAAAATACAGTGAGTATTTGTACTAAAAATGCTTTCTAAAAGCAAGCTTACCAGATAATTTAGTTTCGAATGCGCCCGTAAAAAGACCGTCTCGTGGTGATTTTTTGAAGCTCCCGAATGTAGAAATGTAGTTCCAATTTATTTCATTTTCGATAATATTTCCTATAAACATCCATTATTCTTCAAAATCTACTCATATTCTTTTAGATTTAATTGAATTGATAATTGCTAATTAATAACTCTTGTTCTAAATATCAGTATAAAATGGCTTCAAACACATTTTCTAACTTCAAATTATCCACAGAATTACCTGCTTGGAAACACTTGCAAGCTGTGTATGACAAATCTGGTAAAGACTTCAAAGTCAAAGAAGCATTTGCCAAAGATCCAAAAAGATTTGAGAAATTGTCAAAGACATTTAAGAACTATGATAACTCAGAGATTTTGTTCGATTTCTCCAAAAATTTGGTTGACGACGAAATTTTGGCCTCTTTGCTTGCTTTAGCCAAAGAAGCAAATGTTGAAAAACTCAGAGATGAAATGTTCAAAGGTTCTAAAATCAACTTCACTGAAGACAGAGCTGTTTACCATGCTGCATTGAGAAATCGTGCCAACAAACCTATGTACGTTGATGGCAAAGACGTTGCTCCTGAAGTTGATGCTGTGTTGCAACATATGAAAGAGTTCTCTGAGCAAGTTAGATCTGGTGAATGGAAAGGTTATACCGGGAAAGCTATCACTGACATTGTCAACATTGGTATCGGAGGTTCTGATTTAGGCCCAGTTATGGTCACTGAAGCTTTGAAATCATATGCCAAACCAGGCTTAAACGTTCATTTTGTTTCTAATATTGATGGTACTCATCTTGTAGAAGCTTTGAAGCCATTGTCACCTGAAACCACTTTATTTTTGATTGCTTCAAAAACCTTCACAACAGCCGAAACTACAACTAATGCCAACTCAGCTAAGAAATGGTTTTTGGAAACTGCTAAAGAAAAATCACATATCGCCAAACATTTTGCTGCTTTATCAACCAACGCTGAAGAGGTTTCCAAATTTGGAATTGACACCAAAAATATGTTTGGTTTTGAAAATTGGGTTGGTGGACGTTATTCAGTCTGGTCAGCCATTGGTTTGTCTGTTGCCTTATACATTGGATACGATAACTTCGAACAATTTTTGGAAGGTGCTGAAGCTGTTGATCAACACTTCTTGAACACTCCATTGGAAGACAACATTCCAGTCATTGGAGGTTTGTTATCGGTCTGGTACAACAACTTCTTTGGTGCTCAAACTCATTTAGTTGCCCCATTCGATCAATACTTACACAGATTCCCAGCTTATTTACAACAGTTATCCATGGAGTCTAATGGTAAATCTGTCACAAGAGGTGACGTTTTTACCAACTACCAAACTGGAACAATTCTTTTTGGGGAACCAGCTACAAATTCTCAACACTCTTTTTTCCAATTGGTTCACCAAGGTACTAAACTAATTCCTGCTGATTTCATCTTGGCTGCTCAATCTCACAACCCAATTGAAAATAACTTACATCAAAAGATGTTAGCATCAAACTTTTTTGCTCAAGCAGAAGCTTTGATGGTTGGTAAACCTGAAGCACAAGTCAAGGCCGAAGGTGCAACTGGTGGTTTGGTTCCACACAAAGTTTTCTCCGGTAATAGACCAACAACCTCAATTTTGGCTCAAAAAATTACTCCTGCTGCTTTGGGTGCTTTGATTGTTTACTACGAACATTTGACTTTTGTTGAAGGTGCCGTCTGGAACATCAACTCATTTGATCAATGGGGTGTTGAATTGGGTAAAGTGTTGGCTAAAGTCATTGGTAAAGAGTTGGAAGATGCGTCCGATATCAAAACCCACGACGAATCCACTAACAACTTGATCAACAAGTTCAAAGAATGGTCTGCTTGAATGGCATTGTGAAAACACTTGTTTATGCTGTTTGTTTACTTTATTTTACTTTGTCTAGTTTAATTTGATGAGGATATGTCTATTAATACCAGTAGAACATGGTGTAGTGGCTAGTTGATATTACAGCCACTTCGATCCGGTCGTGGCAAATTCAAAGCGTTAACAAGGCGGCTCGAGTAGAATATAAATACATAAACAAACCATCACTAAATCAAAATAGAACTGAATCAGGGGGAAAATGAACCTGTTTAACGCAGTGAACATCTATTAACAAGTTTGAAAGACCAAATTTCATTATTTTGTGGTACTTTCCAGCCCAAATAAAGACTTTGATTTTAGACGCTCAGTTTCAGTCTGTAAACCGAGCAGCCAGAATCCAATGAGTTCAGAAAAGACTATACCAATTCACGTACGACTCAAACCAAAACTAAATGGGTCTGGTCATGATTTCAAAAAAGCTGTTATAGCACATGATTTGTCCACCAACGTTATCAGGCTCCTAGCTCAAACAAAGCATGACATAGATCGCGAGGTGAGATTCCACAAAGTTTTTGATAGTGATACCACCCAGCAAGACTTGTTCAACGCATTGGTTGCGCCCAAATTGAAGAAGGTGCTTGAACATGACAACGACTACTCTTTGTTTACTTTTGGTCCTTCAGGAAGCGGGAAATCTTTTACTATGTTTGGAAGTGACAATAATCCAGGCATTATAATACGAGTCTTACGCATGATATATGAAGAACTAAATACAAATGGGGCCATCTGCAGCATTAAGAAATTGAAGGATATTCCAGGATTCCACAATTTGATTGATAGCTGTACAGGAGGAAAAGCAGCCGATGGAAAAGGGGATAAGGCCATCACACTATCAATGTTTGAGCTATATAATGATTCTTTCAAAGATCTATTGACCGGAAAAATTGTGCAAAAATCAAATACTGAAATGTATACCAATAAAGACAACAAGATCACTGCGAAAGTTACGCAGGCGTTCTTGAGGAGCTACGATGATGCTATGGACACTTTCAAAAGAGCTTTGAGAATGAGGGCTGTAGCGAAAACCAAATCTAACTCGTTGAGTTCAAGATCCCATTGTTTCATATACATCAATTACATCTCTCTTGCTGGAAATAATAGTTTTGTCAGTTCCCGCTTTACCTTGGCAGATTTGGCAGGCAATGAGAGGACTAACATAGCCCAAACACAGGGTGATTCGTTGAAAGAAGGTTCTGCAACTAATTCCTCTCTATCAGAGTTAGGGAGGGTCCTAGAATTATTCAAAAATAACCAGATTTCCAAGTCAGCTATAAGAAATTCGAAGTTGACTAGACTTTTGTTTTCAGATTATATTAATCTAAGTGATGTCAGTTTGAGCATATTGGTTAATCTAGATCCATTGGGGGATCCCTCTACTATATTGCAGACACTAAGGTTCATTCAACCAGTCAAGCACATATCTGCTAATTGCGTTAGCAATGCCTCCAAGTCGAGGTCTGTGTCACCACAATTATCAGGCCCATATAAGGCAATGTGCGAGTTGTACAGAACGAAATTAGATCAAGTAACAATTGAGTACGAACATCTTCAATCGCAGTTGCTATCGACTGAGATGAGAATCAGGAATGAAGTTTCCAATGAGTATGAAGAATCCATTAAGAATTTGACCAAAAAATATGAAGAATCTAAATTTAACGACCACGACAATTTTCAAGGATCAACGGATAAAAAACTTGAGAAATTGAAAACTTATTACAATGGTAAGATAGAAGAATTGAAGACTTCTAATGAAAAATCAATACTCTCTAAAATTGAACTAGAAAAAAAAATTGCTGATCTCGAGGAACAAAATCTCGATTGTAAAATAGAGTTAGAGAACTTCATATTAGATTTTGAAGACAAAGCTAAAGATTTCGAGGAAGAAAATAGTGGCCTAGAGACAGAGTTGAGAAATTTACAAGCAATGAATGCGGAGTATGTTTCAAAAATTGAAGAATTAGTATTCGCTAACACGGATTTACAGAAGCAATATAAACGAATTCCTTATGTTAATGGAGGTGAGACGGACAAGGTATTTCGAGATCAAATCGATAGCTTGAGTGTTCAGAATAAGCAATATGAAAACAAGGTTCGAAGTTTGGAACTGAGTTTGGATTCAACTGTTGCTGAATTGAGAAAATCCACAGAGAGCAAAAAAAAGTTGATCAGTGACCACGAAACAGAAAAACACCAGTTGAGACAGCTTATAGAGAAACAAAAATCAGTAATAAGTAAATTGTCTGAAATTACAGACAAAAATGCAGATAAACAGACTTGCAGGAACACCAAAACAGATAACACTAATATACTTCAAGAAAGAAGTAACTTGAGACACCATTTGAATAATTTGTCTCCTTTTAGAAGCAACAAAAAGCACTCGGAACCAATTCTAAGTAGACTTCCAATACCATATGATCAAAGTCCACATTTGAAACAAAATCCGTATTATGCCAATGGAAAAAAAAGGTTTTCAGTGTCACCTGCCAGAGATATATTAGAAAACATCAACGCTACGTTGACTTTATCTGATGATTATTACGAGTCTACAACCGGTTCACCAACAAAAAAGAAAAAGAAGTTACTGGGAAGTCCCAAAAACACTCTTGTTTACGAAGATAATGAAATGTTTTAAGGGGGAGGGTTTTTTTTTGGTTCAATATGATAATTTCAATAATTATATACATTTTATAGGTTCTTTCGCATACAGTTAATCTACACCCAAAGGTAAAAACAATGAGTAAAGCAAATTTTGCGATTACCTGTACATTTTGAAAGACTTCTTTCTCGAAAACAATTGCCGTTATTGTTTTCAATTTGTTCCGTAATTTACATCTAGAGCAGTATTTTGATTCAAACAGTTCTTCTATCACTCAAATAACGAGCAATTGGACCTAAACCAGTGATTTCAACTGTTTTATCAAACCAATTCAATAATACACCACCTTGACGTTGACCAGTTGGAGTACTCATGTTTTTGTATAAATACTTGATCAAATTGTCTTGTTGTTCCAAAGACAACTGCTTGATAACTCCATTGATTTCAGACTGTTTGACAGAGATCAAAACCTCAAAGATAGCACTGGAAACCAAGTCTTTGGTACGTTCATCGGCGCCGTAAGGTGGATTCGAAACACCTGCTGCTATGGCCTGGGCAAATTGGCCTGATGATAAATGAGATCTGATGGCTGTGGTGGTTTGTTGAACTTCCTGTAAGCTAACAGGTTGAACCTCCGGGATCAAATCTTCCGCTGTCAATCTGTTGTCAGGATCTAATGCGTCTATATCAATTCTTCTCCAGTCTTCCATTATAAGCTGCTGTAAAATGTTGAATCAAGTTGAACCCGTGTTTGTATAATACGGTAGATTGATAGCCATTCTAGGGCGAATGCTGAATCAAAAGGAGGTGATTGATTTGTGGTTTGCGCACTACATGGATTAATATATACTTCCAAGATGTTGCTACAATTATCAGACTTATCACTTATAAGATGTTCCACAGCTGAAACAAAAAGTCAAAGACGTAACTCTGAAGTTTTTTTGCAATATGACATTAATTGGAACATTCGAAAATACTAATATACACGACATTTTTTCTTTAGTAATAGCACCGTTTTTTCTTCTTTTGATGTGAGAACGTCAATCTCTCATATCCTATTAGCTCAAAGATTTTGCTGAAACCGCCCGGACGTGGTTGATAATCTATATTTTTCTTTTTTTGGCTTTCTCCTCGCCAGCACTTTCTTGATCTTGCTTGTCAGCACCTTTTTCATTCCCAATGATTGCATCAATGTAATTCAACACTTTATCTTTCAAGTCGAAACTGTCAACAACAAAAACAACCAAACCGTCAGAGCCCACATCATATTTTATATGCCCTTCGTTGGGAAGAGCAATCTTGGCGTCAAAATCATCAAAAAATTCATTCATCTCATCGAAAGATTGAATTTGATCTAACATTCTTTCCTCCATTTCATTTTCATTGGTATGAACTTCAGTTTCTCCGGTTTCCTTTGATGGATGTTGGATAACTATTATTGCTCGGAGAGAGTTCTCCAAACTTTCTAATTGAGAAGGTATATCCTCTGTGTCCGACATTCGTCCTGAAGTTTGACCTTGTTATAGTACTAATAGTAAAAAAAAGTAGATATTTTTTTGGTGATGGTTTGATAATAAAGCATGTTTTGAGCCCTGTTTTACTCATCGCTTTATATTCAAGACTCTATTAATCGGAACCGCCTAAGATGATTTACAAACAGTCTTTGAAAGAGTAGTAGTCGCAGTGGGACATCGTTGGTCTAACTCTTGGTTCTTGAAATATGTATTGAGCAGAGCTATTCACTATAGAGGAAATCATTAGCAATCTCTCAACTTCTCCCGACTATAAATCTCCAGACATTGGAAGCACTTTTCCATCCAAATTTTTCACTTGATTCAAGTAATCCTGAATTCTTTGACTGTGGAAATCGTGAACTTCCTTCAACTTGTTCTCCAAATCCTCGCGCAAATCTCTCTCCATTTGCTTCATGTGGCATTCCACCTGCCTCATACTATTTACCAAATTCATTGACATCAAATTCAAACCCTCGCTCATCAGCTTGTAAAAATTCACAGAAAATGAAGAGTCTGAATTATGTTGACTGATGAAAGAGGTCCTGGCTGTATTCGTATCTCCAGTAATACTTTTATTGTTTTCAACATCATGTAATCTCGTGAAAATATCATCAGAGTCTAAAGTATTAGAGTATTGATTTTGACCGTACTGGCCTATTTCATGGATCGAAGCTTCGTCTCTCCCATGAATCAACGCTTCGGATATTTCAGGGGATGTCTTCTCTAGTTTCAGCTTTTTATGTATTTGGTGGTCTTCCGTTTCGCACCTTATGGGAGAGTTTTTCCTTTTCAGTGTAGTTCTTCTTTCTAGTATTTCCAGATCTTCAACATTACCTTTTCTTTGATCAGCAAAATGTTTCGGGTCTACATTCGATGCACTGTTTTTTTCTGTTGTTCTTTCTCCATATTTGAGTGCATTGTTAGCTTTTGGGGAATTAGAACTTCGGCTGTTTGCACTTGAGCCCACTCTCTTGTGATTGGAAACATCGGGCTTAATATGTTGACCTGGTACAGGCATCTTGAAGGCATCAGTATTAGCGTCTTTGTTATTGATGCCTCTTTTACCTGTAGTATTTGATTTTATTATTGCTCTTTTTTTAGCATTGATAATTGGTGATGATTGTGTCGCAATATTGGACTCCGCATCACTCAAATTTCCAAGTTTGGAAGGCGTAACATAATACTTGGGTGGCTTAACGACGCTGCCATTACTTTGTTTTTTTGCCATGGAAGAGTTGACATCCAATAGGATAGAGGCATGAAACTGTGAATCCGGGATTTCTGATAACTGACTTATGCTGTTATCTCTTAAAGAACATTTATTACTTGAACCAATATTTGCGTGCAGTTTTTCTTGTTTCGAAATATCTTTCTCGCATATTGTGCTCCTGTCCTCTGCCAACTTCTCATTTGAGTCACTGAATGATTTTAGCCCTCCATTTCGAATTGATTTATTTTTCCCTTTAGGAGGACGTCCACGTTTTCTTTTAGGGGCCTCTACAACAAATGGGACCAGGATTTCACCACTAGATTTAGTCTCGAGAGACTTCGTGGCTACTTCATCTGTTTTAAGGTTTTCCTTTTGAGGTTGATTGTTCAGGGTCCCAAATTTCATTGGACTTCCAACCGGTGACGCATTTGGTGAGGGTGAAGAAAAGTCCCATATATCTTTCAACTTTTTACTCAGTTGAAATTTAGATTTTCCTTTTCCATACAGCTTTTGTGCCTGATTCAATTTTCTCAAAGCAGTTTTTGGTGATAGTACGTTTGAAATAGCTTTTTGAGATTTGTTGGGAGCAACATCCTTCTCCTTCTCATTGTTTTGAATTGAGCTAGGTACTAATATTTTTTCTATTCCACTGAGAATAGAGGAACTCCTAGTGTTTGGTTCCTTGATATTGTTGATATAATCAGCAGCGATATCGTCGTGTTCGATATTTTGGTCTGATTTTCCAGGAATCAAAGTGTCTTGTCCCCTTCTGTTCAAATCTCTCAATTTATTGCAAGAGTCCATATTATCAAAATCATACTTTTTAGTGTTTGCAAGTTTTGTTGCTGTGCTGGTGACTATATCTGTAGGATTCATCTCGAACAGAAAACTATTTGACAAATCAGATGTGCTTTTAGGATTTTGTACAACATTGTCTTCGCCACTTGAACAAGGTACTTGCATTTGGGGCAAATTGTCGATTATAGAGTTAGCAGTCAAAATAACTTTAGTTTTTTTTATTTCATTGTCATCAGAATTATGGCTACCTACCTCGGTGTTAATCTTTCCAGATATTTTTTGTGGAGTCTTTGACATATCAGGATGTTGGACAAGACCAAGTAGTGAGTTGTGCTCCTCAATTCCAAAAGCAGGATTGTCATCATTTATACTGGAGTTTGCTATACCAGTCTCCTCACGTTTTTGGGCCAATGTAAATGAAACAGGAATATCGTTTTCATAAGAATCATAGGAAGTATTCAAAGACAATATATTTTGCACCGTTGATATCTTTCTTTTTCCATGAAACGGATCTGTAAACTTTTTTAGGGCTTGCATCAATTTGGTACCCAAGGTCAATTTGGTTAGTCTGAATTCCAACACGATGTTTCTGATTTTAGTATTTTCAGACAATAAAGCAAATTCAGTAGAGTCGGTCGTGGCACTGAAAGCTAGTCTCAAGTGACTTCTTTTTACAACATTGATATGTTTTAGATGCTGCAAATTCAATTCTGAGGGAATCAATTTCAATGATTCTTCTGAGTCTGGTTTCCATAAAACCAAATCAGACCCCAATATTTGTAAAAGCAATAGCGAGTCTTTCAAAGTATATCCACTCGCTGTTTTGCATTCAATGGAATCGAGCTGGTATAAGTTTGTAAAGTTGGAAGCTCCTCCTTGGTTGATTGTTGCAACTTCGTTCAAATATTGAAAGATACTCAACTCGCCTGCCTCGGCGAAAGGAAACTTCTCATGTAAAGAATCAAATTTTGGGTCCGACCATAAACAACAAACTGTAGGGTCCAACCCCCACATATTTTTTTCTTTACTTGGAAAAAGAATGGATATCAATTCAATCAAATAGTTGATATTGGAGAAGTTTTCATTCTTGAGAATAGTAAAGCCTATATCGTGTAATCTTTTGGAGCAGTATCTGACAATTCTCAATTTGTAGTTCTTAGACTTTTTCACTAATAAAACTAGCATTCTCGTAGCCTGGCACAGTTAGTATCACATCTATACAACTTATGTAGCGATATTTCATACGTACCCTCCAATTATCAACGTCAGACGATAACGATTTCTTTATTAAATCTGAGGCTATCGAGTCATTGGCAATTTCATCTAAAAAATCAATTGAGTTCTAATACAAAGTGTTAGTTGAAGTTTAGGAGAGAGAATCATTTAACAAAAATTTGGTGCAACGAACGTTCAAATTTAACCAAACTTTTGAGTTGTTTGTATGACTTTCAATATAAATAAGTAACTTCAAACACAATGAGAACAACTGCTGTTCTTCCACAGCATGATAATTCAAAAGCTGAAATAATCTCTTGATTGAGTATGATAACTGTTGCAGAACTGACTTCTGTTGCAAAGAGCTAATGTACTTGATATTTTGTTTGAAAGAGTCTAAAGGAATGCTCTGATCGTTTGAGTTCCTGATATTTTCGCATAAAGTGTTCAAGAACGAGGCCAATCTCAAAGAGTATCTTTCAGTGTATTGAGACATTGCTTAGCATTTCAATTGTTATAAAAACAGCCGGCGTGTATAATTTGTTTTTTTTTTTGCAAAAAATTGTATATGATAACACGACAGATCAACATTTTGACGTGGAAGAGCGGGATGAGAAAAGCAAGGCCCTAGCGATCTTTGAAAGTACGAATTTTGTTATCTATTCCATTACCCGCTGTAAATTTTTTTCAAGCTAACTGAGAACTCGACCACTTTAAAGTGTTATCTTCGAGATGATTCACAATACTTTAAAGTGTCAAACTAAAACGTCTAAATTTATAACAACAAACGGGAATATCTATTAGTCATTTTTGAAGTTTGCCTCAAAACATAAATATTCTTTTATCTTTTTTTGTGTTCAATTTCAGATTATCTCTCACAAAATATTGTCAATCAGTGAAGCACATTTTTTTTCATTGTATCTAAAGTCAAGTTTTATCAGACAAAGAAATAAACCTGGAAAATGGCTGAAGAAGAGCTCACAAAACAATTTCTCAAAATCAACTTAAATGATACCAAAGTAAAAGAAACGTTGAAAAACAAGAAAGTTTCAAAATCTTTACTTGAAATCATATCTGAATGCGGTGCTGATACTTCAAAAGTCGAAGCTAAACAATCCACCTTATTGCATTATTTGGCTACTTTGAGCAAAGGTGAAGAAATTCCTAAAAGGTCACTCGTTACTCATTCGATTGTCAATGGTAACTTGAAATCTAACTTGCAAGTTGACGCTGCTTTAAGCTACGTTAAGAGCAAAGGCGAGGCTGCTACCTTGCCAGAGTTGGAGAAGGAATCTGGTGTTGGGATAGAGGTGACAGAGAACGAGGTAAACAATGAAATTTCGAAATATATCCAAGCTAACAAAAGCGAAATTGAATCCAGAAGATATCAAATTGTACCAACTCTCTTGAGTTCAGTTAGAAAAATCCCTGAATTGAAATGGGCTTCCCCAGCTTTGTTCAAGCCGATAATTGATCGTGAGATCTTGAAATTATTGGGTCCAAAAGATGAACGTGATGTTATCAAGAAGGAGAAGAAGAAGAAGGAACCAGCTTCAAGTAATAAGGATGCATCCAAAACTACTGAATCCAGTAAGCCAAGATCGATGTTTTCGGAAGGTTTTCTTGGTGATTTACACAAACCAGGTGAAAACCCACAAAAATATCCAGAATTGATGAAAGAACACTTGGCCGTCACGAAGGGTCAAGTTTTTACCAGATTTCCTCCTGAACCTAATGGGTATTTACATATTGGCCATTCAAAGGCTATTATGGTAAACTTTGGGTATGCCAAGTTCAATAATGGTAAATGTATTTTGAGATTTGACGATACGAATCCTGAAGCTGAAGAAGAGGAATTTTTCAATTCAATTGAAAATTTGGTCGATTGGTTAGGTTTCAAACCTTGGAAGATCACCTATTCATCTGACTATTTTAATGAATTGTATGAGTTAGCTGAAAGGTTGATCAGTTTTGATAGAGGTTACGTTTGCACGTGTACACCAGAAGAAGTTAAATTACAAAGAGGTGTTTCTGCTGACGGCTCAAAGGGTGGTGAAAGATATGCATGTCCTCATCGTTCAAGACCAGTCGAAGAATCATTAACAGAATTCCGTAGAATGAGAGATGGCCATTATAAGGTTGGTGAAGCTACCTTAAGAATGAAGCAAGATTTGAAATCACCCTCTCCTCAGATGTGGGATTTGGTTGCCTACAGAGTGTTAGACGCTTCACACCATAGAACTGGTGATAAATGGAAAATCTATCCTACATATGATTTCACTCACTGTTTGGTTGATTCTTTTGAAAACATCTCTCATTCATTGTGTACCACAGAATTTATTCTTTCCAGAGAGAGTTACGAATGGTTGTGTGATGTTTTACATGTATATAGACCAGCCCAAAGAGAGTATGGTAGATTGAATATCACCGGTACAATCATGAGTAAACGTAAGATTGCTAGGTTGGTCACAAGTAAGATTGTCAGAGGTTGGGATGATCCTAGATTGTTTACTTTGGAAGCTATCAGAAGACGTGGTGTTCCTCCTGGTGCTATTTTATCATTTATCAATACTCTAGGTGTCACCACTTCGACCACGAATATTCAAGTTGTTAGATTCGAAAGTGCTGTTAGAAACTATTTAGATCAAACAACACCAAGATTAATGATGATTTTGAAGCCTGTGCCTGTTCTCATTGAAAATTTACCAGATGATTATGAAGAGTTGATCCAAATGCCTTTGAAACCTGGTTCAAAGGAATTAGGAGACAGAACAATTCCTTTCACCAAGAAGATCTATATTGACGAATCTGATTATAGAGATGAAGTATCCCCTGATTATTTCAGATTAGCTCCTGGTCAATCAGTTGGTTTGATGAAAGTTCCATACACAATCAAAGTGTCATCCGTGGAAAAGCATGCTGATGGCTCGGTCAAATTGATCCATGCTGTCTACGAGAATGACTTACCAAAACCTAAAAAACCAAAAACTTTCATTCAATGGATTCCAGAATCTAAAAGATTCAAATCTCCTGTTCATATCAAGGAAATTAGAATTCATAATCAATTGTTCAAATCTGATAATCCAAGCGCTCATCCAGATGGTTTCCTTGCAGATATTGATGAAAATTCTGAAGAAGTCATCTCTGCTGCGATGATCGAGCCTGCTTACTATGAAATAAAGAAAAAATCGCCATTAAACTTACCATTTGAGAACGAAGATTTCAACATAAAAGAAAAACCAAATGCTGTTGAATCTCTCAGATTCCAAGCATTGAGAGTTGGTTATTTCTGTTTGGATAAAGACTCCATTGGCGACGAAGAGATTGTTTTGAATAGGATTGTCACTTTGAAAGAAGATTCTTCCAAAAACTGAGGTGTTTCAAGATGATTGTTTAGTGACTGTTTTTTAAAATGTTAGCTTTCATCTTAGTTTATGCGTAGTGAATTAACAACTAATACTCGTTCAAGTATATCTCTTAACTTGTATGTGGATAAATTTTGGCTCGATTGTTGCGAGGGAGAAAAAATAAAAAAAGGTATAAGAAAAGGTTTTCAGTGACTAATAGATGCCCATAATTTGAAACCATTGCAACACTTTTGTTCTTATTGTTGGTGTAGTGAGTGTATGTTGAATAAGTGCAAACTTTAATAAACTACTTTGACGTTTAGAACAAAGAATTCTATACCAGATGTCTGACACATACGATTCTAGTGAAAGTGTTAGAAAAGATACTAGATTATAGCAGTCATCTAGGAACTACCACCCCAATCGTTGTCTTCCAGAATAAAGTCGTATTTTCTTGTTGGCCTGTCACTAAGTACTGTTTTTTTGGAGTTTCCAAAATTTGAAACGATCACTCTGGCATACGTTACTGTTTCCATAACCTTAAAGACGTAAAAGTGATCAAGTATTCAATGCAGTGTGGATCTGAACTGTATACAATAAAAACTAACCTGAAGACACAAGCCTACTACATCAACGTTAACAATTCCGCACTTGAATCACTATCATAGATGTTTGAATGTAAATCAATCGAGATATTCTTTTCACAATACGATGACAACCCTAGAGCATACGTGTGTTTTGCAATTGTAACAAAGTTGCCAAAATATGTTTAGTTTTTGGTTCACTTCTAGTGGGATAAATTTTTTTTTTTACTCAAGATCGTATTGGCAATATTTATTGTAACCCATCCCATGAAGATCAAATTCTTGAACCCTAATTCTGAATTACTTTATGAAACATCCTTTTGATATCATGGTTCGCACTCATAGTTGGAGTTGTGGTGTTCTCATAGTTGGAGGTCATGGTGTCAAGCAACCAAATGATCTTGAGTATATCACGTCATACG
The DNA here is from genome assembly GCA_003707825.3 of Cephaloascus fragrans. Lineage (NCBI taxonomy): Eukaryota > Fungi > Ascomycota > Pichiomycetes > Serinales > Cephaloascaceae > Cephaloascus > Cephaloascus fragrans. Next base: position 175,378 of record PPLN03000018.1, read on the forward strand.
TTAGCAGCATATTGTGAAAGTACCAACAATCGAGTACCACAGATGGTTATTGCTCAAGATGTGAGTAAATAATCCCGTGCAATAACAGGTTACGCAAATTCAGGTGAAACATACACTAGTACAAAAGCTTCAGCGTGGACAAGCTCTTCAAATTCAACTGATAATTTATTTTAGTGAATATTGAATCGAAGTCACTTGCTAATCATCATGGCTGATAAGATAATCTAATCAGTAATTACGATAAGCACTAATGTTCTCGCGGCAGATATCTTTTAGATATGAATTAGCTTGTCTTTGGCATAATAAAGTTCTATTTCCTGTGACCGTAGACATGGTTTATGGTTGGTGAGCACATAATACTGATACCATGGAGAAATAAATTTAAGTATGATCCAACACCGTCAATACCCGCAATACATATAATGCGAGATCATTTGAAAAACCCTTTCATCACCACCTACTTGCGGTAGAAGCTGTTCAATGATTCCTCGGGCTATAAATAGAATCGATTGGGGCTCGTCGATTGTTGGGGAACTCACAACAATGTTAAATGTTAAGCGATACCATACGTTATTCTCTTTTTTTACTCGTATTGTGATGAACAAACCATTCTCATCTCAGTCTTTCGCCCACCAGCAACACAAATACTTATAATAAGGTTCACCTATTGTGACACATATATTATCCGCGTTATGGACCTTAGTTTCGCATTATTGGGGTAATCATAATGTCAAACAACTTTTATGTATCTAATTTAAGCTAATCGGTCCATAAATTTGGAACTGATAATTAAACGGGACGACACAGAGGATTTAGATGGGAAGGCCGAAGTGATGAAAACTGCTAGTAACGACCTGCTGGCAACAATACAACAATCCATGGCTATCACAGATGAAAGATGGCATGAGTAAGTAGGATAAACACGTCGTAGGTAATGAGGTTTGAGTAATAATTCTGGATTGGGATAATATACCTGCAAGATCTTGAAATAAGTGGATTACGATCGCGAATGTCTCAAATGCACCTTTGCAACCCTTTTGATACAGCACTTTCATACTGACATTCTCTTTTAACCTCAAACTAGTTTAACTTTTGAATATGTGGGTTTCAAAAGCTACAATCGACGAAGAGGAGAGAAACTGCTTTTGGTTTTCATCTCCGTATTGATGTAAAATAGACATCAATTTAAATATGCTTATTTGTAACGTTCCGATCAGTACTTATCCCAATTGATCTACACAGAAACTGAAGACTTTCATCATCTACTCCAACCATACTTAAATATGTACAATAGTATAGTGTTGCAGGATAGAGACCGGTAGTAGTTGTTTATTGAAGTCTGTTTTAATCCATGAGCTGAGGGTTCATAAATTACACACAGTATATTGAATCAAGCTCATTCCTTCACACGCAGACAAATGTAACGTAGTGAGTGGAGTACATGAAAGCTGGCAACAGGAGTCAAAATAAGTTTAGGGCTATATGTGTGGTCCGCTTTTAACTATATCCTTTCATTAATTATTGTGCCTTTTATCTGCAAATAATTCTTTCAACCCGTATACGCACCAGGAAATATAATTTTGAGTGCAAATATATAAAGGTGTGATTTTCTTGGGAAAGCCCAAATAAATCACCTCTTGAAAGTCCATTTTTTCTGTCCTTGGCTTTCAAAATTCCAACTGTATTAATCTCAGGCAGTGCAATGATGCTTCAAGAATCACAATGTGGAACTGAAATACAATCGAGAATCACTCTGTTATTTTTGTTTAACAGCAAAGACAAAACGAAAACGTCATCTACACTCAAGCCAACCTTGAGATGTAATCCAATAAATTCACCTAACAAATCAGTAAAGTTCTCTAAAAAGTTGGAGTTAGTTAAAATATTCAATTATAAAGAATCCCCTGTGTGCATTTCTTTGCCATCATCTCCTGCATCTTTGGATGATTGCTGGCTGTCAGAAGATGAAGAGAGCACCAATTCAGATTTTGGCTGCGATCCTCATTTTGACTTTGAATGTGATAGTGACACGGATTATATCAATTACATACCAAACTTCAGTGACCTTGAGATGTATGAAATCCCCAACCAAAATTCCACCATACAGATGCCACTGGCAGAAGCAGAATATCGTTACACCCAGAATATCAACCACAGGAGATCAACTTTGTCATATGATTCAGGGTCCTTGTTTAAGAATGACTATCTGTTTCCCTCATATATCCCGAGCACTACCCATAAGAACAATCCAGTCTCTGATTTAAACTTCAAGTTGATACCACAGAACTTTCAACAAAATCAGAATCCATCAAGTCTTCAAGTGGGAGAATTATACCCAAGAAAGTCAAACAAGAATATCATAAACCAAAAAATAAAGCTTACATCTTTGAGTATCAAACATGAAATCGGAACCGGATCCATTTTGCACGGTATAGTAAAGGTCAACAACTTGTCATATGTTAAAGAATTTCAATTGAAGTTAACAAATGATCATTGGAAAACAAACATAATTATTGAGAAATTTACCTTTTTGAAAGGCACCAAAATTGGTTCTAACGATCATTTGCACAAAGAGCATAAAAACAATTCAAAGCCAAGAATGACTACTTCAATCGACGAATTCTACTGGGAAATACCTCTATTCAAAACAATTTCCAACGAGTGCCCATTAAATTCAACTGTTGATCCGAGCAGGTCTCTCAAGGAAAACACGTGCGAAATAGAATTGTGTTTCTCCTATAAAGTGAACGGTGCAACTTATTGGGATAACAACGATGGTGACAATTACAGAGCTTTTTTACAGCTGACGAGCCTTTCGAATAATGACGACTTCTGGTTTGACGATTATAAACGTTTATATTGAACAATGATTTAGGTGGGGTGATTCTGTAAATATTATTGTGGTTTATTCATTTTTTTACGGATGTTGGGTTGCTTATCAAATTTTGTTGAAGTGTTGCTTTAAGCATAGGATGTATAGAAATACATCAGATCATGAAAATTCAAATGTACAAATTCAAAAAACTCGACAAAATACATTATCAATTGAGAACGTTATAGAAGCGCTGCAACTAATATTCATCATGATGTTTCTCGTGATCCTCTAATTCGTGAATGTACAATTGAATTGTTCCACCTTGAGGTAACTTGTTTTCGTCGAACGATTTGTAAATATCCAAAGGAACATATTTGCCTTCGTCCTTCTTGCTGATACCAATCTTGTGTGGATCGAAATTATGTTTTGTTCCAACTAGTTTGAGAGTCTCAGAAACTATAGCATCACCAGCTGCCACAGTATTAAACTTTTCAAATTTGTCTGAATTTGGGATGAATTCTATAGATACCATTTTGATAAGCTGAATATGAGAAAGTTCAACACCACAACGAAAAAGAGTCAAAACGAAAGCTTTTATATAGACATAGATACAGCCGCCAGCATGGCTGAAGCTATCAACAGAAATAAGAGCAATGTCCAATTAGCAACAATACCTGATAGCGGAGTTCACATGAACGACGCAACAAACGCGAGTTTCAACTGACCACATGAAGCTTATATCATAAGAAATCTCTTACCAGACCAAATTACATCAACCATTCAGCAATTCTTTGACACTTCGACTTTGACGCCCAGGCTTGTAATAGCCTTCCAGTTTGATGAAGTATTTAGATATCCTCCTCATATTACCATATACGCTTTTTCGTGAAAATGACTAATGGATTACATAATTGATAACATAGAGTGATGTCCGGTTGCTGGTGTAAGGATGTACGATTTCTTCCATTTTCCGACACAAATTCCTCACTTTTTCGCTCATAATTTTGATTCGCTCCATCCCGACTTCTACAATTTTTCGCCACTTGTTTTCTCAAAAATTCGAAGTTGCCACCCTTTTCCCTAACTACCTTCCTAAAAGCTTTAAACCAGCTTGACCTTCCAGATTAACATCCGTTAGATTAGCTTACAACCCTATATTCTGTTGGTCCTGGTTAATTTTGTCAATGCTTGTCTCTGTTGTCATTTGCTAATTTTGCCCCCCAACTTCAAGAGTTCAAATTCAAGTTTAATTAATCACTCAGTCACAGGAAAAGAGACAAACATCCAGACACCGGTTTCTCAAAACACCTATTTTTTTCATTTGTTTTGAAGGAAAACAAGTTTGCAGCTTGCATATACTGTATATTATTTGAATTCTTATTAGTACATTTATTTTTGTTCACTGCTTTTATTGGGGTTATTTGGTGTATTATATTTACTGGTTTTTTCATTCTTTTTCATCAGATTTTTCAAAAACTTTTTCGACGTGTCCTAAATAGGTTAGTGTTGAAAAAAGAATCTCAAAAATCCCGAAATATCTGTTGTGCGGCTCTCGGTTTCTTCACAGTTAGTTAAACGATAGAAAATGGCTGCAGCACCCTCTTCTGCTGGTGCTCGTTTCAGGCAAAGGAAGATATCTGTTAAGCAGACTCTTCAAGTATTCAAACAAAGTGAATTGCCAGATTTAGAAACAGAGGATCAACAAAGGGAGTTACAACAAATCGAAACAGGTGTCGAAAAAGGTGAAGAAGAAGAGCACCATTTACAAGCTGTTATAAACGCAGCACAAGCTGCTATACAGGGTGCTCAAGTTGAACAAGTTTTTATTCCAACTCCGGATGCTTCAAAAGTATGGAAAGAATACGATAAGTACTACAATGGAAAGTTCATTGAACCTGCAACCTATATCAAGTTCTCTGCAACAGTTGAGGACACTGTTGGTGTTCCATACTGTATGGATGAAGTAGATGAAGAATATTTAGTAAAAATCAACACAGAGTCATTACCTAAAGGTGCTAGGAACAAGCCCTGTACAGAATTGGAGTTTGAAATCATCTGTAATCGTTTTGAAACCGTGACGAATGAAGAACAACCATATTTAGTTACCAATCCAAATGACGTTTACTCATATGAGAAGATCAAGTTTTATGCTTTAGCTTCAGACAAGAATTCTGTTACGGATTTGTCGAGGAATCTAGAGACAGAATTGAATGTCCATCCATTCGTCACTTTATTGGATCAACCACAAGAGGAGAAACCACGGACTTTGAAAAATTTGTTTGATTTATTCGGTGAGCTCATTTACGATCACTGGAAAGTAAGAAGAGTGGAAAAATTAGGAAAACCAATTTTCCCGGTTTTGAAATTTGAAGACCCCACAGATAAAGATGATAGTAATCCTTATGTTTGCTTTAGAAGAAGAGAGATTCGTCAAGCAAGAAAGACAAGAAGAACCGATGTTTTAGGGTCTGACAGGCTTAGAAAACTTCATTCAGAGTTACAGCATGCTAGAGAATTAGTATTTTTGGTTGCTCAACGAGAGCAAAAGCGATTGCAATCATTTCAAGCCGAAAAAGAAATATTTAGATTGAGATGCGTGACCAAAACTCTCAAAAGAGATTTGGGAGTCAAAGGCGATGAAGAGCTATTCGTTGCCCATAGAAAGAGAAAGGTTGAATCTAAAGAAGACAAAGAGAATGATATTGTCAAAGATAGAGTTAAGAGGGAGAAAATCGAGAAAGCTAAGCATTCAAATGCCAAGGAAGCTGCTGCTGTGCTTGCTCAACAGCAACAAATATTGCAAGCTAAAGATAGAAAACAACAGCAAGTTGTTAGTCACAACACCAATCAAGCATATGTCAAGTTGCCAGCTTCGAAGATTCCCGATATGGATCTTGTCACTGTACAAGCAATTTTAAAGGAAAAGAATGAGGCTATCAATAGGGCTGTCTTGGAGAAGTTGAAGACTCGAAAGCGTGATGATAAAGGTTATATTAATTTAACAGATAATCCGTATAATCCGATGTTTCAAATTGCCAATCCTAAAAGCAAGATATCAGAAAGTACACATATCCCATATTCATCAATTGCAACCACTTTGTATGATGTTGAAACCACAAATTACATAAACCAAAAATTTGAAGATTTGATGAGAAGTGAATCTGCTTTTGATAATCTAAAGACATTGAAAGGTGATACTGGCGAAATTTTAAAGTCAACTTCTATAAAGCATATAGACCTGCAATTACATGATCGTAACGGTTCAACAGATTGCTCTGTGTCAGAACCTGTTGCCAGGTTGAGAAAGAGAATCGGCCGTGGGGGTAGGGTTATGATTGACAGGCGTGGCTTGTTCAGCCGTCCCACAGTTGAAATAGATGAATACTTGAACTTTGACGAAACTTCCATTGAGTCCGGCAATGTCATGGATACTGATAAAGAAAACCTCGTGTGGAATGAAATCAATCAGCTCAAGGTACGGATCGATGAAGTGAACAGGATTGATGATCGTTGGCGTTTTGACAGAGATTTTTCTGCGAACCAGGTTGGTCAAATTAGTCCGTTCAGTTTAAATCCTTCTGAATTGAACAGCATATCAAATGATACTCAATCGATCAGATTTGGTTCGATGTTATTGTCCAAGTCATATGATCATCTTCGAGATGCTGCCCATCAACGACAACAACTATTAATTCAACAGGCTAGAGCCAGAGCGCTCCAACAGCAACAAGCGAAACAATTAGCAGAACAACAGCAACTTCAACTTCAACAACAACAACAGCAGCAGCAGCAGCAACAAGGAACCCTCACTCCCCAACAGATTTTGCAAAATCTGAATCAAACTTTCTCAAGTCTCAATGGTAATCACAGTAACCAAAATGGTCATCAAAGTTCAGTTAACACTAGTTCAAGTAACTCATCTGCAACTCCATCAAACAGTAGCCCAATCAAGTCATCTTCGGTTCCAAATTCAACTGCGAAAATTCAGGGCCCAAATTATCATACTAATCAACTAACACAAAGAGCAAAAACTGTCTCAACAGCAGGAACTAATGGCATACTCACCTCAATGAATTCCCCAAATATATCAAAGAATAATATACCAAAATCGGCTGGTCCAAATTCTGGTATTGATAATAGAATGTTCAGAAACTCAAATACTGAGTTACCAAATGGTATAAACGGTAGTATCTCGAAACTGTCAAACAATACCAACAATAATAATTCAAATAGCAATGGAAGCGGAAGTACTTCGTCCATTCCACTAATTAATTCGAACTTGAAACCCTGATGAATTTAATGAAACTTTTTATGTATAATATACAAAGCGATTGTCAATTAATTGTATGCATTTTGGAAAAATTTGTTTCACGAAATTTTTCAGACTATATTATGTAGTAAACCTAAGCAAGACTAGAAGTAGTATCAAATCATAAAACTGACCTGTTCATAAAATTATAAGCTTTGTTAGCTGCCTCCGATCCTATAATTTCAGCTAATTCTTCTTCCGAAAGATTTACCAAATCCTGGATATTTCTTATGTGTCTTATAATCAAATGATAATTCATATTGGTTATACCTGGGATGTTTTGAATTAGATCTATAGCGTTATCGTTGTATTGAGGTGGGCCATTCGTACCAATTGTCGTATTCAAGCCTGCGTTCACGGCAGCTAAAGGGTCTGGTTCCTCCTGATTAGACTTCAACTGCAAAAATATTTGTGCCGTCTGATAAGGAGAAGAAGACCAGATAATTTTCAACTTTGGAAAAGCAATTAGTAACATGACAATTTTGGACTGAATGTCTTGCTGTAGAAGTTTAGCAGAAATAGGATTGGAAGAGGCTATGTTACCTACTTTTGATCTGATTTCTGAGAAAGGTTCTAAAGAAAACGACTTGTCCTCATCAAATTCTATTAGCAACACTGGGAGTTCATAATGACGAAACATCTGTTCGCATTGGGTATATAATCTACCACTTTTGAAACTCGATATCAAATCTGGAATAGCTTTTCTTTCTATGCAAATTTTTGGTGAAATAATATAATCACCTACCGTTATCATGCAAGGAATAACTCTCATACCAATTCTGTATAGCAAATTTGGAAGAGAAGATCTGAATTCTCTCATATCTACAACAACTCTCAGTTCGTCCAAAGAGCTTTTGAAGCTTGAACCACCAGCTATTCTAGTATTGAAAACTTTTTCTTTTCTGACACTAAACTTATTGTTATCTTCATCAGTCGAGAAATGTGTACCTAAAGCTGCCTTTTCTCTTATCAATCTTGTGAAAGAGTCTTTTTCTTTCTTGACTCTAGTCAAATGTTTCTGCTCTTCAACAGAATTACCATAATACAAAAAATATGTTCTTGCAGCATTGTCCTGATTGATAGCTTGATAAACTTCAACTCTTCTAATAAAAGAAAGTTCTGGCTCGTACATTATAATATAGGAAGGTATCAACTCCTGAAGAATCAAATCATCAGTTTTATTATTGTACTTTTCAATTATGATTTGATTTTTACGATCAATGTATTCATATTGAAAAGACTTTTTGAATTGGGGCGTTTCTGATAAAAGCTGAAATTCCTCGTCATAGTCATCTAAAACAAACCCGCCATCATTGATGTTTTGTTCCACTTCATCTTCGATTTTTTGGTCAATATTGCCCATATCTTCACTGTATTCTTCTTGCTGCAATTGAGTAACCAACTCTTCATTCAAATCTATATTTTCGTCGAGGTTGACACTATGTAGTCTTTGAACATTAGCCACCGAATATCCACCACGGGTCCTTCTCCTCTTACCCAAGGGAACTCTTCCTCTAGTGAAAGTTTTCGAGGTATTTATCTCCTGCGTTTCAGGTTCCCTGGTCGATTTTTCAACTTCCTTGTGTAATTTCGAGGTTATAGCAGAAACCTTTTTCCAAGCAAGATGTTCACGTAGTCTAGAAATCATAAATCTTCTACCGCTGTATGACTTCGATCCGTTTCTTAGTTTGATTTCTTTAGTGGTTGATAAGTACTCTCTCAATTGTTTGCAGACAAAGCTATCGGAACACATGATTAACGTTGGACCAGTATGAGTACTATCTACATGCGACATTTCAAGATTGATATCATCCAATAAAATAGCAAGCTGTTCCCATTTTGGCAACTCCTCCAATATGTAATTTTCCTGTTTTTTATCCAAGAAATCCTCCTCTTTAGAAATCGGCTTCGTCTTCAGAAAAGCTCTCAATTTAGAGTATGTTATGATTGTATTCGCTTCATCTAAATCTAGCCAAGGTGAGTAATTACCTTTCATGGAACCAACAGGCCGCTTGTTGGCTTCAACAATACCTTGAATAACTTGATAGAATGTGATCGAGTCATAATTTATGAGGTAATGTAGTAAATCTTTCAAAGTAGATAAATCGTAAACCAACTGTTTCGAGGTCCATGAGATTCTATGCCACTGAGGATCTAAAGTTATCCTTATAGATTTAACAAATTGTGTATCTAGAGCATTTTCTATTGACCAATATTCTGTCGCAAGCGTAGGATTGTGTCTTTTCAACTCAGAAACACAAGCCTCGATGCACGCGAGTATTCCTGTTTGTATTTGTTTCATCGAATCTGACATCAGAACATTGATTTCAGTGACTATGCTCCTCAAGTTTAGTTGGTTATTCTTATTGGTAGGTTTCAAAGAAGCAGAGATATCGACATGAAATCTAGGCCAAAGAAAAGTATTTTGCAACCTCAAGTTCTTTAGTTTGGTTGCTAGAGGAGCAAATCCCGTGAAAGATTCTGGATCATCAGATAGAGCCTTTATGAAGCCCCACTTATTTTTTGATCTGTACAAATTAATTATGAAGGATTCATTGGACGTTTCTGTCACCCTTTCAGCATGTAATAAAACTATACCAGTTATCAAATCCGAATCTATAATTTCAGATAAAAGATCCACAGTGAATACCCTTGAACTGACAGATATTATACCACCAGATTGATAAATTTTCTTCCGTTTTTCTACTGTTGTTGTTTCACCTCCGATAACTATGAATGGCCGTTTAGCTTGACTGCTAACCATGCTCTTCTCCATGTCATCGATCGAGTCGATCCAGCCTAATTCTGTCAATTCCTCACCAATTTTCTCATTTTCATCATCATGAGCATTTAATAGAATAACCAAGCTTCTTTTGGTCTGCTCCGAAGTTATAGTGGAAGGTGCGCTCAATATATGAAGTAGATTTGCTGTTATCGGCTCTAAACCCAAACCTCTTCCGAGGATAAGCAAACCATCCTTTTCTATCATATCTCGAACTATCTGTTGCTGAAAAGATAATGGAATGGACAAAGTGACATCCAAAGGAGGCAAATTAGACGTAGCCCCACTGCCATTATCATCAGCATCGTTTTCATCGTCGTTGCCTTCATCTCTTATGATAAGCGGAATTGAATCTGGTCTTTCATCGTCATTTGGTGGACTATTATTTCCCTTAGACCCAACTTGATGAAGCTCTGAATTTTCTTGAATTGATGCATTCAATCCATCGTCATCATCCACAAACAATGACATTTTGTAGCATTGAATTAGTTCATTGCTTTGAATTAGATAGTTATTCTCAACAAATTTCAGACTGATAAATCACATGAAGTCAATTTGATTTATATGCAGGACCGAGAACAAGCTAAAAAATGATCAATTTTTTATTCATATCATTCAAATGAATCGCTTTATCAAAATTTCCTATCTAACTAAGCGCGTTCACGATGTCTAAAATTACAGAAAAGGTCAAAGCGCTTCAACATGATGAGAGGTTTGTCTCCTTTGAGTTTTTCCCCCCTAAAACTGATTCAGGGTTCAGAAACTTGTTAGCACGTATGGCTCGTATGTCCGTGCTTAATCCATTATTTGTTAGTATCACCTGGGGTGCTGGAGGGTCCAACAACCAAAAAACCTTGGACTTGGTTTCCACATGTCAGAATGAATTGAACTTTACCACTTGTATGCACTTGACTTGTACAAATACCAGTAAGTCCATCATTGATAATGCTTTGGAGAGTGCCAAAAAGGCTGGAATTAGAAATATTTTAGCCTTGAGAGGTGATCCCCCAAGGAACGAAGAATACTGGTCCAAAGATTGTGACTTCAATAATGCTGCGGATTTGGTCAGATATATCAAAAAAAGTTATGATGATTATTTCTGTATCGGTGTTGCTGCATATCCTGATGGTCATGTTGAAGGTGCTGATTCTTCGAATCAGGACCCCAAGAGGGACTTGCCTTACTTAATTGAAAAGGTTGAAGCTGGTGCGGATTTCATAATCACCCAATTATTTTACGATATCAACAAATTCTTACAATTTGAGGAAATGGTAAGAGATTCCCCTCAAATCAAAGATACTCTCATAATTCCAGGTTTAATGCCAATTAATACCTACCAAGTTTTCCACAGAGCATCCAAATTGAGTCACGCTACAGTTCCTCAAGCTGTTCTTGACAGATTTCCAGCCGACGTCAGTAATGATGATGAGGTCAAGACTTTAGGTGTTAAAATTTTGACAGAGATAATCGAGGAAATATACTCAAAGACTAGAGGCAGAATCAACGGGTTTCATTTTTACACTTTAAATTTGGAAAAATCTGTCGCTCAAATAATTGATGAGTCCAAAATCTTGCAGACCGTTATTGGGAATCAAGATGAAGAAATCAATGAGAATGCCGTTGCAGATTCATCTGATGATGAAGATTCTTTGCCAACCAATAAATCCATAAGCAAAAGAAGAATCTCAGCTATTGACAATGCCAACAAAGTTGTGGTGGGTGAGGGTAGATCAAACTCCATTTTCGAACAAGAGGCTTCTGTCGCTGGCCAAAAAACTTTACTGGCATCTAAAAAATTGATGATCGAAATAAGTTCAGGAAAAGGCACATTAGGAAGAGATGCAACCTGGGATGATTTCCCCAACGGTAGATTTGGTGACTCTAGATCACCAGCTTATGGTGAAATTGACGGTTATGGGCCTTCCTTGAAAGTATCTTCTGATAAAGCCTATCAAATGTGGGGCTATCCAGTTACAAACAAAGACTTGGGTAAAGTTTTTATTAATTATTTGTCGGGAAAAATCGATGCGTTGCCATGGACTGATCAACCTTTAAACTCTGAAACTGCCTTAATTCAAGAGGAGTTGATCCAATTGAATGAAAAAAATTGGTACTCATTGGCATCCCAGCCTGCTACGGATGGAAGTAAAAGTGACGATAGAATTTTCGGCTGGGGTCCAAAGGGAGGTTACGTTTACCAAAAGGCTTTTATCGAATTATTCATACCTAAGAGAGACTGGGAAATAATAAAGCAAAAGTTGTCAGCGGAATTTAAATCAGGTAACATTAGTTATTATTTAGGTGATTCGGCTAAAAAATTTGATAGTAGCTTGCCCAAAGGCAGTACCAATGCTGTCACTTGGGGTGTTTTTCCACACAGAGAAATTGTCCAAACCACTATTATAGAGGAAGAATCTTTCAAAGCCTGGAGAGATGAAGCTTTTGAATTATGGTTGCAATGGGCTATACTATTTCCAAAACAAGGGGCCACACACAAATTGTTGAAATCTATCTATGACAATTACTATTTGGTCACATTGGTTCATCACGATTTCAGAAATGAAACTGGTCTATGGGAAATATTGTTGGATGATTAGCAAGCAGAATCTAGAGACTTGAAACTCTAGTTGACTCAAATTCGTCTTGGTTCACCCATAGTAGTAAATAGCATTTATACTAGCAACAAAACGAACAATAAAGGTGAAAACTTGTAGTATACCTTTCTTTGTATTCCAGAGCTTTTCGCGATAAAGCGAAAGTTTTCGAAAACCATCGCTACTTTATAATAAGCAGATACTTATCCAGCAATTCCATCAACATCACAATTGAGTCAGTTGATACTACAAATGGATGTAATTTGGAGATGAATGGCGAAGATGGATCCAGGAATGCTTTTAACCCAGACCATTATGCTGCGTTGCCAAAAGCCTACTTGCCCAAGAATATCATTTTTCACATAGTACAAATAGAAGATATTACCAAATCCAAAGTGACTCAATTGGAAGATTGGAAAACCATCGAAAATCCATTCAGTGCTTCTGTTGATAGAGTCAAACAATCTGCACAAGCTCATGCCATTCAAAGACTGATAATTGCTAATAATGGTGTTGACGATGGCGATTTTCAAGTCGCACCTCAAGAACAACCAAACGACAATTTCTTTGCTTACCAAAACACAATATATAAGCTTACGTTGCAAGATATTGTTGGTAACAAATGCTATGCTGTGGAAATATCAAAGCTTCCATTTCTTCATAGTAGAAATAGCAGTAAAGCTCTTGGTTATCTACCTATACCACTTGGAGGTAAACTCATCGTAAATCAAGGGACATTGATAAAGCGAGGCGTACTATTTTTACAGCCCAATTCAGTTAAGTATATAGGGGGAGAAATACCTGAATTGAATACCAATAATGTGACAAGTTCCATCTCCTGGCTAACAGAGGAAGTGAACAAAATCAAGAACAAAAGAGTCTGAACGAACCGCCGTGGAAATTACTACTTGAAGTACTGGTATCTACAGTCAAATGCGGAGTTGCCGTCCTTGATATATCTTAATACATATTCTTTATCTCATACAATAAATAATGAGGACAAGCATAACTAGAATTTATAAGTCAGTAAACTATTTGATAATCAACTGTACTCCTGAATCACTGATTCTGGTCTGGTATATTTTCCCAATGGTTCATATGTAACATCATCAAAACCGAATGCTGCAGGTCCACCAATTTCAATACCTTTTTCGGTGTCAGTCCACTTATTGCTGGGAGAAATACCAAGAACAAAAACTAACAAACCATACCTATAATCAGGTGTACCCACAGCTTCACCATTATTGGAATCAACAACAGAGATTAAATCAGGCACTGTAGCAACTACCGTTTTCTCGGAGCTATCATCATCATGGGTCCAGCACAAGATGTTTTCGTTTTTGAATGGAATCGTCATTTTATTAGTTCCAGAAATTGCACCAATTACCACGCTGCCGTACACATGACCTTTCATTAATGTTCTCTCAACTGAGATTATCTTTCCCTCGAAAAGAAGTTTTCCTGAAGCGTAGCCTCCAATAGATTCAATAATTCTTTGAGGAAGGATTTCTATTTCAGACCTTGATCTGGCAATTTTCACAGCTTTCCCTATTCTCCAAGCTAGTGAAATTGAACGATGAACAGACTTGTTCTGCATCTCCTCTATTGTCATGGGTGTGTTCACAACACCTACGAAAGCACCTAATTCACTTAAGGAAGCTCTCAATACTTTCTCTAATAGAAGATCACTGGATGCTTCAGCTATTATCAAAGTATTTCCATTTCCATTACTAATGGCAGTCGGAGGATAGAATGCTTCATCGCTATACACAACAGGGACAGTCTGCCACCATGTGGGATACGCTCTTCCCATCAAATCACAGTCAACAACAGGAAGGTTCAATTTAGAGGAAGCGCCTAGTTCGAAAGCGGTAAAACCATTCATACCACCGATTTCCAATGGAAACACCATATCTGGTTTCAAATTCATATACTTAGATAAGAACTGGAAGGCGGTTGCAAACTCTTCGCCTTTCAATCTCTCATGGGCGACTGTAGGCGAACCACCAAATCCAATAGGGATAATTGACCCTTTTCCCTTGATATGTTTTCTGAGATCATCAACGTCAACAACTCTAATTGTGTCGCCATTGCGAATATAATTTCTTGTTTCAAGGAACGATGAATATGGATTACCACCACCACCACATCCAAGAATGTACACTCCAATTTGTAAAAATTCAAGATCTGTTTCACTCAAAATCCATTCCCTGTTATCAGTGATTGTTGGCTTGTAATCTAAAAAATTTACTTCAGCCTTTGTGCTTGTATCAATCTTCACATTAGAGTCCTTTGTTACACGGTTATTATAAGGAAAATCAGAAGACTTTTCAAGCTTCAAGTCTTCTTCTTGCTTTTGGAAAATATCAGCTAGCTCCCCATAATTTAAATCCCCAATGACTTTCACAAAAAATTGAACAGTGTTATCGACGTAAGGAATTGGTTCATGTGACAATTCAACGATGGTAATGCTCTCGAGTAACGCACCATTATTAACTGCAGTGGCATATGCTTCCTTCTTCATGTCTTCGAGGAACTGCTCTTGGGAATCAATACCAGGCCTTACTGTTTCTATTCTGTTGATAGTGGCAGAAACCTTTCCCATGGCCGCTCCGATAGCATTGGCAACACTATGAAAAGGGGGACGAATAACTTTGGAAGCACCGTCAAGAACATTAGGAACAATAAAAGACCCACCACCAACTAGTAAAACTGGCAATGGATCGGGGGATGTTCGCATACGGTCAATGACAGTTTCTAGTTTCTTTTTCACTAAGTCGTTGTATGATCGTAGTTCAGAAATCGTGAACCTGCCATTTACAAGACTAGAATCTCCAATAACTTCCTCGGTTCCTATTGCGACAGTAACATCTGAAGCAGTGGTAATATCTCCCCCAAAAAGTATCGCTTTTTCTTTGATATCAGCACCAACCGAATCAGGTCCAACAGTCATTGATTCCTTTCCGATTCTTACTATTGACCCACCACCAAGTCCAATACTTTCGACATGGGGCATCGAGAAATTCATACGGACACCACCGACTGTGGAATAGGATGAGTATAACCTCGGAAATCCAGTTGGCAACAATAGACCAACATCTGTAGTTGTTCCCCCAACATCCACAACCATAATAGAATTTCCTTGAATCGACTCATCACCAGAACACAAAAAAGCAGCACCCCTCATAGAGTTCGTCGCGCCTGATGAGAACGTACTAATGGGTGTCTGCTTGGCTTTATTTGCAGACAATATAGTTCCATCGTTCTGAGTTAGTAAAACGGGGCAATTTAATCCAATTCTTGTGATAGCTGATTGGAAAGAGTTGATGACTTTAATGGCAAACGACATAATTGAGGCATTCAATATAGCAGCATTCTCTCTCTCTAAAAATCCAATTCCTGAAACAGAGTGAGATTGTACGACGTGAGCATCTACTATCTCTCTTTGAACAATCGATGCAACCTCATTTTCATGAACTGAAGAAAGTGGAGAGAAAACACCAACAATGCATATCGCCTTGATACCTAACTCTTTGATTTTCTCACAATGTTCTAAGACCTCTTTCTCATCAATTTTTTTGATCTCATTTCTGTCAATATGATTGCCACCATTCAAATATCCAATATAGCCATTTGTAATTTCTTTCAATCCGTCAGGAAAGTCTGAGAATGGCGGACAATTTCTTGTGTAGGGACCACACAATCTCAAAACTGCAACTCTTTCCAACCTTCCTTTATCTTGTTCGATCACAGCATTGATAAAGTGGGTGGTACCTATAGTCACAGCCATAACATCCGTTTTCTTGACCGTCGAGGACTGATCCAACAAGCTTTTGATAGCATCTTCTATACCCTCTGATACATCTGCAGTTGTTGTAGATTTATTCCATGCCAAAACACCTCTACTTTCAGAAGTCACTTGAAAAGGATTAATCAAAACGGAATCTGTGTTTGTTCCCCCCACATCTATACCAATGAGTAAATGATTGTTTGCAACCATCTTCAATATGAATGCCTGTTGTGTATCAATGGGTGTTTTAAGAAATGGATGTCACTTTGGTCTGGGAGATCGGGCATACTTATATAATGAAAGGCACCAAGAGTGGGCTCGTATTGGGTATTGAACCAATTGATGATGTAAAGTGATGTAGGTGGACATTCGCTATCGGTATCATCACAGAAGGCTCAAACAATAGGTGCTGGCATATGCAATGATTCCCCAAATAACCTCAAGCCTATGTACAGCTGAACATATAATACTAACTGTAGCCCACTAAAGCGATATCCATAAGTTATTGTATTTATCATTAGTCAGAAACTGAAGGAGTTCTTTAGTCTGAAAACTGCAATTGTGGATTGGCAAAACGTTGTACATAATGTTCAAAATGTGGATTCAGGTGCAATTACAACTTTTGTGATAAAGGTTGGTGGGTATCTATGACTTTAAATAATTTCTAATCCAATATTGTTAATAATTCCTAAAAGATCGAACATTCCGATAAGAAGTATGGCGACGCAAACAATTGGAAATATCGAAAGAGTGTGTTCGATTGGATGTTGAGTTCAGATCTCTTAATGATTGGTATCATATTGTGATTACGTGCATATTCCCTATATTGGGCATTGCGACCTTCACAAATTATGGTAGCTTTCGTGTTCAGTCACTCTTGTGATTGAAATTCAACTTCCAAATTTTCATCACAAGGAAACCCAAGTTATTTGTTCAGTAACCAAATTGAGTCATTCTGGTGACCTTACTGACAAAAAAAGCCTCTATTGTATTTTGGTACTTTTTTTGGCAATTGATAGCCTACCCCCTCACCTCACCGAAATATCTATCACGCCGTTGCATACTTCATCGATATTGGACCCTTGAATATTTTCTAGCATTTCACAATGGAGAGACTACAACTGATGATATATCACTGAAAACTCGTAATTCAATTGACACATATACTCTTATAACCCCCGAAACCCAGATATTTTGATCAGAATAGTCAATCTAGCGTTCTCACTTTTGGTGCGATGATGAGCATTCGAGGTAAGATCACGCTTGCTGCTAAAGTCCAACCAGGCCTTCTATTGTAAGCGTGTAATTTGGAATTGAGATCATGAGATTGTTTAGGAGATGAATCTTTTGAGTGAGATTCCCCAACATTCGAGCAATGCGATTTGTTTTACCTGTTGGAAAACAAACATTTGGATAGCGCAGATGTGTCGCTATAATACACATACTATCGTGGCGTCTCCCATGACATCTCATCAACTTTAATCACATTAGATGCTCCCGGTAAGGTCATTGAGGTTCTGGAAAATAGAGGAGGTTTTTGCTTGCTTCGCTTGACGTTCAAACACACTTAAGATCATCACTGCCTATTCATATTATTACGCCACCAAGATCATTTATTGGCTCGTAACTTACTTAAAATATATGTTTCTGTTCAGCCTATGCTGGTTAGTTCTATCATTTGAAATTGATACATATTGAGCTTGGAACTAGTGTTTATATGTCATATTTATATGGTTGTCTTGCGAAGAAGGCCTAAATTGTAGTTATGACGCTTATATAATCATCTGATAAATAGTATTTTTTTATCAGCAGGCTACCAGCTTTGCAATGAAGTTCTTGAATCACTAAAACTTCATAGATTACTTTTCAGCTCACAGTGGCTACTCAAAGCTAGGAAAATTGCTTTCGAATAACATTAGAAATTTATTAATGACAGAACCAGAAAATTTAGCACATCAACCGATATCCCCCTTACCAATACAAACATCGCTAGACACTGTAACCAAGAAGCTGAGACCAGCCAGACTCCAAGTTGATCCTGACAGTATACCAGATGATGACAAGCCACCACAAACAGGTAATGAATTTAATATCTGGTATTTACGCTGGTCTGGTGGAGATTCGTCCTCTCAAAATCATATAAGTGCAACTCACCGGTGCAACATCAAGCTTGACGCAGGGTATACCAGGGCAGATAAAAAAACAAAACATACTGAAGGAGGGACCACTATTCCAATATGCCTCTTTTTTGCAAAAGGATGTTGTTATCTCGGAAAAAAATGCCCTTTTTTTCACCGCTTGCCTCGTGCTGAAGATAATTATAATCCAATACAAGATTGTTTTGGACGCGATAAGTCATCACTTCATCAAGATAATATGAACGGTGTCGGTACTTTCAATCGAGAAAATAGGACGTTGTATGTGGGCGGGATACATGTTGATGAAAAAATAGAGACAAAACTATACAAAAACTTTGAAGAATGGGGTAAAATAGAAAGAATTCGAGTGTTACATAGCAAGAACTGTGCTTTTGTTACTTATATTGACGAGGTTAATTCCCAATTTGCAAAAGAAGCTATGAACGGCCAAAATCTTGGAGGTAATGAAGTGTTGGCGGTGAGGTGGGCAAATGAAGACCCTAATCCTACGGCTGTGAGGAAAGAGAAGAGAAGGTTAGAAGAGATTGCTGTGCAAACTATAAGGAACCTTTTAGATAGTGTGGATGAGCAGGACAATGAGACCAAGAGACCAAGAATAGTAGTAGAACAACCCGAAAGTGATGAAGAAGTGATGCAGGACAAGAATGGGCAAAAGCTTTTAACTGAGAATACAGACTCTCCCTTGACTTTCAATCAATCCTCGCTTGACGTCTTGAGGTTGATTCAAACCAAAAAGCAAGAACCAGTAGCAAGAGAGACTAAGTCACTTGGTTCGATGATGAGTGGGTATGAAAGTAGCGATGACGAATAAATTATACAAATCTGAATTAGAAAAAAGTAAATTTGCTCGTGAATAGAAAAATATATACAATTTACTCTTTGAATGTATTCATTTGGGCCGCTGGATGACTTCTGAGCTCATTAGGTATTTTACTAATGGAACTCTTCATCATAAGCCTCTTTAAATTATACAATACAGGGCCATCTTCGTCCCCTAAAAAGGTAATCGATGTTCCCCTTTTTCCAGCTCTACCTGTCCTGCCAATTCGATGAGTATAATCCTCCACGTTTTTACTCATTTGAAAATTCAATACCAAGGAAACATTGGGTATATCAATACCTCTACCAGCCAAATCAGTGGCCACTAATATTTCCACTTTACCATTTCTCAACTGGTTTAATGCGTGTTCTCTTTGCTCTTGTGTCTTTGAACCATGCATTATTGCGCTTTTGAAACCATGTTTACTCAACTCATGAAAAACTATATCACAAGACTTTTTGAAATTAACAAATATTATTATTGGAGAACCAAATTTGCTTGATGATAAGATTTCAATCATTCTCTTTTTTCTCTTATCCTCGCTGTTTATGAATTCGACTTCTTGAACCACTGTGTCAGCGGCATCACCTATATTTCCTATCAACAAAGTTGCTGGTCTAGTCAAGAAATTTCTGGTTATTTTTTCTATTGTTGGAGGCATGGTCGCGGTGAACATCATTGTCTGTCTTTTTTCCAAACCAAAAGAGTTACTTTCTATCGGTGGAAGGGACTCCATTATCTTTCCTACTTGGGCCTCAAATCCCATATCAATCATTCTGTCAGCCTCATCCATAATCAAATAATAACATTGGTTCAATTGAATTATGTGTCTCTCCAATGAATCAACCAACCTACCAGGAGTAGCAATAACGATGTGAATCCCATTTCTTATGTTATGCACTGTCTCTTCAAACGAGTGGCCACCTACAATAGATGTAACGAAAATGTTTAATTTTGAGCAGAATTTCTTTGCCTCTTTTTCGATTTGTTGAGCTAATTCTCTGGTGGGAGCGATCACCAAACCATAGGGACCATCATTCCTATTGATTTCTGTTATCGGTGGTAGCTTCAATATGTAAGATATCAATGGAATTAGAAATGAAGCTGTTTTACCAGAACCCGTCTCTGCGATACCCACAATATCTCTGTTGTTTAATGCACACGGAATTGCAGCTCGTTGGATGGGAGTAGGTTCCTTATATCCCAATGCATATATCGCTTCGATCACTTTATCTTGAACTGCTGCTTCTTCCCAATAGCGGAGAGGGTTGTCCACCTGACCACCTTTGGATGCAATATTATAATCCTCTTTTAGTATTCTCCAGTCTCTATCCTTCATTTTATCCAATGGCTTCTGGGTCCAGTGTTTATCATTCCAGTCCACCTTCTTGGATAACTGGGAGGTGATGTTATTGCCAGTAAAATCGTACGTTATCAAAGGCTTGTAGCTCAATGAAGTATCTTCATCCTCTTCCCACTCAAAGTTGAATTTTTTTTCTTTTCTCCGCTTATTGGAAGCCTCGTTAGCTTTTTCTGAAGAGTTCGCTTCCACCACAGTCAAACCCTCCTCTGTTTCATCCTCTAGTTGTCTTTTGGTTGCCGTCAAGCCTGGCTTGACCTTTTTGTTGTCGGCGTGTAGGTTGTTTTTTTGCAATATTTTCAATTGTTCACGCTTCCTATTGGATAAAAACCTAGGTTTGAGGGAATTTTCCTCCTCTTTTTTCTTCCTTATCAAGTCATTAACTGAGATAGGAATCTTCCTTTCCATTATACAAGTTCAATAATTAGAGGGAGATGGCTGAACGGAATTTGGTGTAGATGATATATATAGGAAACCAATTCAATGTAACCAATTTTTTGAGTATATTCCTAATTAGGTAACATAAGAGTCAGCATTTAAAGTTGGAGGCGCCTCCACGTCTTATCGATCCGATGACATTAGCAAATTCATAAGCAAAATTAACGCCAGTCGTATTTAGTGGGTTTCGGATCCAGATAATTTATACCACAAATATTTTGATTCTTCATCAATAAATCAAATCTTGAAGATAGTTTTCATTATGTCATTTGCTGGTGGTGCTGATTGTTCAACTACTAACAATGCTCTTTCACAATTTTCAAAACACACCCAACAGGATAGATCACTTCAAAGGTCCAACATCCAACAGAACTTTTCACAGAAAAGTGGCATCAAGAACCCTTCGATGATGAATCAAATGGATAGAGAAAATATGGAGCGTTTTTTTAGCAATGGACCGCAACAAACGTCGCAAAGTGCTTTTCACTTCCAGCCCATGAGACACGAACTCAATATGGTTCATCAACAATCTTCATCGCAGAACAATAGCTGGTCCACCGAATTTCAGAGTCATTCACCAACTCCCATAAATGCCATAAATTCTCCAGTTGCCATCAACGGTGCCCAGCATATGATGGGGTCTTCCAAATGGTCGGCAGAGTTCCAGAATCTTTCTCCTGGCCCAAGTATGCTAGAGCAGCCCTCACAACATAGAATGAATATGTCCATGAGAGGTTCTTACCAACCTATGTTTGCGCCAACTATGGGAATGGGCATGAATATGGGCATGGCCCAGAGTAACACACAGCATAAAGAAGAAGTCAAGAACGATGGAGTGATTGAATGGGAAGACCAGTTCAAACAAATCGAAGACTCTCTATCCAATACACAAATAGATGCTGAGGCCAGTGAAACCAAGGAACAGTCACCTGAAATTATAATTGATGATAAGTACAATGCAACTTTTGAAGAGGTTTGGGATAATTTGAATTCCGAAGCTTTGGAAGAAGAGTTCATCAACAACCAATATGAGCCACCTTCATGGGAGAAAGATTTCGCAACATATGCTTCAACAAGAGCACACTATGGGGAATATAAATACGAGAAAGAAAATCAATTTTTAGAACTTGATGACCCATACGCAATTGGTATACAATTGATGGAAAGCGGTGCCAAATTATCGGAAGCAGCTTTAGCTTTTGAAGCAGCCATCCAAAAAGATGAATCACACATAGATGCATGGTTGAGATTGGGAGAAGTCCAAACTCAAAATGAAAAAGAGATAGCGGGTATATCAGCTTTGGAAAAATGTTTACAATTGGATCCTAAAAACTTGTCAGCGTTGATGACATTAGCTGTATCCTACATCAACGAGGGTTATGATAATGCAGCATTCGCTACTTTAGAGAGATGGATTGAAACAAAGTACCCTCAAGTCGCTGAAAAAGCACGCTTGAATAATCCCAAGATCAATGATGAAGACCGCTTCACCTTGAACAAAAGAGTGACCGAGTTATTCATTCAAGCTGCTCAATTATCTCCCAACCATGCTAATATGGATGCAGACGTTCAAATGGGTCTTGGTGTTTTATTCTATGCCAACGAAGATTTTGATAAAACCATTGACTGTTTCAAAGCTGCCTTACAAGTCAATCCTGATGATGCCTTGTTATGGAATCGATTGGGTGCGTCATTGGCCAACTCCAATAGATCTGAAGAAGCTGTCGATGCATATTTCAAAGCATTACAGTTGAAACCGGCCTTTGTCAGAGCTAGATATAATTTGGGAGTTTCTTGTATAAATATCGGTTGTTACAAAGAGGCTGTGGAACATTTGTTGGGGGCCTTATCAATGCATAGAGTCGAAGGTATGGAGGATGATGATAATTTGGCAAATCAGTCGACCAGCCTTTTGGAGACTTTGAAGAGGGCGTTCATTGCCATGGACAGAAGAGATCTACTTGAGTATGTTAAGCCAGGTATGCACTTGAAACAATTTAGAGGTGAATTTACATTTTGAGATTTGAGGTACCAGCAGTCACTCCGTAGTCAAAACTAGAGCGTTCGAAAGTTTCTCTCCTCTAACGTTTTATCGATGATGAAAGAAAACATCACCATGAGCTTTTCCTTCACTAGAATATATACATATACGACCAGTATCAATCGTATATATTGATGGTAAAATATAGTAGCGGCGGGTAACAGTCCACCAAATTTGACACGAAAAGTTACCAAACTGGTCAAATCATGAACAGATTTTGTTATATCAACAGATTTGTTATCTCAGTAAGAGATATATCCCTCCTTTGTTACCAGTATGAGTGACAGGAAGTTTAATTTACCGTATTCTGGCGAAACAGAGTACAGTAAAACTCTCAAACCAGCAAAATCAAAAGTCAGATCAATAATATCAAAACCTTTAAACATGTTTGGTATTTTGTTTACAAAGTTTAAAAAGTTCTCAATTTTGGTAATATCGTTGATCTTGTTATCACTTTTTACATCAGCACCCTTCATTCCACATTTAAGATTTTCTGATCCAAAAGTTGTTATAATATTGGCAGCCAACGAGGGTGGTGGAGTTTTGAAATGGAAAGGTGCTCAAGAATGGTCAGTGGAAAGATCTTCAATTGCAAACAAGAAGCAATACGCAAAGTCACATGGTTATGGTTTGACCATAAAAGATATGACGATAAAAAGGAGGTACAGTCATGAATGGAGGGAAAGTTGGGAAAAGGTAGATATCATGAAACAAACCATGAGACAATTTCCTAATGCTGAATGGTTCTGGTGGTTAGATTTACACACCTTCATCATGGAACCTGGTGTTTCGTTAGAAGAACATTTTTTCAATAATTTGGAGAATGCTACATATAGAACCGTTGAAAAATTCAATCCTTTGGGTTTGGAGCCTTACATTCCTTATGTTGATTATACTCAACCCATCGATATGATAATCACGCAAGATTGTGGTGGTTTTAATTTGGGTTCATTCTTAATGAGAAGATCTCAATGGACAGAATTGTTATTAGATGCTTGGTGGGACCCAGCACTTTATGAGCAAATGCATATGCAGTGGGAACATAAAGAACAAGATGCGCTTGAAACTTTATACTCCACCCAAGCCTGGATAAGAGAACGAATTGCGTTCTTGCCTTTGAGAAAAATCAATGCTTTTCCTCCTGGTGCTTGTGCAGATAAAGCAGACGACCCACAATTTTTCTACCAGGAACGTGATTTTGTTATAAATATGGCTGGCTGCGAATGGGGTAGAGACTGCTGGGGTGAAATGGAGCACTATAAAGCATTGAGTAAAAAGCTTCACAAACCCTGGTGGAAATTTTGGTGATGATCGTAACCCATTGATACAAAGTCTCTGGTCCTGGTCCTACTATCTATTTATTATGGTTATTTGCCGTAAACTCAAGGCTTTTTCTCTCGCTCCTTGTCAAAAGTTGGCTCAAATATAACGAAAATATTGAAGGTCCTGATGACTCTTCTCATGCTCACATCTTTCATCTCGATTCATAGACTTTTGCTTGAATAAATACTCGCTACTCCGAAATATTTATCACGGTTTATATCTCAGCGTATATCTGAGACCGAAATTCGTAGAGCTCAGAATCCATCTTCTTTTCTTATTTACGCGTGAAATATGCGTATTATAAGAACCTGAAAAAAAAACGTTTTAACAAAACACCAAATACAGATACACACAATCATATTGGAAGTACTTTTCGAAAAGAGTCAGCTTGTTGAAATCTTTTGATTGATTGCTTTGTTTGTAATATAAAATTCTTGGAGAGCTAAACACTACGTTGAGAAGAGAATTGTATCAACGGCTTATCAAAATTATATTACATAAAACATTCAAGATATGTCTGAATATTGGTTAAATGATATGAACCCCAATGGTCAAGATAAAAACAACCAGTATCTGCTACAGGGACATAACGATGAGTCGCTTTTGCTAGGGAATTTCAATGATGAAGTTGGGCGACAAAATCTGATTACCCCAAACAATATTGCCCAACAACAGGGAATACCTCCACAATCTCTTCAAAATCAACAGCAGCACTCATTGCCATCCAACTTCTCCAATCGTAATTTGTCCGGTACTAATTTACATAATTCTGATTCATCTCAAGCTGATTCAATTAATTCCTCGAATTTAGCGGGTCAAACTAAAGCGGTGAACAATAGTATCCACGCTGGAGTGACTGGCAACTTGAACAGTCCTCATTTGCCTACTAACAATGGTGCGTTCAATCAAGAGCTGAAATTTAGCAATAGACAAGGAAGCCAAACTCCCGCTTTTCAAGAGAACAACAATCATACAGTGCAATTAAGAAATCAAATCTTGGACCAGCAGAAACAAGAACAATTGAAGAGGATGAAAGAACAGATTATGCAACATCAAGCTATTCAACAACAACAACAACAACAACAACATCAACAACAACAACAACAACAACAACAACAACAACAACAACAACAGCAGCACCAACAGCACCAGCAACAACACCAACAACACCAACAACACCAACAACACCAACAGCAGCAACAACACCAACAACAGCAACTGCACCATCATCAACAGCAACAACATCAACAACATCAACATCAACAGCAGCAGCATCACCAACAGCAACAACAACAACAACACCAACAGCACCAACAGCAGCAGCAGCAGCAACAACAACAGCAACACCAACAGCAACAACAACAACAACAACACCAACAACAACA
>PPLN03000019.1:0-196446 GCA_003707825.3 Cephaloascus fragrans
CACCCTTACACCACTCACCCTTACACCACTCACCCTTACACCACTCACCCTTACACCGCTCACGTCTCTATACCCAAATACCTGGACTTTAAAATATTTTGCTAGAACTTACAACGAAAAGTTTGTATTCAGTTTGTGATTTTGAGGCGGTGGTTACTTTTGTTTTGAAATACTTACTATAGATGTATTTAGCGTAAATTCTGTAACCTCATTTATTGAAGATAATAAGCCTGCGTAGAATTTGTTGCTTCGATATAAACAGGATTATTCATGGCCACGGTCATTGGGGTTTGGATGCTATTAACATCTTGGAAGAGTTGGAGTAGTTGAGCGTTTGTAAGACCTGAAGCTTTCACAATTGCAGCAAGTTCTTCTGGTGAAAGATTGGCAACAATTATGCTCAATAAATACCCACCTATATCAGTAACAATTTGACCCTTCAAATCGTCTTTCACATAAGTACGAACTTTAGAGATCTGTTCCGAAGGTGTGCCTTTTGAGAAAGTGAATACTAATGAAACCGGCTCCGTTGGATTAGCCTGGGCCTCTAGTTCTTTTTGAACTTCAAGGTCATTTTCAACTGGAGCACAATAAGCTCCATTAAAAATAATGCTCGATAAACAGATGAGT
Source organism: Cephaloascus fragrans (assembly GCA_003707825.3). Classification (NCBI taxonomy): domain Eukaryota; kingdom Fungi; phylum Ascomycota; class Pichiomycetes; order Serinales; family Cephaloascaceae; genus Cephaloascus; species Cephaloascus fragrans. The sequence continues at coordinate 631 of PPLN03000019.1, forward strand.
AATAAATTTTTGAAAAGTTGCATTTCCTTGTTTGTTTGAGTGTATGTATGTTTGATACAAACTCTCCCAAATATCATATTCTATACTGTTCAAAAACTATTCAATTTATACATAAATTTTTACATTGCTACAATAAAGGTCATGAATACTTTGGTTTTTCTGAAGAACCCAAAATCTTATCCCCTGTGGACTGACCAACCTCATATATACTTTAATCCTTTAATACTTTTGATGTATGGAATTGGAGTAGTTTTCTCTACTTTTTTAAAGTTGTAACTTTAAACACTAGAGCTGAATTAATATATGAACTCTTTTCGTTTTGTATTACGTTGTTGATTATCAAATCAGTATGTGGGTGTCGGTATTATCTGGCATAGTTTTTCCTTCTATTGTGCAGCAATTTATCAATATGATACTGTCATCCAACTTCATTACTCCAATCAACAAATCAATAAATGATGTCGTGAATCAACTTTAAGCGATGAGTTTTTATCCCCTTTTGTCATGCACACCTCATGCTATAGGGGCCTTCCACCGTTTCGTCCTTGTATCATTTATTTCATGCGATCAGGAACAAATGTTGCGCTTTCATTATATATTCTTTTTTCTTGAATAATTTTACCTCATCCTCAAAATTCTAAGCGAACTGCCTCTCAGTTATGCCTCGTGCTGTGTGCTACCACTATTACCGCAAACAACGTGGTACATTGCTCGACACATGGGATGCAACAGAAGAGGTTGGTTATTTTGGCCCGATATTTGTAAGAGGACTATAGAGTCAATACAAATGTAGTGCTTGTGGGTCGAATGAGAAAACAACTGTGCTGATGCGGCGCTCTTTGATATACATATACAAGTCATTATAATTGAGTAGAACAGTTTAATCATGGAACAATTTTTTGGAGTTTGCTTTCCCCATTATGCTTCAAAATCATATAGTACAAATCTATGTTTATAGCGAGAAATTGAAATCATCGATTCGTCGTATTTATGCAACACGAGTCCAACTTGTCTTGACTAAGGATATGGTTGTTGGACATTATCCATACAAAAACCTGTAAACAAATTTATTAGACTTGTTATCTAATTTGTCAGTCATAATCAAATCACCATCCATAAAAAAGGAAATTTTTCTGTTTTACTCTTACTACATAGATTTTGAATCTGGAGTTTTTATAGAAGATATAGATATCAAATCAACGATGCGCTTCAGCATGACATACAAGACATTTTTGATCCAAGTGATTTTCGAGGAAAATTTAGATTCAAGTTGCTCCTCAAATTTCAAAGGCATCAATTTCAAGCATGCTGTTATTCTTCACATAATTCATCAAGTGCTATTTGGGTGGATGGTGATCATATTGCGAATATTTCATAAGGTGTAATTCGGTGAAAAATCTCGGCACTTCAGTTTCCCTAGAAATAAGGATAATGAGTAAATTATTGTCTTTTGACCTAGTCTTCTGCTTTTTTCCACTAGATTGAGACCAATAATCAGGTGGACAAATAGAACTACTATGCCTTCTTTCGATATGACTAACTCTTATGGCGTTATTTTCCAGAAGTTACTGGTCATTCTGATTTTCGCGGACATGAATGCCAATTCCATAAATTCTTCAATGATGAAATTGAACAGATAATAACTCAGAATTAACCCACTAACTGACCACACTTTCTATATGATGAGAAAAAAGTAACAGTTGGGAACTTCAGAACCACTACAGCTGAGTTTAACATATATCTTCGAAGAAAAGCGTAGAAGTTTCTAGAAAAAATGGAATCCGGGTTACATGTGCTGCTATAGGTTCAACTTTTAAGTCTTGTTGGAACCACAATTTCTCAGTCTTATCTATAGCTAAATCAATAGTGGAACGATTAGTTGATTATGTTTGGAGTAGTGATTTCAGGTAGACCAGGTATGTTAGATGTTTAGTAAAAAACTGGGAGTTTTTTTCATGAAAGACAATGGTCACTAACAAAATGTATAGTCCAGCTAGCAAATCAGGTAGAACCTACCAAATATGTTTTGAACATTGCGGGAGCCTCTAGCGTGTCTCATGTTGCAATTTTTTTGCTTCCCAATATAGAGTTTGATCCCAATTTCACAGCATTGATATGGTTCCAGTTGGCTCTGGCTCCCGAATTCAAACTTATGGGAGGATTATCGTTAACAAAGCCTTCAGCAATATTCAAAATCAACAACAGTAACAACAACAAAGAGGTTATGGATGACATCGATATGAGTGATGATGTTGCTCCTTCTGGGGGTGATATTGTTGTTGGAATATCCATTGAATCAAATTCCAACGCAGAGGCACAGTTGGCTCAAGCCAAACAACAGCTGCAGATACAACAAAACAAACCCACACAGCAATTATTGATGAGCGCGCTGCAACAGGCCACTGTTGAACCGAAAGATACTGCAATATTGGCCAACAGAATAGTGCAACATGCCTACAACTTTTTGGGCAGTTTTGTGGATGTTCTGGGAAAGGTGCCCATGAAAGCTTTCGATAGCTGGTGGGATAAATTCAAAGCAAAATTGCAAAACAATCCGCGCTTTCTAGAGGAAATGGAGGGTTAGCATTTTTTCATCGGACTGTTTATTCATTTACATTGGCGCTTTTTATTGACTTTCTTGGGGTATACTTGATACATTTTTTCTTTTAATACCACCGTAGAAAAAGACGTGTAAAATAGTAGAAATTCTGTGATGGTACGGCTCAACTATGGCGTTTTTACGTAATCGGTCCTTGCAATCCATGAATGGCTTTAGTTTCCTGTTTCCTGCTGCACACAAGTATTTATAAGAACCACTTTTCTTGATTTTTTCAATTCTGTTTCTTTTCCTTCTATCAATCGCATCTTTTGAGAGGTAAACATCAATTAGTATAATGAGCAACAATTACGGCTTTGGCACAAGAGCTATTCACGTCGGTTCGGAACCAGATGCAACCACTGGTGCAGTCATATCACCTATCTCCCTTTCAACAACTTTTGCCCAATCCCAACCAGCCCAACCAATTGGTCTCTATGAATACTCTAGATCATCCAATCCAAACAGAGACAACTTCGAAAAAACTGTTGCTAACTTGGAAAATGCTAAGTATGGTCTTGCCCTTTCAAGTGGTTCTGCAACCACCGCTCTTATTCTCCAGAGTTTACCAATAGGCTCCCATGCCATCTCAATCGGCGATGTTTATGGAGGTACGCACAGATATTTCACGAAAGTAGCCTCAAACCACGGTATAACAACCTCTTTCACTCATGATATTGAAAAGGAGTTATCTTCTTTGATTCAACCCAAAACTGCTTTGGTTTGGATTGAGACCCCTTCTAATCCAACCTTGTCAGTAACGAACATTTCTTCTATTGCCAAAATTCTTGCTTCACACAAAGAAAAAACTGGCCAAAGAATCATACTTGTTGTTGATAACACATTCCTCTCACCATATATCTCAAATCCATTATCTCATGGGGCTGATATCGTTATCCACTCAGTAACAAAATATATAAATGGTCACTCAGATGTCGTTTTAGGTGTCGCAGCTACTAACGATGATGAGATTCACTCAAAATTGAGATTCTTGCAAAACGCCATTGGCTCCATCCCATCTCCATTTGATTCATGGTTGGCTCATCGTGGTTTGAAAACTTTGCATTTGCGTGCTAGAACAGCTTCAAATTCAGCATTGGTCATTGCTGAATATCTCGAAAAGGCAGACAAGGTCTTGAAGGTCAATTACCCTGGTTTGAAAAGTCACCCAAATCATGATGTTGTTAAAGTTCAGCATCGTGAAGGCTTAGGTGGTGGTATGATTTCATTCAGAATCAAAGGAGGGGCTGAAGCTGCTGCCAAATTCACCTCTAGTACTAAGTTATTCACTTTAGCTGAATCTCTTGGTGGTATCGAGAGTTTGTTAGAAGTTCCAGCTGTCATGACACATGGTGGTATCCCAAAGGAAGAAAGGGAAAAGTCAGGTGTTTACGATGACTTGATCAGATTGAGTGTAGGTATAGAAGACGTTGAAGACTTGGTCAAAGATATAGAACAAGCTTTAAACATAGCCGCTAAATGAATAAATTGTTTTTCTTGGTAAATTGCTATAGAAGAGTTGAATGAAAGTGTGACACAGAGAATTACTCGATAGACCCAATAGTTTGGAGAAGTAAATGATATAATTCGAATCACTAAAATGAGAATTGGAGGATATGTTCAATAATCGTTCACTTGAGCAAAACATGTAATGGAATTAATTAGAACCTAATAGAACCTTTTTGGTTGTATGCTCATGTTTTTCCTCTATTCATTAATCGATTGTAGCATTTAAATAGCGAGTGATTACGTATATTTACCTTTGTAAACAATCAGGTGATAAGATAAATCTCTGTAAATAACGTGGGACGTGTCAGCCATAAATCGACCTTTATTATAAGTGCAACAACTAAAATTATTCTTTTCATGGATAAAGACAGCATCCACATTTTTGATGAAAAATCTAATAACACTTCTATCACTATTAACAAAAGCTATCCAGTCATCAGTTATTCCTACTGTAAACCAGATTTGCCCAACAGAACATTCATCCGATTGCTACCCCAAAATCTTTCAACCAACTACTGAATGGCAACCCATTAGACCAGGTCAAGATATACCTGCTGGCTTACATATAAGATTGAACATAGATACTTTGACAAAGGAAGCGAAACTTTTGGCACCTGAAGAAAATTTGGATCAATCAGATACTGAACTCGTTATTGTTCCTATCGACGAGGGCAACATTGAATCAACAGAAAAAGAAAGCAGTATGGCACCACCAAATCCAGAAACCACTACAAAAGAAACTGAGGATCATTTGAGTTCTGATGAGGTAGAAGATGATGAAGACTCCATATTGGAGGACCTTAAAAAGCAACATCAGCTGGAAACGTCATCCGGTCTTGGCCATGCCCTTTCCATAATCTCCAAATTTAAGTCTTCAAGCACACAGATGGTTGATGAAGCTTTGAACACGCTCTTAGACTGGAGCCACTCAATTCAACATGGAACACAAATTGTCAATTCTGAGTCTATTGCTCAATTGTATTCGATTGCGTTTTCAAAAGATCAGTCATTCACTATAAAAGAAAAAGCTTTCCGTATCATGGCTCAATGTGTACGTAACAATCTAGCAGCAACTGAAAGCTTCAGCGAAACATTTCCCAATGCCGTTCAAAACCTTTTGTTCCTATTACGTGATGATGAATTTTATGGAGACGAATTGAATGAGCATGAAGTGGGTATTTTGCAAAAGAGAATACTAGGTGTCCTTGGCCCTTTAGTCGAAGCTCCAAATTTTCGTTTCAGTCCTGACTTAGAAGTGGTGCTTTGGGAACTGTTCGTCAAGTTGCAGCCAGCTGCAAGAAGGAGGTGTTTAGATGTGTTGGAAACAATAAATATTGAGAATCGCTTATCCAAAAGGGAGGAAGATAATGAAATTGTTGATTTTTCGAACTGTCTTCAGCAAAAGCTCATTCAAGAATTTCCAGTGCATGGTGACGAAGATGAACACGAAATGATCAAGTATTTTAACGTTTTGGTCGACATTCATCAAAACTATAAAGAATTGAAGGCAGGTGACGATTTCTTGAGCTGGTTGTCAGAACATAATGAGCTTCGTAAAGAAAAAGTCAAAAGAGACGTTGATGTAGACAATGACATACTCGAAAAATTGAAAATCTCCAGACATGAAGTATTTGGAAATCCAATGGCATTAAGAAAAGCTTTCGCAGACGAATTATAGTCTCCGGTCAATATATATTCAGTTTTCAGTGTTTTATAGATTTTTAACCAATCCAAAGTTTGATGAATAATCACCTTGTGATAGTTGAAAGGTACCGAAAACAATTGCATTTCCTGAACAGAGAAAATTTCTTCTACGAAATCGCTACAGTAGGACTTAACTCATATCTCTAATAAACATTAATTTTAAGACGTTCGATGGAATTCAAATCATTTTTATTTTCCTTAATCGAACAAACCGAAACCCATATCATCATCAGATTCTTCTTTTTCTTCTTCTTTTTCTTCTTCAGCGGCAGCTTCAGTAGAACCACCAGCAGCGGCAGCAGCACCAGCTGGAGCGGCACCACCAGTTGGAACAGATGATAATTTTTCGTTACCAGCAGCGATTAATTCTTGAACATCTTTACCTTCAACTTCAGCTAATAAAGCAGAGATTTTAGATTCATCAACTTCAATTGAAACTGATTCAAGAACTTTTTTGATGTCAGCGGCTGATGGGGCAGTGTTACCTGTTTGGACTAATAATAAATAGGCAGCTAAGTATTTCACTGTAATGTTAGTCTTCAAATTCTCCAGCTCATGGCTTTCTGGCGATAGAATGAACGGCTATAGTGGTAAAAATGACCTGCAAAAAAAACAGATTTATTGTTTTTTAACACGCAATCACCTTGTGAACCATACTTACTTTTTGCTAATTATTCTATGGAGACTTAGTTGTATTCTGGAAGTAGTTTCGAGATAAAGAGTATTTTTTTTTTCCTATTTGCTTCAACCTGATCGTCATATTGAACTTTGCACGATGAAAAGTTTACGTAACTGCTTAGTGGGATTGTTTCCCTTTCTGGAAGAAGCAGTCACAAAGTTCTTGTACAACATTTATACGGAAAGTTCAGCCACACCAGCCAGAAACCTGGGAATACTCATTCACCTTTCCAGTTGAGCATCCCTATCATCTTCCAGCGGGTTTATCGTGTTGGTTGGTTGGGTTACTGGGTGTTTCGCCGTCCTAACAACTAGAAAATAGAGAGGACTGTAATACATCGCTACCCAAAAGTGTTTCACCACTTATTGTCACCAGTGAGCACCGTGCAAGTTAGCATCAAGATTGCAATTGAAGCAATACACAGTGCCTCTTCGCTAATACCCAGTAGTAGAATTTTCGCCTCCAACTCTTGTGGGTAGATCAAATAAACTCGGTGCTCCAGGCACACTATTCTCGCCAAAATCTTTGAGCCAGTGCGGGTTCAATCTTCAGATTGACTCTTGCTCATATTTGGGTAGTAAAAAGTCATACTCAATGACATAACACTAGAAGATGAAAAGCATTTTCTATACCCTATATATGTTTCTTCAATAAATTTACAAGTACGTTGATAGCTTCCGCTATCGAATTCACAGTACAACATGGTGCACACAATGTCTCACTGAGCGCTATCAACGGCGGTACAGGGCCCCGTATGCTTTAATCGCCAAACTTCCTTTATTTGTAGCTCATGCTAAAAGTTTGTACCTTTGATTACTTCCAAAACCAAGACTTTCATATCAGAATTAAAAGGACCGATACACCGGCGCAACTGAAATCGGCGCTGAAACTGGTTACTTCACTACGAAGGCCCGTTCTCATGCGGAACTATCATAGGTTGCAATCTTTAACCGACAGGGAAAGGTCTGCAACAACATCAAAGTACTATAGTTATTCGTATTTTTCTTCAGTTTTGACTCTTGGCTCTTAGGTGTGAGCCTATCTTTGTAGGTTTCTGCTTCGATTTTCGTTTCTTTTTTGATTGTAGGTGGTGACTTCTTAACTTGTTTGGTCGTATCTTCGAGTCGCTTGGCATTATCAGCGACAATCTTTCTAATCTTTTTTTAAGTGCGGTCGTACTGATAAGTAAACAATACCTGAATAAAAGACTTATATATGAAGGATTCGAACATTTTGTTGTATTTATTCCAGATGCGTTACTGATCAAGTTGACAACAAAATTGAATATTTGCATTAAAAGAATCAAAATTCACACTCGATGTCTTTGAAGAAGCTGCTTTTCACGACATCTAATGTTGAGTTACAGCCAACTCACTCATTCAAGAATGTAACCTCTCAGGGTGAAGTTCTCACGACTATTGTTTCGCCCGTGACCCATAAAATTGTCGAGATAACAGGTGACGTTGATGAAGCTATGAAGCTTGCGTTGGAGTCTGATGACATGGACTCAAATGAGGGTCCAGTTAAATTAGACCCAGAGACTGATAGAAAGTTGTTGATGAAGATCGATTTTTATATGATGCCTGTTATGTGTTTGCTTTACTGTTGTCAATTTATGGATAAAATTTCTAACTCCTACGCTTCCATTTTGGGATTGCGAAAGGATTTGGGTATGGTCGGAGACATGTATTCTTGGACTGGAACATCTTTTTACTTAGGATATCTATTCTTCGAATTTCCAGCTTCTTATATGTTGCAGAAATTGCCAGTTGCAAAGACTGTTGGTGTTTTTATTGTTTTGTGGGGGATGATTTTGTGTCTTCATTCAGTTCCTCAGTATGCAGGGTTCATCACTTTACGTACAATTTTAGGGATGTTAGAAAGCGCTGTCACACCTTCTTTTGTCATCATCACTGGCCAATGGTATAGACGTGATGAGCAGTTCGTTCGTACTGCGTGGTGGTTTGCATTCAATGGTTTGGGTACTATCTTTGGAGGTGCTATTGCTTACGGTGTTTCAGTTCACAAAGATTCATACTCCATGGACGCTTGGAAGTTAATTTTTATCATAACTGGGTGTATTACTATTTTCATGGGGTTTATTATTTTATTACATATTCCAGATTCTCCAATGAACGCTTGGTTTTTGACAAAGCATGAAAAACGTTTAGTTGTTGAAAGAATCAGAATAAATCAACAAGGTTTTGGTAACAAACATTTCAAGTGGTCGCAATTTGTGGAAGCAATCACAGACGTTCAAACCTGGCTTCTTTTTATTTTCGCTTTATCCTCAGATATTCCTAATGGTGGTGTAACAAACTTCTCATCGATCTTGCTTACCGAAAGTTTTGGATATGATGCTACTACTAGTTTGTTGATGAACATGCCATTTGGTGCAGTCGAATTGGTTGGATGTATTGCATTTGCAAACTGCTATAGATTTTTTCCTCAGCGTTTGTTTTGGGCTATATTAACCACAACTATTGTTGTCATTGCAGCATGTCTTCTAGCATTCGCCAAAAATGCAAAAGCTAGACTAGCGGGATATTACTTATTTGGATTGGGACCTTTGGGTTTCATATGTTTGTTATCCTGCGTCGCATCAAATTTTGCTGGTCACACAAAAAAAGTTACTGTCAATGCCATATTCTTGATAGGGTATTGTACTGGTAACATTATAGGTCCACAAACTTTTATTGCTAATCAAGCCCCAGATTACAATGGTGCTAAAGTTGCTATAGTTGTTTGTTACATTGTTTCATTGGTCACCTTATGTCTCATATACTACATTTACCGCTTAAGAAATAAAAAGAGAGATGCATTGGCAAATTCCACTTCAAGCGATGAGAAGGATTCAGAAAATCAACACGAATTACAAGAATTTGAAAAAATCAAAAACCTTGAATTTGCTGATTTGACTGATAAGCAAAATCCCAACTTTAGGTACTCCATTTAAGTGCATATTTTTTTCTTTTTCATATTGTTTAATTGACCCGTTCTTTTGGCTTATTTTGAGAGCATTGATGGCAAAATGAAAAATAAAATATAAATAATTTCGTCAGTTTTACTATTGGCAGTTGTGTAACAATCATATCTGGTAGAATTGATTCGAGCTCAACGCAAACAAAATTTGCAACTTTACTCGTAGACGTAGTCTTTTTTGGTAAACGTATGTACTAAAAATCTAAATACCTAAATCATTGATACAAAATAGTTTTTTCATAATTCGCACGGTCCTCATCAAATTCATCACCAAATTCAATGAGACCCGTTTCTGCAACATATTCAGCCCAGTATTCTAGCAATTGATTTAGAATTTCTTTCTTGGACTTGCTCAAATCAGAAGTCTCACCTGGATCTTCGATGATATTGAATAATTTCCATTCACCTGTTCCAAAGGGACGAGGAATAAATAATGCCTTGAAACTTCCTTTTCTGATGGCTTGCTGTCCAAAAAGTTCCCATCCAGTAACCGTATCCTCACTATGGATATTAGAAGAATTCTTGGATAGTAAATAATTGACCCATGATTTTCCCCTTGGCTCTACTACTTCACGATTTCTAAAGCTTGTACCTGGGTGAGAAACTCCAGCTAAATCCAATACAGTTGGTAATATATCCATAACAGTTGCAAATGCTCCAACAATATCACCTCCGCTTCTGACATTGGCGTTATATTCATTGTTTTTATTTTTGAATAGAGGAGGATAGTGTAGAATCAAGGGACATCTAATACCCCCTTCTGAAGCCCACATTTTGTACATGTAAGATGGGGCAGTTGCTGCTTGTGCCCACTGATCTGAATACCAAACAAAGGAGTTATATTTGCCAATATTCTCGTACGAATTATCGTAGTACTTGGCTACAACATCTGAAATTTTTTCGACAGATAAAGGAAGTGCCTCCATCATCATCCCTTCAGCACCATTATCTGACATGAATAATATGAAAGTGTTGTCTAATTCGCCTGCTTTTTCAAGATGATCAAGGACCTTACCGATGTTTGTGTCTAATATTTCAACCATTGCAGCATACGTCTCCATAATTCTGCTTTCAACTAGCTTTTCTTGCTCACTCAATTCACTCCATGCTTTGTCTCTTTGTGTTTCTACTTCATGGGGTGTGACGCCTTCTGGGATAATACCTTTTTCAAGAGCTTTATTTAATCTATTTCTTCTAAGAATTTCAGGACCTCCATCGTATATTCCCTTGTATTTGGCAACAATATCAGCTGGTGCTTGATATGGCCAATGAGGAGCAGTGTAGGTCAAGCAACCAAAGAATGGTCTGTTGCCACGCTTAGCTTTATCCAGCAAATACTCCAAACCTTTGGAAGTATAATAATCTGTACTATAGAAATCATCTGAAAAGTAGCTATCTGCGTCAAGTTGTTGATCATCTTCAACATATAACCATGGCATGAATTTCAAAGGATTTCCATTGGTCTTGTCCTTGGGGGTGAACTTATAATGGTTTCCAGCACCAGGCAATAATGTGAAACTCCTTTCAAACCCCTTTTTCACAGGCCAGTAATCAGGCAACAAACCCAAATGCCACTTCCCCGAAATGAAAGTATAGTAACCAGCATCGTGCAAAATTTCAGGTAAAGCAGCAACACGATCGTTTAAATACCCTTCATAGCCCTTTTTACCACCAAATTTTTCAGGGAAATTACGACTAAACTCTGCCATTTGTCCCAACCCTGCAATGTGGTTATCAGTCCCTGAAAACAACATTGATCTAGTTGGCGAGCAAGCAGATGCTGTGTGAAAATCAGTGAACCTGACTCCCAAATTGGAGAGTCTTGTCAAGTTAGGAGTATTTATCTCTCCCCCAAATGACTCGAGATCTGTGAAGCCAAGATCATCTGCCACTATAATAAGAAAATTTGGTTGTTCACTTTTGGATGAGCCCATGTTGCAGTAATGAAAATGATTGATTTCACTTTTTAACTCCAGAAGTTTTGATATCTATAGCTCATGTTCCTCTTAAGTAGTTGCACAAAAACGCTATTCTGCTTTCGTAGAGGCCATGATGTTGGGCCGATATATTGCTAATCCACAGTTACTTGCAACATTTCGCGTGAGTTGTGCTTTGCAATTTGGAGCGGAATCGACCGACCTATTTGCAGCCATGGAGCCATAATAGAGATTCGCCTTTACAGCTACACCATTTTTATCAATAAACATCAACTACAATTGGTCACGTCCCTTAAGTCACCACTCTCGAATATTCAGCTACAGGTGTAATAAAATATTTTTTACCTTAATCCGTCTCTATAGTAAAATCATAATCCTTGAATGCTTCTTTAAACAATTCGCATTCCTTCAGCTCACGTTGTTGAGATTGCTTACATTTATCCCAGTATATTCTTTTTGGACTCTTCAAAACATGAGCAAAAACCCTCCTTGGGAACTGTAAATCGATTCCGCTCGAGTCGTCCTTGAGCTCGCATATATAATACACTTGTTGCTCCACAGAATGTGCAATGGTAAAAAGGATGTGGTCTGAATTGTTTCTTATTATATTAAGCTTTTCCATTTCTTCGGCAGATTTCGAATCAAACTTCTGGAAGTCAATTTGCTGGTTTCTGGTGAACTTCTCATTGTTTGTTTTTGCTTGTTTTCTTAATAAGTACTCGAAGTTTTCTAATAGTTCCGTTAATACTGGGAATAACTGAATATGATAGTGAACAGAGGTTGATTGGTTGATTTCAAAAAAGCACAAACTAGAATTGAATTGGTCCCTGAACATTTTAATCAAAGAAATCTGGTATCTCATTATCTCTCTGACCAACGGAGTTTTCAAAACATCATTTGATGATTCGAGCTCGCTAGAGGAACGGGGTGTGGGAATGTGAGCTATTGGGATGATAATTGCATGGCCTGAAAATAAAAGATTGTCTCTGGGCCTGGTTAAAGGACCCTTAGCAACTGTTAAGTAGCAATGATTGCCGATGGAAATGATCATGTGAGTCTCCAAATTTGGATTACTTAAACAAAAAAAGCATTTATCTGGCATAACTATCTTCCTCTTCTTTAGTGCTGATGAGTTGTCACTATTACTATTATCCTCAAATTTTCTTCCCATTCTCGAAAGACCGGCACTCTCACGCAGGTTTGAAACTACAATGTCTTTGACCAAAAAGGGATTATCAATTAGATTATCTGGGTCATCTGTAGTTTGCTTCAAAGACAAATTGAATGCATAAGCCCATTTTTCTTTTTCAGCATTACCTTCTTGTGCCAAACTGATAAATCTAGTAACAGTACCATCTTCCCACTTAAAAGGATTACTTTCAAAAAATCTCCCTGACAAAGATCCAACTGCAAAGTGATATCTTGGTTTGACGAGATTCACCAAAATATCTATTTTAGCGTCGTTGACTAAAGACAACTTTTGCTGTTTTCCAATTTTGGAGGGCCAATGGAAACTGATTAAAATGTCCACTTTCTTGTTCTCAAAGCTAGACCTTATAAAAGATTCCTCAATATCTTTAGCTTGCGATATGTATCCGACTGTTATTCCACAAGCCAATTTGTACAATCCACATTTACCCAAGCATTTCAAATTCACAGTTGACTTCAAGTTGGCTATATCTGAGTCAGGCGTATTTTGAGTAAACAAAGTTGGTACATCAATCGTTAGGGATGGCACATCCAAATCATCATTTGCTTTTACCGCTCCAACAAATATTATACTTTCAAATGGTCCATTTTTTGCGTTTAGTTGATTGGCTTTCTTCAATACTTTTGATAAGTTTTGAGATGGGTGAAGTACTAAGCTAAATATTTGGTTAATTTTTTGCTAAAAAAATCAAACCCAACTGTAATCAAAAGGAAACTCACAATTTTTTCTTATCAAATTCAGCCATTTCTTAATCTGCTCCTAGTAAACATCATTACCAAGTTGGTTGTCATATATTTACTATTTTTTCTTGATTTTCTGCTCCCATCTTGACATCCTGCATATCGATTTTTTTTCAAACTTACGTAATTTTTTTGTATGATAGATGTTTCAAATGGTTCAAGTCACATATACGCCTTATCGTCTCAAAGCTGAAAGCTGATTTGTTAAGATTGCTCCTTACCAGTGGATTTCAATCTTCATCCTTCTCAGGATGAGATTGGCTCTATTAATAGTTCTATCCATTAAGACTGCTCGGTCTCGAATTATCACTTTATTGGCCATCAACGTATGCGCTTGTTATTTAAATTACTCAATATTCCCATTAAAATAAACTGCCTGATTGTTGTAAACTTCAACAAAAATTACTGAAGCTGATGTTTTTTTACCCGTGAAATTATATAGTTACAGAATAAGAAAACGTTGAAAATCAAATCTGCTATCCTAAATTATCTTGAAACGTGGGGAGCAAGACAAAATGAACCAAAAAAAGTGTCACTGATTTTGGATACAATTATTTTTCTTCTTTTTGAATTCTTTCTGGTTAACGTTACTGATGAAGCATTCATCAGATGAATTGAAAGTTATGCCAATTAAATATTTATATACGCAACCTCTCATGCGGCTCACAGTGCACTTCGTCTCCCTTTGATGTTGTTTTCTATTCACTAAATACGATAAATGTGGATACAAAGTGAGCATTAGGAGATATCAAAATGAAACTGTAAAGTGGTTCACCATGCTACGTTTCTAGTGCTTTCTCAACAATGTCATTGCATAGGAGAAAAAAGTAACAGATTAATGAACGATCAATACATATCAAATAACTACTTTCACACATGCTTTCAAAATCCTAGTTATTATATTTAGTAAGGGGGCAAATTTATAGACAATCCTGCAATAAAACCTCTTCTGGTGAAGTTTCCTCCAAAAGTGAGAAGTTTTTTAGACCTATATGTGTCGATTCAAGAAATACTCTTTTTTAATCAAGTGTCTCACTAGACAGCAGAGAAAACAAGAAGTATCCGATATAGTGTAACGGCTAGCACGGTTCGCTTTCAATAGAGTTTCTAAGGAAGTGCCGAGCAGACCCGGGTTCGACTCCCGGTATCGGAAGTTTTATTTTTTGCAGGCTATTTTTAATATATCGAATGAGCAACATCTTGATTATTTTTTTGGCTCATTTTTACCACTTGGTTTGAAAGTAGATTTTGGGGCATCAATTAGTGGAGACTATATTAGTTATATGATGGTTATCGGAGCTTCAATATATGCTATCTGGGTCGTAAACAAGGTAATTAGCGGTGGTTACGAACGTTTGTTCATACCGATTTGACAAGAACTATAGAGGAAGCATTATCTCAAAGCACACAACAGAGTTGATTCCATGTTGTCTGATAGCTACAAACCAATAGTCACAGTATCCACCAACCTTTCAAAACCATGAATCCATTGAACAAGATTGTTTTTTTGGCTGCAATTCTCGCCACTGGGTTTTTGTTGATCTTATTATCATGTGCCTTGTACTCAAACTGGAAACCACTTTTTGTTAGTATGTATAATGATCTATACTTGAACCACTTACACAAGAAAGTGTTCACACAATAATTACCATATATCCTTTCATACACTAACCAGCTAGTATTGTTTTTCTTGATTGCTCCACTCCCCAATGCTTTATTTGGGGACTCACAAAATGACGACTTTTTATCAGATAATACAAGTAACCCAGCAAAAGAATTGGGCCAGTTCCTTACTGGATTCTTTTTGATATGTGGTTTAGCATTACCCCTTGTATTGTATCACGTTCATTTGATAGTACTACCAGCTATGTTGATGAGTATGTTTGGTGGTTTGACAGTGTACGCTACTATCATCACGTTTTCCATGTTTTTCTCGACAGATGATAGCGAGTTCAACTTTTACTAGAATATTTTAGGTAGCTTAAATTTTGTAGATGACCAACTGTTCAAATGATGTTGTTTTTCTTTGCTTTCTGCAAATGCTATTTTGTAAAGATTCCAAACTTTTTCGATTCATATTATACTTATTTCCCGATCAGGAAATCGAGACATGTGCCCCATGGAGTTCCACAAAATTCTTCATAATTCCAAGAAGATAACCTGATCCTACTTATATCTGCTCAATTAATCGCTACCAAATCAGTATAGAAAAATCTTTCAAATTATTTACTTATTGATTCATCTACATTGAAAATGGGTATGTTTTGTGGTTCTGATAAAGATAAAGATAAAGAGAACGATGGTGGTTTAGTGAAAGACTCAAATGTGAGCATGGAACTCCAGGAATTAGAAAAAAAGGTTAATTCTGTCGTTTCAAACGTATTCTCTCTCACTGGTAATTTATTGAACCAAACATCAGATATTTTAGTCAAAACTGGCGATCATTTGAAAAGCGACTTGAAATCTTGGCTTATTGATGAGGAATTACCTGAAGATCATATATCCGTTCACAAGTTTGATCTGATACTCGATGATTTGTTCAAAGGTAAGATAAATTCATTTGATAAGACCATCTTGACTAATGATCCCTTCATCAACGGCGAAAATGTTTTCAGCGCAATTTTTCAGCCATTGTTGAATAGTGGTATAAAGCAAGGCAAAACACCATTCGGTTATTATGCCTATCCTACACCTTCTCCAAGTTTATATAATAAATGTTCCAAAATTAACGGGGAATCGCTTTGGGATGAATATGGCTATTGGAGATGCCTCTTTCCCAAATCCGTCATTCTGGATGAATCTTTGGCTCAAATAAGTCAAAGAAACTTCGACCAGATTATAACAAAAGATGATTTTGAGAACGAGGGTGGATTATCCAAAGTGAATTCGGAAGGTGTTATTGATTTTGGTACAAAAGGTAAGTTCTTCAAAAATTTCAACGATTACCTTAACTGGAAGAACATTATGATCGAAAATGTCAAAAGAGAGGAAGGTTTTAAGAGACAGCAATATCAACAAAAAATAGAACGTCAATTTAGCGGAACTACCAATTCTGAAAGTGCTTCGGATTCTGATATTTCACCTGCCATATCAAATCTTGATGTTCACAATCCTGTTTCAAAGATCGAGAACGCTGACGAACTAAGCGATAAGAAAGTTGTTCATACATCGAAGTCATATACATACAGTGAGAACGGAGATGGCGTAATCAAAACTGAAAAAGTTCAAAAATGGTTTTCTGATGGTTCATCCATTCTTAAAGAAATCCAGAGACAAAAGAAGCCAGACCAAGACAATTGGGATGTCACGGAAAATGTTCACGAATTGGGACCTCAGCTCCACAATGAAAGCTTACCAAGTTTGTCTCAAAATCTGCAATTCAATGATATTGACTTTTTCAATGAGTTCCACAATAATCGAAAGGGCTGGTTTTGGGATACCAAATCCGAAAAATGACCAATTGAACATTATTTCTCATTCCTCATGGGAGGCATTACGAGTCCATGTTTTACGCTTTTTATATTGATATACTTGCCGGTATTATGGTTTTGATAGGGTTCTTTTGGTCTTGATTCTGTACATATATCACTAATTTACTTTCTATTCACATATATGTATCTTTATTTGAAAATGCGATCACACAAATTTTGAAACTGTGTATCATTATGATGTAGAAATATTTTCGTAGGGGTAGGTTTTCCAGTTAAAGTAACAACAAAGACTTGACACCATCACGCCTTCCGTTTTATCCTGGTGTCGAAGAAAGTTCTTCCGTAAATTATCCACTTTTGGACTAACAAATGACAGCCAGCTTAGTTAGCTTGATAATTAGAATTAAGTACATAGAATTCATCAGAATATCGTGATTTTGTGTAATCTGACCCCTTAGTAATTTCCAGATCGAGTGAGAAAATTAACAACGCTCCGGAAATGTAATTGCGAGTTTCGCAGCCAAATTGGTTGCGATCTGAACATCGTCATTGCTCCAATAATGAAAACTCCTTTGTATAAATTGAAAGGTTTTTCTTCTGATTTGAAAAATATTTAACACTTCAATCATTACTTTATCAGTTCACAAGTTCGAGCATAAAGGTAATATCAATCACAGAGTCTACTAAACTTACCAAAAGCAATTAATCATGTCCGTCAAAACAACAGTCGAGCAAAATGTCATCTTATATGATATCAAATCAGGTCTTAATCCTCGCCTTCAATGGTCCGCCAACACTGCTAAAACAAGATTACTTTTGAGTTACTTGGGTATTCCATTTGAAACACACTGGATCTCTTACCCAGACGTTACTTCATTCTTCCAAGAAAATACTGATTTAAGACCCCTTAAAGTTCCTGAGGAAGGTTCTCTTCCTTACACCGTGCCAACCATTAAAGATCACGGTAAATACATTCGTGACTCGGACTTGATTTTGAATTATATTTTGGAAACATACAACATTCCAAGATCTAAAATTATTCCAAATGAGGATTTTTTTGCCCTCTTCAAAACTAAAATTGACGCACAATTGAATGATATCTTTGATCCCGTCGTGGTTGCTTTCACGGAACCAGTATTGGAGAACAGCATCGCCAAAAAAGCTTTCAATCACTCCAAATCAGCGTTCCTCGGAAGAGAACTTGGCCAAATCAGATCTGATACAGAATATGTCACCGGCTTATGGAAAAAAATAGTCGAGGAATTAACCAGTTTCGATTATTTAAAGAAAGAGGTTTCTCAAAATCCAAAATTATCTGTCGATAAACTCTTTGTTGGTGATTATCTTTACGACAACAAGTTCTCATACGCTGATATTTTCCTTTTTGGATTCATCCATTGGATTTTCGTTGCTATTGAAGGTGGTGCTTTACATGGTGTTCCCGGCATCACCAAGGAAAACTTCTTGAGCCCTTGGTTGAAGAACTGGTATGAAAAAGTTGCTATTTACAATGTTGCAAACTGAAAAATACCAGCGACGGGATACCATAAAGAATTTCTATTTTTTATGCGTGAGTATATATACTTATCTAAGTGATAATTTATGAATTAACTTATCTCAAATCTTTATGTAAATGCGCCTGTTGTCCAAGAAAATGGCAATGAAACTAAGAATGACAGAGTAGCCCACTAAAACAGAGATCGCAATATAATAGTCACAATCTAATGTATTTATGGTCATGTTTATTGAACCTGTTAAAAGATTCGCTAATAGGAATATAAGCAATCCATTTTTATTCATAGCATCAAGTGTATGAGACACATTGGATTCAACAGTACCAGAAATCGAGTCAACGAGTTTGAAGCCCAATAAAAATGTAGAGTTGTACGAAACGACCCAGACAATATAAGGAAGGTTTGCAATTCTTCTTGAAGGTGTGTATAAATAACATTCAGTCATAATGTATGAAAAAATATGATAAAATACGGTACTAAGAATCAATCCCTGACTATCTGAAACGGTAATTAGTTGTACCCACTTGGATTTTTTCACACTCAGCGAAGTTTTGTTATAATTTTGAATTGAATATTCAGAAGAGCCTTTCAATAAATTACCAGGAGTTTTAAACCCCGTCAATACAAAAGATCCAAATGACTGACCCAAAATAAAAATACTCAAATATCCAACAAATGAACAGATTCCTTCTTTATTGGAAGACAATATATCTACTCTCGGAGCAGTTAAAACAAATTTTAGCAAGTCTGTCTGAACCAATAATACTTCGTAGCAAACACCAATTGCGATTCCAACAAAAGAGCGAGGAAAAAAATCTAAAACAGGATCAAGCAAAGCGAGAAAGATAGGTAAAAATCCTAAGGTGAAAAAAAAATTCCAGTGAACGCCATATTCAGTTACGTGCTCTTGATATTCTAATCCTTTAACACTTACGAATCTGAAGATACCTAATATCAATAGTGGAATAGATGACTTGGTAGCTGTTGAAAAGCCTTTAAGGTAATCTGATAATAGTCTGGCAAAAGTGTGATTATTCGTATGGGTTAAATATTTGTGCTTGAGCGTAGATCTGGCATTTACCAAACCCATCGAAAAAACAAAAGATCCCACTCCTAAATCCATCAATGAAGTTCCCCAAGTTTCTACTTTTGCGAATCTCCTAGGGAAGATAGGGAAATCAACCGCTATTATAGCTAATATTGTTATTATCATCATCTGGGATCGATATGCTGTAATATAAGATTTTTTGGGTAGAAGAGCTTTTATATCATGACGTGATTCCAACTTTCTTTTCAGCTTTTCAGACTCCTTCAATCTTTGACTACTTGTTTTACCCTTTATCAAAACATATGTGATGACAGGTATCGCAATTAAAGCATTCAATTGACCTGGTTGAGATGAAAATTTTGTTATTGCCAAAAGCAAAGTAAACAGAGTCAACAGGTAGTCCACTAAGTAGCTAATCAATGTCTTTTCCTTTAACACACCTGTATACTTATAAATAAGTGCGAGCAAGAGATATGATACCTTAAAGTTCAATGGTTAGTTGCAGCCAAAAAGACAACGATTCTTGTGAAAATGGACATACTAAAGATACTGAAGTCACTATGTAAATCTCACTTATGGATCCCCCCACCAATCCTGAGACAAAATCCTCTTTCCTCTCTTTCAATGAAGACATATTCCTGTAGCTATGATACAAACTTACGATCTCAGTAATTTATGTATATCAGTCCTATATAGTTGGCATTTTGCTCCACTTTTGAGAAATTATGTCAGCGCAGAGCACATAACCGCATATACTCATGAGAGATAATTTGCGACTCCTTTCCCTTCTTGCCAAACAACGCTACTTGAATCTCTCTGGAAATATATGACCAACCACAAAGTAAACTTTACGGCAAACACTAGAGAATTTTTTTATTGATGTTGTCAGCTGAAATTTCGGATATTTCAGTGAAAAGTGTGTTTATGACACGTAATATGGCTGGATCACTTTGACTCCTGTTTGAAAAATGAAAGTTCAAGCTGTGATCAAGAGATGTATACTCGGCTTGTAACTGAGGTTCAGGTATCAACAATTTTTGGTTGCAAGTTGAGTAAGTGTAAAATTGAAGAAAGCCAGACGCGTTAGTTGTAGATTATTCGATCCCTAGTATTTTTGTAGCTCAGTTTAGAACTAACGACACTTTCGAACATACAACAGAGAGATTCATATATGATGATCCAATACATATGTAAATGGCAATGTCAGTGTCGAGTCTCACGTTTACCTGGATATAGATGTGACAGCCATAAAGTCTCAAGACGCCAGTGTTCGATATGTGTATGTAATTTACCGAATCGAGAGAAATCGAAAAATTTACGCGTCACCACATTTTACTTTAAACAATTTCCTGTATTTTTACTTTTCGATACTTCATAAAGTAGTTTGATTTTTTATACGCTTCAAAGACTAAAAGTATCAACCTCATCAAATCAGCATGGAAGAAGTGAATACAGAACCAGTGGATGCTGTCTTTTCTGACAGAGTGAGACGTTTTCAAGAATTCTTGGACTCTCCAGATGGAACAACCGATTATAGACAGAATATTAAAGAAATGCTTATAAAAAATCAGACGAGATTGCCAATTTCATTAGATGAGGTTAGAGAATTTGACAGAGAGTATTGGACTGGATTATTGAATTTTCCAGCAGATTATTTGCCAGCTTCTGAAAAAGCTTTGAGAGATACTATTTTAACAATATATGATCCAAACGATTCGAGATACGAGCACATTAATGAACAAACTAGTTTTTATTTAAGCTTCAAAGGTGCCTTTGGTGACCATTTGGTTTCTCCTAGAACAATTACCTCCTCTCATTTATCTAAAATGATATCCATCGAAGGAATTGTCACGAGAGCTTCCCTAGTTCGCCCAAAAATCATTAGATCCGTTCACTATGCGGAAGCTACTGGTAGATTTCACGCCAGAGAATATAGAGATCAAACGACTTCATTTGACCCTATATCGACTGCAGCAATATATCCAACAGAAGATCCAGAGGGAAACAAATTGACGACGGAGTATGGGTTTTCAACTTATCGTGACCATCAAAAAATAGCTGTCCAAGAAATGCCTGAAACAGCACCAGCAGGGCAGTTGCCAAGGTCAATTGATGTTATATTGGACGATGACTTAGTTGATTTAGCAAAACCAGGTGATAGAATTCAAATTGTTGGTGTGTTTAGGTCAATGGGTGGTGGTCAAAATAACTCTTCAGCCTTCAAAACTGTTTTGTTGGCGAATTCTGTATATCCATTACATGCAAGGTCAACTGGAGTTTCACAACAAGAAAAAGTTGCTGATAGTGATATCAGAAATATCAATAAAATTTCCAAAAGAAAAGATGTCTTCGAATTAATGGCTCAATCCTTAGCACCATCTATTTATGGCTTTGATTATATAAAAAAGGCCGTTTTATTGATGATGTTGGGAGGGGTCGAAAAAAATTTAGACAACGGTTCACATTTAAGAGGAGACATCAATATATTGATGGTTGGTGATCCTTCCACGGCCAAATCTCAGATTTTGAGGTTTGTTTTGAATACAGCATCACTAGCAATTGCTACCACAGGTAGAGGTTCTTCTGGTGTAGGTTTGACAGCTGCTGTAACCTCTGATAAAGAAACGGGTGAAAGAAGATTAGAGGCAGGTGCAATGGTTTTGGCGGACAGGGGAATTGTTTGTATCGATGAATTTGATAAAATGTCTGATGTTGATCGTGTGGCTATTCATGAAGTTATGGAGCAACAAACTGTTACCATTGCCAAGGCTGGTATCCATACCTCTTTGAATGCCCGTTGTTCTGTTATTGCGGCAGCGAATCCTGTTTTTGGTCAATACGATATCCATAAGGATCCTCATAAGAATATCGCCTTACCTGATTCATTATTGTCTCGTTTTGATTTATTATTTGTTGTCACGGATGATGTTTCGGATCAAAGAGACAGACAAATCTCGGAGCACGTTTTAAGGATGCATCGTTTTATACCACCTGGATATAATGAAGGGGAACCAATTAGAGAGAGGAACAACTTATCTTTAGCTATAGGTGATGATTTTAATAATGACCAAGAAGAAATGGAACAACCAATTTTTGAGAAGTTCAATCCATTATTACATGCTGGTGCATTAGAAGCTCATGTTAGAAGTAATTCAAGAGTTCGCAAAAACAAAACACCTCAAATTTTATCCATTTCCTTCATCAAGAAATACATTCAATACGCAAAGCAACGTGTGAAACCAATTTTGTCAAAAGAAGCATCTGATTATATTGTATCCACCTATGCTGGATTGAGAAATGATTTAATTGATAACAACCAAAGAAACACAGCTCCAATTACTGCTCGTACCTTAGAAACATTAATCCGTTTAGCTACAGCACACGCTAAAGTCAGATTGTCTAAAAGAGTTGACACGAAAGATGCAAAGATTGCAGAAGAATTGTTAAGGTTTGCTTTGTTCAAAGAAGTGGAATCTAATAGGAAATCGAAGAAGAAGAGAAAAACAAATGATGTTGCTGAGTCAAGTGAAGAAGAAAGTGAGGAAAGTGAATGGGAGCAACCAGAATATCAGAATAGTTTGACCACGAGAAGACAAAGAGGCGAGCCTACTGAACAAATCTCCCTTCCAGAAAAACAGATTGCTAAAGGTGCTTCACCAGACATAAATGAAACTATCATTGAGTCACTACAGATATCAGACACAGCTTCAAAGACAGACCATCAACCATTGGCCGACAAAGCTGAGCCAAGTACTACTAATGCAGTCAACATATCCCCAGATAGGTATCTCACGTTTTCTCGTTCGGTTGCCAACTTGATTCACCACACTGAAATTTTCAACGAAGATTTCTGTGAAACTTCAACCGTCATATCGAAAGTGAACGAAATGCTACCAGAGGAAGACCAGTTTACCAAGGAGGAGGCGTTAGCTGGTCTTAGAAGAATGGGCGATGAAAATAAAGTGTTCGTTGATGGGGCTAAGATATATAAAATTTGAGTTTCTCTTTTTACTAATTTGTGGTTTATAGGTCTTTCAGGTTTTGAAGTTACTTTGTTTGTTTGTTTGTTTTTCGAGTTGTTTTTCACTTCTTTTTTCAACTGTTTAGTGCTCTGTATTCGATTGTTTATAATGTAATTTTATACATGGTTTGATGATGTAAATTGTTTGATTTCGTTATAGGAATATCAGAATTATTGTGTGTAGCTAGGATGTACTAAAAGTGCAACATCTGGTCTCATATATATACTGATAAGAAAATTGGCGGGTAAATTTGAACACACCCGGACATTTTGTTCTAGTACTTTCAACTTTTCATGTTGAATAAAAGAGACGCCCAGTTTTACGACCATCAAGATATACAACCGTTCAACCATCTAGCTTTCAATAATGTCTAGGCTTGTTAATAATAACACAGTCCAAAAGGCAGAGTTATTGGTCTCCAGTTCTTTGCTTTCTAGACCATACGTTTGGCCTTTCTTAATCATTTACCCCATTTTCAATAACATTTACGTAAATCACTATGATAAATACATTGGTGGCTCAGAATGGACGTTTGTCTATTTGGGTTCCATTATTTCATTGAATGTTTTGATTTGGCTTATGCCAAACTGGTCCATTAACATTGATTCATTGTTCAATTATTCTTCCGTCAAGACTATATCAGAGGCTTCCTACATCAAGATCACACCCGCACCAAACAGCGGTATTGGATCTATATGTAAAATTAATAGAGATACTTATTCCGACGGCGAAACACAAGTCAGTTTCCTCTATCAAAAAAGACGCCACTTACTTGATCTAAAGGAAGGACATTTCTCCCCTCCAACGTTTCTAGTTGATTCTCCCCAAACATTATCTGTCTTCCAAAATTCTACTGGTTTATCTGGCGATTTGGATAAAGATAGAAGATTATACGGTGAAAACAAATTCGACATTCCAATTCCTACATTTGCAGAATTATTCAAAGAACATGCTGTTGCTCCTTTTTTTGTCTTCCAGATCTTTTCAGTTGCTTTATGGTGTATGGACGAATTCTGGTATTACTCTTTATTCACCTTGTTCATGCTTGTGTCCTTCGAATGTACCACGGTTTTTCAAAGAAGATCAACTATGACCGAGTTTCAAAGTATGGGTATAAAACCTTACACCATTTATGTGTATAGAAACAAGCAATGGGAACAAGTTCAGACCAACGAATTGTTACCAGGTGACTTAGTGTCAATTACTAGAACTAATGATGAAAGTGCTATCCCATGTGACTTGATTTTAACCGACGGCTCTTGCATTGTTAATGAAGCTATGTTGTCTGGAGAATCCACACCATTGTTGAAGGAATCTATCAAATTGAGACCTTCAAATGATGAATTCCAGTCTGAAGGTTTAGACAAAAATTCAATTCTACATGGTGGTACAATGGCTTTGCAAGTGACAAAACCAGAAACTCAATCAATTGTTCCACTTGCACCAGATGAAGGTGCATTGGCTGTTGTTTCGAAGACTGGTTTTGAGACTTCCCAAGGTTCATTAGTCCGTGTTATGATCTTTTCAAGTGAAAGAGTTTCTGTTGGTAACAAGGAATCTTTGTATTTCCTCTTGTTTTTATTGATTTTTGCTATTGCCGCTTCCTGGTACGTTTGGGTTGAGGGTACTAAAATGGGTCGTATTCAATCGAAATTAATATTGGATTGTATCTTGGTTATCACATCTGTTGTCCCACCTGAATTACCAATGGAGTTGACAATGGCTGTCAACACATCCTTAGCTGCCTTATCCAAATTTTACATCTACTGTACCGAACCTTTTAGAATTCCTTTAGCTGGTAGAATTGATGTTTGTTGTTTTGATAAAACTGGTACTTTGACTGGTGAAGACTTGGTATTTGAAGGTTTAGCAGGTTTCAATCCAAATGATATCCGTCACTTGTCTACATGCGAAGAGGTCTCTGAAGTAACTAGCTACGTTTTGGGTTCCGCACATGCTTTAGTTAAATTAGATGATGGAGAAGTTGTCGGTGATCCAATGGAACAAGCAACTTTGAAAGCTGCTAAGTGGACTGTCGGCGAAAAAGATACAGTTGAAAGGCCAAAAGCTGACAAAAGTGGTAAAGTTGAAAAGATCAAAATTTTGCGTCGTTTTCAATTTTCTTCGGCGTTGAAAAGATCTTCTTCCATTTCGACACATGGTAATGGTAAAACTTTGGTTTCAGTGAAAGGTGCTCCAGAAACTATTCGTTCCATGCTTGTTAATATTCCAGAGAATTATGAAGAAGTTTACAAATCATTTACTCGTTCCGGGTCTCGTGTTTTGGGTTTAGCTTACAAATATTTGGAAGACAATGTTAGCGTTACTAAAGTCAATAAAATCAAAAGAGAAGATGTTGAGTCCAAGTTAATTTTTGCAGGTTTTATCATCTTCCACTGTCCATTGAAAGAGGATGCAATTGAATCAATTAAGATGTTGAATGAATCTTCCCATCGTTGTGTTATGATTACTGGTGACAATCCATTAACTGCTTGTCATGTTGCTACTGAAGTCGAAATTTTAGAAAAAGAAGTTTTGATTTTAGACGCGCCTGAAGAACATCATGGTAATCACGAATTGGTTTGGAGAAGTGTTGACGAAACAAAAATAATTCCTTTCAGCTCATCCAGCAAGATTGATTTTTCTATATTCGAAAACCACGATATTTGTATTACCGGTTATGCTTTAGCAAAAATTGTCAACCATGAACAAATAATTGATTTAATAAAACGTACTTGGGTTTATGCCAGAGTATCTCCTGCCCAAAAAGAATACATTTTGACTTCTTTAAAAGAAGCTGGTTATAACACTTTGATGTGTGGTGATGGTACCAACGATGTTGGTGCTTTAAAACAGGCTCATGTTGGTGTTGCTTTGTTGAACGGTACCGAAGAAGGCTTACACAAAATTGCTGAAAACAGAAAGATTGAAGCAATCCATAAAATGTATCAAAAAAATGTTGAGTTGTTCGCTCGTTGGAGTAAAGCTCCTCCTCCTGTTCCTCCATTAATTGCTCATTTGTATCCACCAGGTCCATCAAATCCAAAGTACTTAGAAGCCATGGAAAAGCGCGGTGTTACCATTACTCCAGAAATGAGAGAATTGGTTGCTGTTGCTAATAGTAAAGAGTTAGCTTCTAATGGTGATAACAAACAAAATGGGACCGATATTGCTGATACCTTATTGGAATCGCTCAACAAAATTGAAGATGATGCTGAAGCGCCAGCCTTGAAATTAGGTGATGCTTCAGTTGCTGCTCCATTTACTTCTAAATTAGCTAGCGTTGCAACTGTTACTAACATCGTCCGTCAAGGTCGTTGTGCATTGGTTAACACCATTCAAATGTACAAAATTTTGGCTTTGAATTGTTTGATTTCAGCTTATTCTTTATCGGTTATGTATTTGGCTGGTATCAAATTTGGAGATGGTCAAGCTACTGTTTCTGGTATGTTACTTTCTGTCTGTTTCTTGTCAATTTCTCGTGGAAAACCTATACAGAAGTTATCTAAGGAAAGGCCACCACCCGGTATTTTCAATATCTATATTATGGGATCAATTTTAGGTCAATTTGCTGTTCACATTGTTACATTAGTCTATATTACTTCAGAAATCTACAAATTAGAGCCAAGAGAACCTCAAATTGATTTGGAAAAGAAATTTACTCCATCTTTATTGAACACAGCTATCTTTTTATTACAATTGGCTCAACAAGTTTCTACATTTGCAGTAAACTATCAAGGTCCACCATTCAGAACCAGTATTATGGAAAACAAGGGTATGTACTATGGTTTATTGGGTGTTGCATTTTTAGCATTGAGTGGTTCAACTGAATTCATTCCAGAAATGAATGAGGCTATGAAATTTGTTCCAATGGAGCAATTATTTAAAGTGAAGTTGACTTCATGTATTGTGTTAGACTTAGGTGTGTCTTGGGGTATCGAAATCTTCTTGAAATATTTCTTCATGGACTCAAAACCTGCAGATATTGCTTTGAGAAATTAGTCGTTGTTTCATATTCTCTAGTACTACAATCTTTTATTAAACAGTTTCAATATAAATTTACCCTATAACTTTGAGACTTTGTATAGTTTATAACTCAATTTAGCAATAGCAAGTTTTCATTTCTTTGTAAAATTCCAATCTTGACAGCGTACAAGCCATCTTTTTGCAAAACTTTCACTGTCTCAATTCTATTACTTATTTCGATAATGGCATTCTTTATCTCAGCTGCGCCCATCGGATAGTCTAAACTGTCTATAACGATTTCGCATAGCTTATTCATCGAGAAAGATTTGTATTCGTTAACTCCAAGTCCTACCGCTTGAAGAAATAACACGTTGTATACAGCTTGCAATTTTCCCTTGATGTATTTGGCATATTTGTCTTCTGGTGTTTCGATCAAGTCATTTTGCTTCTTTTGCTTTTCTTTTAATTTAATTCTTTCTAGTAAAGACAACCCTTTGTTGTTAGCCAATTGGTCTAACTCGTTTTTTTCTTTGAAGTGAAACTTTGTTGAATCATTTTTTATAGTTTTGAGGGAAGCTTTTGTAGGTGATAATTTACATATTTTAGTCGGGGATTTTATTGAGGATTTCGTTGGCAGCTTTCTGGGAGATTTCATAACTAATACCTCACTCAAACACTTCTGAAGTTGTAAGTCAATGTTACAAGCTGGGATTTTCTGAGCAGTGTGGTTTTCAGATAGCCATTTCTCCAATTTCTCTGTGAAGTTTTGTTTCCGGATAGCAAAATTTTTATGAAATACAGACTTCAAAGCTGTTGGAATACCAAGGACATATTCCCCGTCTTTTTCACTTCTCAACACTAAGTATGAATCGGGATATATATACAAGATCTGAAAAATGTGATTAGGGTTGCAGGTCCTTCGCGTTATTGATGTAACTTGTTTGACTATGTGTGAAATCTCTGGATCATTTGGATGACTTGATGTATGAATATTTAGCACTGTATCAATTGCTCCAAAAAATTTTATCAAAAGAAATCTTGCTTCTTCTAGTGGCAGAGCCATTTCTAAGTTGATATTATTGCCTTGCTCAGGTTTATATGAGATCGGATGGTGAGTATAAATAATAAAATATTTTCGTGTTCCGGGAAAATTCAATCCTATGTTTGATATCGTATTCGTATCATCATCATCATCATCATCATCCATAATCACATTCTACAATCATATTGATAATATGAATTTTGTATTAACTTTAAAGTATCTACTTAATCTCTGCTAAAACTTCCTTTAAAATTTTGGGATACCATCTAGCTGAAACATCTTGGTGTGACTTTATCCTATTTTTGAAAACTGTCACACCAACGGGTTCTTTATCATCAGGAATGAACTGGAAACCAATTTCTTCTTGATTATTTCTTGCATCTCTTTCATCTCTTAACTGTAAAATTTCCTGTGGAATGTTGACTTGTGTCCTGTAGCTATTAATGTCAATGGCCTGGAAAAAGGGTATTGATAATCGAGTTCCCTGTCCTGGAAGAGGACTCGTAACTTGATGTATTGTGGCGGTACAAACCCCTCTCGACAACACTTGTAACGTTTGACCAACATTAACAACTAAAGTATTTGGAATAGGATTCACCTTGATCCAATTTCCTTCGAAATCATACACTTGTAAGGAATCATGATTAGTAACTTGGTAGATATATGTCAAAAATCCCGAGTCTCTGTGAGGACCACATCCTTGACCTGAAGCGGGACTATCATTTTGGATTGCAGTTTTCACTGAATTACTGTTTTGAATCAAATCTTCGGTGTCTGGATAACAGATAAGTTTCATTTTTGATTGTGTGTTGGAAGGAAAGAATTCATCAAAAATATCTTCAGGAAGACCTATAGATTCTGCAACCAACTTTGTGAAAGACAATGAGAATTTGGTCAATTCTTCAAGATACTTTTCGACGGCAGGTCTGAAATGTGGGATCAATGCAGCTTCAGGCCATAAATTTGGTCCAACAAGATTCTTGAAAATCGGCTCATCAGTTGAAGGAGCAGGCAATTCTGTACCCAAATCAATCTGCTCTCTCCAATCTGACTTTTTTGCCGTGATTTCATTAGCCAACTTGGTATAACCCAAAAAATGGGGAGAATTTGTCATCTCACATTTTTCCTTCTCATCGCTAGGTAACTGGAAAAACAACTGGGCCTGCTCAGACAAATCAGCAAACACCTCAGGTGGAATGTCATAGTTTTTTATGTAGAGGAATCCAACGTTCAATAAGGCATTTTTTAATTGACCCAAAAATAATGCTCTTGTTGCAGGATCTTTTGCCAAATTCAAATCAAGAATGGGAACAACTGTTGTCATCGTCACTCAAATATGTTATATATATATATGCTCAACTCGTAAAGCAAAAAAGCTGTTTTTTGGCGACATATCTCAAATAAATACCATTTCAATTATTAATGGTTCCCTTTCCTGAGCCTAAGTCTGAGCCTTATGTGGTTCCTAATAAAAATGGTATATATTTCACAATTGCGCAATCATCTATGACTACTAATGTTTCGAGCCGCACATTTTATAAATGAAATATATTATCACCATACTAAGTAAAAAAGCCAGTCCTACATGCCAAATACAAAAATGGCCTTTTATCAAGCTGTTTTGAGTTCATATGGTCTGAAAACTGATCCTGTAAACTGGATGGAAGTAAAACATACCAATAAGAAAAATGCACAATTGTGTATCAAAAAATATCAATAGTAATACTATACCGGGTCGAAAACCACTGTTCAAAAAATATGATGAAATGATCAAAAATTATTACAAAAATAAAAAAATTGAACACTCGAGGTGTTGCAATGTTGATTTAGATAACTGCCGTCTTGGATAAACTTGTGACACTTTCTTCAAAGACAGTTCATTGTAGCAGCTTTCATTTGAAATACTTTTAGTCTATTCTCTAGTTTTGAGATGTCGAAATTGAATTTGAAAATTTGACTCAATCTTCCTTCATTGGAACTTTGATGTCAATTTGGATATTGTTAGATGGACTCTTTAAATTCATGTTCATCAATTTTAATAAAAAATAAATAATCAGATTGTTCAAATTTGGCGTGGAAGCGTGTTGTCCCGGAACGTTTGAACTCAATTGAAAATACTTAAACTCTGTTCACTGGTCCATGCTCATTATTTTGGAACCAAGATTTAAGGATATGCAACAAATGCTGGGATTTGGGCAAACTGCTTAAAAGCTTTACCCCATATTGTACGTATAAACTCAAACAGCTTCCTATGCGGTGAAAATAATAAAAATACAAACTCGTATCTATGCTGGAGATCAAAAGGAGTAGCGAGCAATTGCTCAATTGCAAGGTCAATTGGACCAGAAACACCTAGTGAATAATTAGTATGCAGCTCGGATAGAGGACGCAGACTTCAATGGAGCTTCAAGACTCAAAACAGCTTGTTTCGAAGAGCAGTTATCTTTTTATACGGAAGAGTACAATTAACCTATCGAGAACCATGTTGTATTTAAATAGCTGAAGATTGTTTGTGGTCCATATAAAAAAAAAAGTAAAGTTACACAAAAACAATTTTATAACACTGGCAATAATCCATAAATTGATAATGAGCTATATACAAGGAATCTGGATCATCATACACACAGGATCAATATACGACATAAATAAAAACATTAATAACATTATAGAAAAAGCATCAAAAGCTTGTCCAAAAAATCAAACTTATTTAGTTATATAACTTATTTCTTTGGTTCTTCTTCTGATGATGAGGATGATGAACCTTCAGAGGAAGCGTTTTTGTGTAATTTTTCGAAAGCTTTCAAAGATTCAGCTTGTAACTCTTCGTATTTGGTCTTCAATTCGGTTGGATCAACTTCATCGGCAGCAGCTTGAGCTTTGACAACCAATTCTCTAACTTCGGCGATTTGCTTCTCTAATTTTTCTTTGTCAGCAGCTTCTATCTTGTCTTTATGTTCGTTCAATGAGTTTTCAATGTCGTTACATAATTGGTCGGCCTTGTTAGCAGATTCAACGGCTTCTCTCTTGGCTTTATCTGACTCAGCGAATTTTTCAGCATCGTTAACCATTTTTTCGATTTCAGCATCTGATAAACCGGATGAACCAGCAACAGTGATGGAAGCATCCTTGTTAGAGGCCTTGTCACGAGCTGAAACATTGATGATACCATCAGCATCAATGTCGAAAGAAACTTCAATTTGAGGGACACCCTTTGGAGCTGGTGGGATACCGGCTAAAGTAAAGTTACCAATCAATTTGTTGTCACGAACTAATTCACGTTCACCTTGGAAGACACGAATTTCAACAGAGGTTTGACCAGTTGAGGCAGTTGAGAAAATTTGTGATTTTTTGGTTGGGATGGTTGTGTTTCTTGGAATTAATCTAGTGAAAACACCACCTAAGGTTTCAATACCTAAAGACAATGGAGTAACATCTAATAATAAGACATCTTTAACTTCACCGGCTAAGACAGCACCTTGAATAGCAGCACCAATGGCGACAGCTTCATCAGGGTTAACAGCCTTCGATGGCTCTTTACCGAACAATGATTTGACAGTTTCAACAACCTTTGGCATACGGGTCATACCACCAACTAAAATAACTTCTGAGATTTCTGAAGTAGATAAGGAAGCATCTTTCAAAGCTTTTTTAACTGGTTCAACAGTTTGTTTGATTAATGGTTCAACTAAAGATTCGAATTGACCTCTAGTAATCTTGGTGTTGATATGTTTAGGACCTGAAGCATCTGCAGTGATGAAAGGCAAGTTGATTTCAGTAGCAACAGTTGATGATAATTCGATCTTGGCTTTTTCGGCAGCTTCTCTGATACGTTGAATGGCCATACGATCATTTTCTAAGTTAATACCATTTTCTTTCTTGAATTCTTCAACCAAGTGTCTGACTAAAACGATATCAAAATCTTCACCACCTAAATGAGTATCACCGTTAGTGGATTTGACTTCGAAAACACCATTGTCAATATCCAAGATGGAAATATCGAAAGTACCACCACCTAAATCGAAAACAGCAACAACACTGGAATCAGATTTTTCTAAACCATAGGCTAAAGCAGCAGCAGTTGGTTCATTGACAACACGTAAAACGTTTAAACCAACAATTTGACCAGCATCTTTGGTAGCTTGACGTTGAGAATCGTTGAAGTAAGCTGGAACAGTAACAACAGCGTTTTTAACAGGTTTTGACAAGTAACCTTCAGCAGTTTCTTTCATTTTGTTTAAAATGAAACCACCAATTTGAGATGGAGAGTATTTTTGACCTCTAGCTTCTAACCAAGCATCACCATTGGTGTGTTTGACAATTTTGTAAGGAACTTGTTTGATATCTCTTTGAACCTCAGCATCTTCGAAACGACGACCAATCAAACGTTTAGTGGCGAACAAAGTGTTTTCTGGGTTAACGACAGCTTGACGTTTGGCTGGAATACCAACAACTCTTTCGTTATCTTTGGTGAAAGCAACGACTGATGGGGTAGTTCTAGCACCTTCGGAGTTTTCAATGATTTTTGGAATTTTACCTTCCATGATGGCAACAGCAGAGTTGGTAGTACCTAAATCGATACCAATAACGGCACCTTGAACTTTACCATTTGAGTTGAAACGGGTTAAAGTTGGTAAACGACGAGTAACCTGTGAGAAACGTTAGTATTGTACCTTCAACTCTGACTCCAACACAGAGGCCTTCAAATACCAAAAAGCTGGGAGGTGCTATGCCATAGCTCTGAGCAAAAATTTCACTTCAGCTATCCCGCCGCCATCGTATTGTGTGATAATGGATACATGTAGGCAATGTTGGAAAGAAAAAACACATACGTTACGAGCCAAAGCTTGATTTGATAACATTTTTCAAATTATTTAATTATATATACAAGAAATAAATGATTTGTACAAAAGTAAGAGTCTAAAAAAGTGTATGAAAAAGTCGACGGCAAACAAGAGTTAAATATTTCGTGATGAAAAATTCTAGTAAAATCGACGGGTACCGGCTCATAACCGGCTTACCCGGTCACCCACCAAGGCTCGACACCGAAAACGGAAGCCGACCTAACATGTCACGTGCTTAGAGATGTGCGCGGCACATTGATATTCCAGTCAGCATATACTAACATATTTGCTGGAACATTCCAAATACCCTCGATGAAATTTCTTTGAACTGGTATAACGAAAATAAGTAATAGTAAGCCATTCGGTGTGGGTAGAAACGTGAGCTCAGTGACTTGTGAGGCAGATTCATTGAACATGCGTTTCGGTTTTTTTTTGATACAAAATGTCGTCTTGCTGTACCATCAGTTAGTGCATCAATTGTCGGTTCCAATAAAACCATGATGTGACCGAAAAAATGTATAGATGTCTAGGGTCAATGGTGTGAATAATTTCAATGTCTTGATAACACTTTTGGAAACCGCCAAGGATACTACATGAAAAATCAATTTATACCTAACTAAATGATTACCTTGCTCTATCGTAATATACAAACACATTTCGATGGATCGAACAGCGTCGGTGGCTCAGGACTTTCCTATTGCAGGGGATTTAGTACATCATAAAATTGACACATCAAAAACCTGTACTCATCCACTTAATTCCAACGCTTTGTTCGCTTCCCAGAAGAATGCCACCACTCATGCATTAGCGACCAACGGCTATATAACACCATTTGCCTGATGTTAAAAATCTCATCACTTTTTCGAAGTATCGTCCAACAACTCAGCTGGGAAGTTTCCATTCATGACCCAAGTGAGCGATTTGTCACCTCTGAACTTCTCTATTATATCCATAACTTTGTTTAGCTCCATACCTTTTCTTAATCCGTTTTCAATCAAGTCGCAAACTCTCTTCCTTCTCTGGAATCTTTTCGACTCTTTCGATCTACTGTTGCCCCTCCACGATTTGCCATATTTGGCATCCATCTGTCCCAATGGTGTTTGGCCATTATATCCGAGTACAAATTCTTCATAGATTTCTTTGACAGAGGTAGGGTTCGCCAAGAAATTGTATGCTAGTCTAGGTTTCTTGGTGGGTGGTAATTTTTTATTCAACGAGGAATCTAAAACAAACTTTCTTGGTATAGCTGGTAATGGAATGGATTCAGAAAATGAGGCATTGTACAGCTGCGTGCCTATTTGTTCTGCCTGATCAGCTGATTGAGATGGCTGGATATTTGTATTAGATTGAACTTGGGCCTGATTTTGCCCTTGTGTTTGGGCTTGAACATTATTTTGAGCTTGGACTTGTTGTTGCTTTTGATGTTGCTGATGTTGTTGTTGTTGGAGATGTACTTGTTGCTGCCGTGCCTGCTGTTTCTGTTGCTGTGCTTGTGCTTGTTGAGCCTGTTGTGCTTGTTGTGTCTGCAGCACTTGTTGTGCTTGCAGGTGTTGATTTTGCAATGGCTGCGTTTGAATTTGCTGTATTTGAACGGGACTAGCATTTTGATGTTGATGGTGTTGTAATTGGTGCTGGATGTTCTGCACCTGAGATTGAATGTGAGCATTGACTTTGGTCTGCGCCTGATTTCTAGCGTCTACTTGTTTAGCGTTTGTTTGTTTATCAACACTCGTTAAAGAGTTGGAGTAGGAGTCGGATATTTGGTGACCCAATCCTGGACTGCTCTGTTGATAAGGGTTATTCATACCTTGATTGACTTGAACTATATCATTTGGGGCCCTCTGTTGCCCCCCAGCAGATGGTCGTGGTCTATGTCTCATGGAATTCATTGAAGGCAGAATATCTAAATTCAAACTTCTTCCATCGGAAGTGATTGAGTTGGAATTGGAGTTGATTTTACCACCGGATGACGCGCTGTTGATATTTCTTGTAATAAGCATATCTGGATATAACACATTTTGTTGTTGTTGTTTCTGTAGAGGTGAGCTGGATATCAATTCCTGCACCAAGCTAGATAAATGATCAATTTGGGACGATTGCTGAACAAGATGGTTTTTGATGACAGCAATATCATCTTTTAGCTCTTTGCTGTAGCTTGCTTGTATGGAGTGCAACAGCTGTAAAATATGCTCCATGTTGAATTACTGAATCGAGGAAGTGTGATTAAATAGGCAAAAACAAAAAAGTCTCCCTTCTGAAATGTCGTCCTTGTTTATTTTTTTTTGAAGACATTTGAGATTTGCAAGAACATCAAAAGTCGATTACGTGAAGAGTGCCGCGCTCAAAACAACGTGGTAATAGAGCCCACTTTACCCCAAACATAGTAATAGAACAACAAACTCTGTATTGCTGAAAAATATCACCTGAATCTGCTGTTAAGAAATATTTGCACCAAGATATCAGTAATTCTTCTTTAACTAGTGCTCTTCAAGGGAGAAGTAACACACATGTTTCTACTGCCAAAAAGAGTCGTAGAAATGAATTACTACGGAGGTCATTTCCAACAGTCATTAAGATTTGCCATATAGAAAAGTAATATAATCTTCAGGTTATTATAGTTACCATCGGCTGATGTGTTGGATTTCAAATGCCAACTCAAAATATATGGATAAGTAGTGAATTCTTGTGTCGTTACGCTGACGAGAAACATAGAGTAAGTGTCATAGGTAAAAGTCGAAAGGTGCTGCCTCACTTTTTATCTGTCCAAAAAATGTCAGAAAAGCGCTTTCTGATAAGGGCAAGTCTACTTCCCCACATATCACTACCCATAAACGCATTCCCTGATACCCTGTCTCCTGATCCATTATCGACGGCAGTGTAGCTTGAGTCATGATGCTTCAACTTCAGATCACGGTGCATTTTCTCGAAGCCAGTATCATCAAACCCATGAAAGGTGTTCTGGACATCCCGGATGCCTGATCTAGAACTCAAAAATAAGCTGTCCCATTGAATTTTTTTAGAGTTCCCAATAACTTCGTCAGACCAGATCTTTTGCTGGTTGACATAAGTGAAAACCTGATCCACGTTCCTTTTCTCGATTAGTTTCAACAAGTTGAATTTCCAAGCGATATAAGAGTTGTAGTCTTTGAAAAGTATCCCATCCAAATAGGTCTTCGGATACTTGAAGATCAACTCTTTGTCGTAGATAAAAAACCTTCCAGACTCATCAAATACATCGGGATTGATTTCGACTGTTTTGTTAGAAAAGTCAATTGATTCTGTGGGCTTTGTAACTGTGAGTAGATTGTATAATGAGTCTTTATTTGAGTCTGTCCACCAATCGGGATCTGAGTTATAATTTGGCAAGAGACAGCACCAGAAACCTTCTGAATTCCACAAAGATTTTCCATTCAATATTTTGCAATTTGAATTCATTTTTGGACTTGGGACTGGAAAGGCCTTCAACATTTTGTTGGCGTTGTTATTGATACAATTGATATATGGTTGCATTCCCGCAAACCATGGTGTCGATCTTTGTGCCGATAACTTCAAAATTTCTAGGAACAAATGGTTGTTGTATTTGTTTGAATCCAATAGTTCGTCAATTGACGTGAAATTATTTGAGGTTAACCTGACAATATCATCGTTCGATATTGGTGTTACTGGATGTAACTTTTGATATAGCTCGTCCAGGTATGCAGTGTTATATTTGAGGAATTCTTCTGGTATGTTATTTGTGCAATCTCCCATATCTTGTGGTGAGGTTCTGTTTTTGTAATACTTATAAACTCCTTATATAAGTTCTAATCAAATTGAGTATTTATTATCCATAGAAATAGATGTGACAATTCTCACAAACAATTAGATTCATTTTGAAAGATGGAGAAGTCTATCACGAGTATTTATACGTTCCCCGTAAATAGACTCTGGAGATAAGATCTTGTGCATGAAAAGTATTATTGGCCCCTTCTCCTCATATTTTTTGAATTCAATGATAAACACAAATGATTACCAACAAAAAGCAATACAAATGGATAGCCTTACTTGAGTGTCCCATAAGTCAGTGAAGTACTAAAACTAGTTTACATCCGAGTAGTCATCAAAAGTGAAAACTCAATCGGGGTGATAAACCTCCATCCTGAACACCCAATTGGCTAGAATCTTTTCGAACAGAATCATATAGAACTGCGCAACAACTATAAACTCGTTCTTTATGGAAAATAACGTTATGGAAGATCTTTTCAATCCAATAACTTTGCTTAATCATTTCAGATAATTTATAATAGTTACTCGATACTCATTTGGAAAAAAAACCAAAAGTCTAGAATGTTTCTCTACTATTCAGACTGTAACAAAGTGTTGCAATATTCCAGTCTCAGGTCTCTTGCTCAAATAATTATTCTGGTCCATTGTATTGTAGATTGATTGCTTTTCCAAGTTTATTTTACTCGTATTTAATATAAATCCAAATTAGGAAGTCTATATCATCGCGAATATGTTTTTTATTTTTTTTATTTTAAATTCTCAAACTTAACTAAATTTTTTGTGCTGTATGATGAGGTGAAAAAAAATTTGATTTAAAGCTCCAAACGTATTGCAAATACAGCCATTCTTTACAGATAGAGGATAGAACATAATGAGACAAAAGAGAGCAAAAGATTACAAAAAACAAATGATTGTTTACCAACACACATTCAAATTCAGAGAAGCATACCAGACGATTATCGACGATGAAACTGTTTTATTATGCCAAAAATCAAAATACAATCTTGAGAAGATGTTGAACAAAACCGTGGATGGATTGACAAAGCCAATGATAACACAATGCTGTATGGTACCTATATATAAGTCTGGTATAAAACCAGCTATTGATTTTGCAAAGTCTTTCGAAAGACGTAAATGTAATCACAAAGAAGCTATCAATCCCAGTGAGTGCATCAAATCAGTCGTTGATATAAATGGTGTAAATAAGCATCGTTACATTGTTGTATCCCAAGATTATAAACTTAGAAAACAGTTAAGAAAAATTCCCGGTGTGCCTTTGATTTTCATGAATAGATCCGTTATGGTCATGGAACCATTGAGTGAAGCAAGTGCCAAATTCTCCGAGCAAGTTGAAAACGCAAAGTTAACACAGGGTTTGAATGATGCAAGATATGCTGGTAGAACCAAACCTGAAGAAAAAGATCCGAGTGATGAAGAGAAGAAGACCACTAAAAAGAGAAAGGGACCAAAAGAACCTAACCCACTTAGTGTGAAGAAAGCTAAGAAAAACAATGAAAACACTGATAACAGAGAAAACGCTGAAGGAGACGAGAAGAAAAAAAGGAGAAGAAGACACCATGGTAAGACTGAAATAAAAGAAAATGAGAGTATCACAGAAAACGAAAATGTGAGCCAAGAGTTATCACTTGATAAAGAAGAAGCTCTAGCTTCTGCAAATGATAACATATAATCTAATGAACTTCAATAACGAGTATGTGTATTTATTTGTAGTATTCCTCGCCTATCACCTGACTTTTACCGTTTGTTGATTTATTCTTCCCAAAATATATAATTTGCAGCCAAAAACTTTAGCTCGAACATATTGTGATTACATGCAGGATTCATTGGAAAAATTCAATTAGAATCAAATATCAAAATTCAGTTTAATTCAGCCATAACAAAGTACTATTGGAAACCAACCACAAGATGTTACGGACATTCTCTAAGAAAAATGTTGGCATTTCTCTCAAGATTGTGAAACAAATACATACCTCCAAAATTATTTACAACAAATCAACGGATACTATTGATAAAGCAAACGTTACGGAGCAAAAACCACAAGAAAAAGTGCTTTCTCCAGAAGAGAAGAAAAAACAAGCTGCCCAATTAGCGATCCAATCTCTCAAGGATATTGGGGCCATCTTTAGTCTTGGGTCACAATCTGACTCAGAAACACAACCTATCAACACTTCTCCAATTTATGCTAATCCAGCCAAATTTCCTCATTTGAATATGCTTCATCAAGGACAAGTTTTGAAAGAGTTGGAAGAGAAAATGATTGATAAATGGGAACTTCTTACTCCAGAAGAAAAAAAGCTTAGTTATTATATTGCCTATGGAAATTGGGGAGCCCGGGAAGGTTTTGAAAATTGGAATCAACAAAGCGCTCCATTAGATTTGCCTTTTGCATTACCTAGTGTGGCTGTGAACAAAAGTAGTGGTGATGTTGTCAAAAAATTACCGGAAGTAAACTTATACGAGTTAAGTGTCAGAAAGAAAGAGTTTGACTTTAACAGACTAGATGGTTTGACAAGATTTTTGATGTATTTGGTTGTCTCAATCGCTGCGTTGGCCGTTTATAGAGATATTAAGGTTGGAGAAAGTGGTAGACCAGTCAACTATACAATTCCTGAATTTGACTTTGAAGAAATTGACAGAAAAAGAAGAGAGGATCAACTTTTGAAAGAGGATGAGTTGAAAGCTGAGAAGTTGAACAAGACACAGACTTTGGAAGCCTCTGAAAAATCTAAGAGTCGTAAATGGTACTACTTATATTTGAAATAGAAGTATCAAGATGTGATACCATAATGTGTAAATAGTTTTTAGTTGAACTGAATAATAGAACCCAGCTCAAGAGTATCAATATAAATGATTAATTCGAAAGTTCTTGCCTAATTCGATAAAGTAAAACCCACTTTATATATGCATTAAAACACCTATAAAAATAATAAAAGTCAAGGAATGCCAAATACTAAAAAATTAATATACACATCAGACTTGGAAAACTAATATACCTCTCGTATTATTGGTGTCCTGCTAATTCTTATTCAACATTTCTTCATGGTATGTATGTGCTCCAATTTCATAATCATTCAATATTTTCATCCTCATCCGATTCATCACCATCTCCATCCTCCTCATCTTCTAACTCATCTTCGTTCCAGCTGGTTTCGACGGTTTCCCTGACTCTCTTAACGTACTGTGATCTATGATCTTTATATAAGTTGGCGGCCTCAACATTTGCAGGAGAAGCTATGTTTGGATCGTTCAATAATGATTGTATTGATGTCAAAATTGATGCAACATCATATGTTGGTGACCATCGGTTTTGCAAAATGTCCAAACACAACTCACCTGATGCATATACGTTGGGATGGAACATATCTGATATGAACTTCACTGAGGGTGGTTTATTTGGATACTGCTCGTCAAATTGAAGAATCAAACGAAATGTGCCGTCTTCAAAAGGAGTTTCTGCTGGACCTATTATCACTGCGTTCCTACGAAACCTGTTAGTAATGTGGTCCCTATTTGCTAGCTCGGGCTTTTAAAGTGGAAGATTAGGATCCAACCCAATAATACTTACCACGTCATGACATTATCGGGTAAAGGAGAGGCTGATACTCCACCTGGAGCATCTTGTTGCATACGCTTATGGATGGTTAATAGGTATTCGTCAATTTGCTTCGAAATACACTTCAGAAGACATTGATTTCGATAATTGACATACTTTAAAATCACGCATGAGTCTTCTTCTAGCAGGGGTAGACATATTGATGAAGGTTTTTCTTGAAATAGCTTGATTTGGTCTTATTACTATATATCAGGGTAAAACAGTAGAAGTTATGGGAACAAAGTAAAAAAGAAGGTAGTTTATGATAAATGGTCAATCCAATTACTGATTGTGGTGGCAACACACTCTTCTTGATTGAACCTTAGGAGTTAGCTAATTATTTTGTCATCATTACTTACTCTGTGTGCAGGATATGTTTAGCCGTAGCTCTTTCTTCTTAACGCTACTCATGGAATTGATGATACGAAGAGGTACAAATAAAAGACATTAGCGTGATTGACACTAAATGATTGACTAAGTCAGTCCGGGTGTTCTGTAATGGATTTAATGAAAAAAACCCCAAAAAAACAGGAGATTCCTGGTTGAGTATAAAAAAATAGTATGGATCAAATGAATGTAAATTGGTTTATTAATAATATAATTCAATGCAAATCAGCATAAGGTAAATAAAACATAATAATGAACATAAGGAATCAAAAGAAAATCATAAAGCACTGAACTCAACACAAATTCAATAAATACAACATATAAACACAACATAAAAGCAAGGACAAAAATATTAATCATAAAAATTTATCTTAGTTTCCATCAACTGTGATATAAAAACATTCGCACACCCAAAAACCCCACAACTTCATTCCCTCAACGGCCAAAACTCAACTCCCAGT
Organism: Cephaloascus fragrans; assembly: GCA_003707825.3. Classification (NCBI taxonomy): domain Eukaryota; kingdom Fungi; phylum Ascomycota; class Pichiomycetes; order Serinales; family Cephaloascaceae; genus Cephaloascus; species Cephaloascus fragrans. The sequence continues at coordinate 42,078 of PPLN03000019.1, forward strand.
GAGTAGAAATGGTATACCTAGGTTACTTTCTCAAACCATTCTATTCATGAGTTTTCCTATTGCAATGATGGGGGCACACATGGCTTTGACGGCAACACAGAATGCATCCACTACTAGGCTAAGTTCATATAGAATCCAGCAAAATATTACTAGTTCTGTAATTGTAATTGCAGTTTGCAAGTTGGGAAACTGAATAGCAACTGCGTCAATTGGTGAGAACATCACTTTCAAAATACTTATCTGTTTAATTAGATTGGTGATATTGCTTAAAATGGGTTTACTTGAGTCAATAGAGTAGAAGGCAGCATCATTTATTGACTTAGATGAAGAACTTTTAACAACTGGTGTAGTTGGAGCTAGCAAAGATTGATGAGTTACTGATTTGAGTGAGATAGCAGATGAATGATTACCATCACGCTTATCAGTGGAAACTTTCTCTGGGTCCCATCTCTCAATTTCACCAGTTATTGCGTTGCGGTACAACTGTTCTGGAGGCTCTCCAAAATCCTCGTCAAATTCAAATTCATATTCAATATCGGGATCATAGACTTGAGAATTGAGGGAAGGCATACCACGCAATGTGTAGGTGGAAGGCTTTTTTGAAGTAAGACCTTTTGTTCCAGAACTTATACTGGAACCGGATGACGCTAATTTATCGCTCTTATCAAACAATGAAGAAGCTGGCTGTGTTAACATGTCTAGGGTGTTTTTTGTTTTTTCTTTCAATTGTTCAATCGACAAAGGTGCCTTAGTTGATGAAACCTCAGATTGTAAATCGGCTTCTTCTTGAGGATATTCTTCTATTTCCCTTGACCCTTCGGTAGATTTAACTTTTTGTTCTTCTTCACCATCTTCCGGATTTTCGTAAACAATCCAAGACAAAATATACTTCCAGATAGGATGAAATTCTGGTGAGTCATCAGCCAAATCATCATCACCTATTTCCTTTTCTTCACGGTCCGTAGGTCTTTCCTCGATCCCGTCAACATTTTCCTCTCCATCAACACTGGAAGCAGCAGGCGTGGTTGTCTTGACTAATGATTTAGCAAATGATTTTATGGAAGAAACTACTGATTTTGCTTCAGAACCTTCTTCTTCTTCTTCGGTGTCGTTTTCGCTAATTTCTTTGGTTCCAGTGATGCTTCTTCTACTGTTAGTTTCTGACTTAGTCTCCTTAATGCTACTATTAGTGGACTTGGGCCGGGGATTATCTTTCGCCGCAATAGTTCGGGTAGCTGACTTATTTGAAACTTTAGTTGAAGTTTTTGAGTCTGCCTTTGAAGCTTTTGAGGCTATTGAAGGTTGTTTTGTAGTTGCTTTCTTGGAGGATGCCTTTGTCGGAGCTTTCGAAACCGTTTTGGTTAATTTTGAACTTTTTGTAGCTTTTGAGGCTGCTTTTGAGTTAACTGATGCTACTTCAGCAGCATCTTTGTTCGAAATCTCTCTGGTTTCAGCAGCACCAGCAGCACTAGCAGCGACTGGCTTCTTTTTCACAACTTTCTTGACAATCTTAACAGGTCTGCCAGCTGCTCTTGCTTTTGCAATTCTCTCGGCCCTTTCAGCTTTTTCTCTCTGTAGTCTGGCGGCGGCTTTGGCTTCTTTTTTTTCAATTTTCATCTGTCTCTTTGCTTCTATTCTAGCTGTTTCCAACGCTCTTGTTTCGTCATCCGAGTCTGGATCTTCTTTTTCTTTTTTGAATTTTTTGAATAGTTTCATAAATGCACCACCATCATCATCTTCTTCATCCGTAAAAACAAATTCAATTGGATTGTAATGACTTGCAGCTTCATCTTCAAAAACTTGTCTGAAGTGAGTGGGTTTGAAATGAGTTGGACCTTCATAGTTTGTTCTGTCTTTGTAAAATTCCGAGTACATATTTTTTACCTTTTTCCTTTGATTCCCTAATAAGTTTAATTCAATGGGTAACATTTCAGACTCCAAGTAATCTGGATCATCAGAATCGGACTCCATATCATATCCACCTTGGTATATGTTCGATTTTTCCGCAGTGTTATTAGGTTCCACACCTCTGAATAGTTCTGCATTTTCTCTTGCTTCTTCTTCAGATTCTTGATCACCTTTTTTCTCCTCATACTCTTTGCTCAATTGTCTTGTTGTCTGACCATCTTTTTGATCTACATTCAAAGAGGAGCGGGAGCTGATAAAAGAGATCGGCCTCATGAGTGCTGCTCTCATATCTTGCGAAACATCCTCTCTACTGGCAAAATTACTTGTCAGTTTCGCAATAGTAGAGTCAGACTTTTTATGCTGAAGCGTTGCCAAGGGGTTTGATAACATTCCATTCGTAAATTTGTCATCATCATAGCCCTCCTCTAATTCATAGGCATAGTTCTCATTGGGTTGTATTGTAGCGAAAGAAGGTTTAGTGGATAAACCAATGTTTTGTCTAGTGCTTTGTGGGGATGTTCTGAATCTATCCTCTGCAACCAAATTGCTGGATGCAAATGATCCCTTTGTATGTAGTGATGTTTTGGAATCTTGGAATTCACGAATGTCGTCCTGTGGGTGTGCTAATGGGAATGCAGGATTATTGATCTCTGCTTGCAAAATTGTTGGATCCAGTCTAGATGCTCTTATCTTGACTTTGATTCTTTGTTTGTTTGAAGGCAAAGATATAGGATCTTGTGGTGGAGTTGGTATTCTTGGTGGTGAATATGTGGGAGATGGGTGAGCCACCATAGGGCCTGTAAACATAACATTTTGTCGATTGGCCATTGGATACGGAGCAGTTGAAGCTTCACCTCTCAAAGGGTTCAGTGGGGCCTCGAAATCAGCAACACTTTCGGGATAAGGAATGGACCAACCTGACTCATCGTCATCTAACACATCTTGGGAAACATGTTTCGAAGGACGACCCTTATAGTATTGGTCATAATATGCTTTGGGTTGGTTAGTGCGAGGGTCATAATATACCAAAGTTTCACCTCTTTGACGACGATTAAGTACCTCATTCTTTGGCATTGGTTTGGTCCTCAAATAGTCTGTTGTATAATAACCATTATTAGTTACATTCATTGTCAGCCACTTCACTTCAATATTTAGGGGATGGTAGCTTCAGCTGAAAATATGTGCAAAAGAGTAGCTTCTTGTGTAATTATTAGTGTCCAAAAAGGAGAACGCCTGTGTCAAAGTTTAAACTGGGAAACAGGATAATTAATAGCAATTTATATTTTGGTGGATGGCTGAATTGGTATTACAATTCATTGAATGGATTGTGATCCCAAATGAAATCTGTTAAACCTCTATCGGGTTGAATTGAAGATGGCTGGCGGGCAAGCCGCACGATGACCTGTCGCAGCCTGCGCCAAACCACCAGGATGGAATTTATAGGGTGCGGATATAGGAGTCAAAATTGTAGGGGACGTTCCTCCTTAAACGTTTCTTCGGGTAATGGTATATAGAAGGCTGCTTTATAGGTGCTGGAGATGCTCTTCTATTAAGTAAATTCTTTCAATCTGGAAGGTATCCAATGATCAGAATTGGCTCTCACTTCAAGAATAAGCCTCGGCCGCTTGTTCGATTTCAGAGCGACAGTTCTTTTGACAAGGTTACCTTGGCACAACAATTATCTGACTTGGGATCTTATCCTACACACTCAAATATCTTGAATGCGCAACATTTCTATCAGAATCAGGTTCTCTTGGAATGGACTGGCAAGAACGCCCATCCCGTATCATTGAGACAACTCGCTGGTTTTGGTCGAATCTTGACCAAGGAAAAGATTATAACAAGTGCCAACTTTGTCAGAATAGAACTACCGATTCGTTTGGCGTTGAGAATTAGAGATTTGCAAAGATTGCCATTTGGCGTTGCGAACAACTTTCATCTAAGTCAAGTATATGAAAGTTACTACCATGCCTTCAACTCTTTTAGAAGAGTCCCTAGAATTGATACTTTGCAAGACAATGAGAGCTTTTGTCTATTTTTATCCACGATTTTAGATGACCATTTGTTCAATTTACCTCATTTGATGATGGGAGCATTAGAGGTATCAGTGTTAGAGTCATTACCGCGAAAACAGCTAGATGATTTCATGTCATCAATGCTTAGGTCAAGGATATCCAGAAGAGTGATAGTGGAACAACATCTATCGTTGACAGAGAATTATGCCAATAGCCCATATGAAAGTAAACCACCCAATTATATTGGTGAGATGTTCCATGAATGCTCCGCTGTGGAGTCATTCAAGTACTGTGCAAAACTCGCTAGAGATTCGATTTCGAAAAACTACCCAAGAATCAAAATGCCGGAACTTTTAATTGAAGGAGATGATGCTATATTCCCTTTTATGGAGTCTCATTTACACTACATTTTCGGTGAGATTTTACGTAATTCTTACGAAGCAACAATAGAAAATCTCATCAGAACAAATCTGCTCCATAGTGTTGATCCTCCACCCATTAAAATCACCATATGTGACACAAAATACGACGTTTTGTTAAGGATCAGCGACCAAGGAGGAGGTTTAAGTGAACAAGCACTCAGAAACATTTGGTCATTTGCTAAAGATCCGGAGATTTTGAAAAACAGTTTGGAAAACTTCTACAAATTGCCTGGTTTACAACTACAGTCAGGCTTAGCTGCCAACTTATCTGGTCCATCAACACAAAAACCAGCAGAAGATGTGTTGAAACACACTTCATTGGGCGAAATTCACAATAATCAAAATTCCAATGATACACGCGGCGACAAGTATGAGAAATCATCGTTGAATACTTTGACAACAAGACCATATAAGTATAGGCTAGGTTTAGGCTTGCCTATGTGTAAAATCTACTCTGACTATTGGAACGGTGACTTACAGATGAATTCACTCAATGGTTTCGGATGTGACACCTCTTTGAAATTGAGTAAATTGGGCTATCACAAGCAGGTTGCTCAATTGGATAGGGCATAGTTTATTCAAAATAGTGTATTTCAATTTTTAAAGACAGATAATAAGGGCAAAATCCATCTGATATTGTCGAAAGTCAAGTCAACTTTTGCGGAGGGAACGGTCAGGATATGGATGTTTCGATTTTGCTTCATATTGTGTATTTTTTACAAATATATATCACAGAATTTTCTCTGTATAAATAAGTTGTTGTATCATAATGCAGCACTTTCGATAATGTATAATGGTCACGAGCGATGATCACATGTCAAGATTGAATATGGAATTTTTATGTTATCGACTGACACAAGTTTCGATATTAGACATGCTTATAGATGACCTAAGATAATCATACCAGTCGTTACGCAAATTGTAATAAAATACATTGAGAATATAATTTGGCTGTGAATAAAGCATGTCCAGGAGGAGTAAGTGAAATTTCTGTCGTTTGGATCTAGTGTACCTGAAATCCACGGAGCTAAAACTAACTATCAACAGACGATTTGTCAATATCGTCGCTACTCAGTGGGAACAACTCTATATCCAATGAAACTGTGGACCAAGAAAGATTGCATTCTACTTTAGATAATTTGGATAGGAACAATTCCATGCATTCATCCCCAGGGATGTCTGGTATGGCTGTTATGAACTCCAACTCTGACAAGAGCCCCATCAAGATTAACAATTTGATCACACACAATGAATCATTCATTTCAAAAAACGAGCCAGTAGTTATAACAGCTGATGAAGAAATGAGCGAAGAAAGGCCTCGCTATCCAGGTTTGGCGCCTGTAAGAAAGAGTAAGAATACAGGAATCATGCCCAAATTTGCCATATCGCTATCCCTGGTACCCTCTTCAAACATAGCACAAACTTCACCTCATGTTGCTTCTCCAGAACAGCCTATTGAACAGTTTCAGTCAAAGTTTTCTGTAAACCCTCCAATAATAGCAGCTATACAACCGAAGCCTCCCTCATCTTCCATATCTTTGCAATCCATCATGAATCACGAAGATACAAGTAGCCCGAACATCACCAATGCCGCTACAACTACTGCGACTACTACTACCACGCCTAACGGTACTACTAGCTCTAGCACTACAAAGAAGAAGACTGCAAAACCAAAGAAGTCGGCAACAGCAACAACTACAAAACGGAAAACTGATAACACTGACTCAAGTAATACTCAAAAGAAGAAGCCTAAGAAGGAACCCAAGGATCCAAATGTTGTCAAACCAAAAGTGACCAAAGCTAAGAAGAAACCAGTTGAAAAAGAAACAGCCCCACAACCCTCTCCTCCACCTCCGAAGCCACTTGTCAATTTACCACCTCCAACTTTATTAGACATAGTTGAAGGAACTGCAAGAAGTAATAGTAAAGTAGATCAAGGACCCCCTATAATTGCTTTGAATATCCCTTTGTGTGACAAAGATGCACCACCAGGTTCTGCTCAAGTAGTTTTTAATGTAATGAAGATGGCAGAAGATAAGTACGGATGGAAAACAATGCATCCCAATGCAAAATACGCCATGGATTTGATGGATGATTTCGATGATGATGATGATATGGAAGAAGATGTTGAGGAAGATGTGGATACCAATCGCAAGGAAAAAGAAAAAGACAAAGAGATCAAGGAAAATGATGTTGTGGAAGATTTAGCTGAAATTGAGCGGAAGAAAATGGCTCAAATGAATCGTAAAATTGGGAAATATGATTATGAAGACCCGTTCATCGATGACGAAGAATTGATGTGGGAGGAAGAAGCTGCTGCCACCAAGGATGGGTTTTTTGTTTATTGGGGTCCTTTAATTGAAGAGGGTCAGCATGCTAGAATTGAAAGAGCAGATGGTACTGTAAAGAAAGGGAGAGGTAGTAAGACTGCTGTGGGCAAAAAACCTCCCAGTAAAACTAAAGCTGTAACTACCAAGAAGAATGGTCCTAACAACACTAACACTTCGAAATCACCTTCTGTTCCTATTGCACCCGCAATCAAGATCGCTCCTTCTGGAGTGCAAACTACCAGCGTGACAAATTCTCCAGTACCAGAAGTGGATTCTAATCAAACAAGTACACCAGTTTCCATGGATGTATCCAACTCTAAAGAGACATTAACAGTTGATCCAGAGACAGCAACATCTTAGTTTTTCTTCTTGTTTAAAAGAAGAATTTTTACAGCAAACATAAATTTCGGTCGTTAACTCGTATATTGTAATTCAAAAATGTAATAAAAATTTCATTCATAGAATATAGACTCATAGATAAATAGTAGTGCCGGTATTATAACGATTTGATCCTATCAAGAGCGATCGTCAATATATCAACATTGATATCTTGGGAATCTGAGTTGATCTCCTTATATTGTGTAATTTTTGACTCAACAAGTTTGACTATGCTATCAACATTTTGAGCAGGAAGTTTCCCTTTGATTACTATCAACAAATTCAAGTATGAAAGTAAAGAACTAAATTCTTCAGCATTCAAGATTATCTGCGAATTTTTCTCTATAAATGTATCAGTAATGGAGGTTTCAACTAATGAGAGTATTTCGGTTTTTCTGTTTTCATTCAAGATGATAAACTTATTACGTGGTGGTAATAAGGGTGTTACCAAAGGTTTTGAGCTAGGGGATGATGATAAAGAAGAAGGTGTGACACTTTTCAATGAGATGTTTTCAAATTTGCTCAATATATCATCAGTGAAAGTCTTATCCCTTATCAACAAATCTTTCAATATTCCTATTAAAGGACTTTTTATACTGGGATAAGGGCATGTCATTAGTGAATCTTTCAAAAAGGTATAGCTTATAGACTCGGATGCAAGACTCAATACCCTCGTCAATAAAGTCAAAGTCACATATCTGAAGTTTGCATCCACGGGAGTTGCACAGCAAGTTGTCAATGCTTGAAGGTATAATTTTATCAAAACAGCTGGAACGCTTGCTATTTCAGATATCAGTTCGTTTGTTGAAGAGGAAGAAAGAGCTGCCCAACCCCAGAAGACAGAAGCGTCCTGTAAACCATTTGATTGATAACTTTTTTCAACCATACCAGGGACCAAATTCTGTAACGTCAAAGCCAAAACGTCAAAAAATTTGATTTTAGGAGTGTTCCCTTGACAGACAAGAGAAGTATATAGTAAAAGTTTACCAACTGAAGAATCGGTAATTTTCGAAACGTCTCCACTAACAATTGGAGCTAAGTTCTGGTAATTCACGACGCATTTTTCGAATAATTGCGAAACTGATTCATCCTCGTCTTCTTCAAAATTTATATTGGTGAGCATCGTTTTTGCATTATCTACACTTTCTTTGAAACTTCCCTCCAAATCTATGTCAAGAGAGGTTGCCAAACCGACATACCTTTCAGTGATTTCTGTGTCACGTGCAAATCTTTGCAATTCATCAAGTATTGATTGAGGACAGCCTTTTTGAAGTTTCGAGTAGTATATCAAAGAAAGCTGGCAAATCGCATTTCTGCTGACTAGCTCTGAAACGTAAGTCAAAAAACTTGTCAATAACTTTCTCTGTAAGAATTCCTCATCTTCTTTAACTTTCTCAGAATCTTCCTTATCCTTCGGTCTTCTGGGTGGTATATAATCCCTTGCAAATGAATAAAATCTTCTAACAAGAAAAAGCGAACTTTGTATTGTAGAAGCATTGGTATGAAGCAAATTGATCAATGATGTAGTTGCCATCGCCAAAAATCTAGACGGATACAAAGTAGTAATCCTTTTTAAGCAGGCTTTTATCAATTCAAATAAGCAATGACATTTGACATCGAAGTACTTTTCTCTTTCGAGTTGTTGTGATGGGTCTATGCCTTGCGTGATTTTGAGATTAGATAATATTTCACATCCTTTCAAAAATAGCTCTTTAGGATTTCCCTGTAAAGCTAGAACCTCAAAGATTTTGATGATGATATATATGTTCGGTATTGATCTAATTGATCCCCGAAAAGGCTGATCACTCTCGATGTATGGAATAATGATAGATGGAATATCCCAACCTATTTCGTGCGTCAATGTATTGTTTTCCTTCAAAACAGAAAGCAATTGCTGTAAGACGCTTTCAGTTTCTTCTCGGGAGAAATGGCTCAAATCAGAAAAATACATGTCAACCAATGTGCTATAGGACAAATAATCACCTGTTTCAACAGCATCTTGGGCGGCTAATTGCAAGTTTTGGATAATTTTGGCACATGTCAAATCATCAGTAACAGTATCCGAAGACTCCTGAGATGTAACAGAAACATTATCCAGCTGTGTCTTTTCAATGTCGGAGCTATCGTTTTGGTTCATTATTCAAGCTAATTCGTTCGAAGCAAGTAGAACATATATACTTTCATCAAGTAATTTGAGACTAGAAACTCTCATAAAACAATCCACGATGAAGAGCTGGTAAAAGCACGTCAAAGAAAGCCGCAAGGTCGGTGAAGTATCGTTACCCGGTATTGAATTTTGAGCTATGATGATTTGGTTCAGCCGTTTGGAGTCGATTCTAGAAAGGTATTTGGATAATCGATTGAGAGTATCTTACACTGTGTTCAAGCGGTTAAATCGTACTTTGAAGGAGTTACAGCTCTAATTGTTTCAATCTCTTTTAAGAGGTCATATATTTCATATTCCAATGGAGTCCTCCGTCTCTTCTCAAAAAAATGACAATACAGCGATCAGCTCGAGTGAGCCTACACAAGAGCAAAACACAATCCAAGAAGAAAAGCTTATCACAAAAATTCCACTTTCGACATCTGTGATATTAACTAGACTACCCAGGAAGAAGCAGGAGGTTTTGAATCAAACCCTCAAGAATAGTGAGTCATCCGACCAGTCCAAAAAAATTACAATCAGATTTCAGCCCATAGGCTCAGCGCCTATGATAAAGCCAAAAGTATTCAAAATATCTCCCCATCAGTCATTTTCTGTTTTGATAAAGTTTTTGACGAAAAGGCTTAGACTCAAATCAGATGGTGAAAATTCCTCCTCGAAAGTCTTCTGTTACATTCACAATTCATTCGCACCCAATCCTGATGAGAATCTAGGAAATTTACATGATGTAAGTATTGATACTAGTGCACACAATTTTGGCTTTTACTAACGCTTTTTGAGAATTTCGCCATCAATGGAGAACTTCTTGTGAGTTACTGCAACACTGTTGCTTTTGGATAACCACAAACGAAATTAAGAATTCACCAAGTCTATTTTACGGACAAAATGCTCTGGTAATACATGAAGCGTGAAAAACGCGTGTTATTCCCCATTAGGTTTAATCAATAAATAAACTAAAAAAACTTGGTTACATTCGCATGTGTTGTCGTACATGTATGAACTTCATATAATCTATACGGATCTTGAAACTGAAAATCAGTCAATGTTCATGTACAAAAAATATGAGTTTCTCCTGCTGATGATTAATTGTGTGAAGGGTCGCCTGAGCAGAAAGCACATGAAAACTTCAAAGAAGCACCAATTATTTTTCGGTATAACCATGCTTTTTCAACCACTTTGTCCTAATTTCAAAACCATACTCAGTACAAATGAACATGGTGATGAATCCCGTTATCATTAAAACAGCTGATATTGTGGATGAACAGCCAACTCCAATAGCAGTGATTTCGGGTAAAGCACTAGCGGCACCAACGGCTCCTCCAATATATCTTATGAAGTAGTTAGACCCCAAAGCAGCGGAGCCCAATTGGGGAAAACTGTCGACACAATAAGTATTGAGACTTGCGAATATGAAAGTTTGAGCAAATCCATTAAAGAACATAGCAATGATAGGTACCGCCATACCGCCCTTTTTTTTCTCGATACACCATCCATAAATTAAGATGGAAACTGGCATAACAAATCCTAAGCTGATATATGTTGATTTTAATCTATCTTCCGGTTTTATTCTACCATCTCTTTTCTTAATCCATTTCTTCAAAGTATGGTCTGCCCATTTGCCCGCAAAAAAAGTGGACAAGAACATTCCAACTCCAGGTGCTAAATAAAACAATGAACCCTCTATGGGATTAGTGAACCCAAACCTTGGATCAATAACATACCTAATGGGAGTCAACAATGAGTACATGTTGAACATCAATGTTACAACAGACCAACCAATCAAGGCTAAATTGGGAACTCTTAACGATGTCATAACTTTCAAAGGATTTACAAAAATAAATTTGAATTTTTTCCCTGTTTCCTTTTTCCATATATCAAATTTCAACTCATAACTAGTCTCTTTTAATAATAAAACTCCAAATATTGTCATCGTCCCAGAAAAAGCAGTCTGAAGCCAGAATATGTTTCTCCAAGAAACAAAGTTAATAATGATACCACCAATAACAGGACCAAATGCAGTTGCTGATAACACACCACTTAGACACCAACTTAACGCGCCCGCTCTTTCGGTGGTAGGATAAATATCACGGCAAGTAGCACCTGCTATCCCAATGAAAGAGGCAGCGAATAATCCAGTGAAGCATCTGAATACAAAGAACATTGGTAAATTTATTGATAATGCAACACCCAAACTTGATAGCGTTAAAAATATGCAATTGAAAATGAAAATGGGTTTTTTACCATAAAAATCGAACAAAGGGTTGAAAATACAAGGGGAAAATGCATTTATGAAGGTGTATAATGCGCTTGTTGCATTTATCACGTCCCCTGATGTGTTGAAATATGCTGCAATTTCCTTAACTGCTGGTAAGTATGATGTTCCTGCTAATGGGCCTTGGGCTGCTGATAGTGATAAAATTGCAAGGAAGATCTTTTTGGAAGTAGGGGAAAATCTATTGTATTGGGCTTCTTCTTCTGGAGTAGTTTTATATTTTTCACCATTCTCTGCAGCTTCTAGTGTTTGCAGCGAGGAGTCTAATTTTGGTAAACTTTGGATGTCGTTGGTCTGGTGATTTGATCTGGATATGATGGAAGTGATTTTTTTACTAAGAGTTGGAAAGATATCTATACCTCTCTCCATACCTGCCGGAATCTCCAAGATTAGATTATTTTCATGATCCCTTAGAGAGTTGCTGCCTATGGATTGGAACGAGGTCGCCATGCTATGGTTGGAGATGGTTTTTTCCAAACCCCTGCCATCGATACTAGTGTCCATCTGACTCGATGAAGTAGATTCGTCAGCTGTGTTGGTTCTCATTTTTTTTAGGCTAGCTGCTTTTTGAGTTAGATAAGATGGCAGGTATATTTCAGTCTTAGCATTAGGATAATAAATATCTTGGACTAATTTATATATGGAAGTGCCGTTATTATTTGAACAGGTCTAGTGACTAAAAGTTGTAGCCGAACTATATAATATTTGAAAGTAGAACTGTAATTGGACGGTAATGAAGGTACATAAATTGATGATGGGAGGAGCTTAAAACTCATTGGAGATGTAGCTATAATTCACTGTTCATGTCACAAGATATAAACAATATGATGAAAATTTGGTACAGAGCCACGGTATATCGGATATTTTCTGGTATTTGCCGTTGGTGCTCTTTTGTAGTATTGTGCGGCGTTAACCGCATCGGTTGCAAAATAAATTTATTCTATGAAACTATTATACTAAGAAATTGTCTTACTTGACGAGGAAGTAATCAACTTTTATTCCGCAATGATCCATTTTCAACTAAAGCTTTTCTTTCACTTTGCTGATTGCACTTCCCTGATTTGTCAATGTGTGTTTTGTATAGTTTGTTTGTCGACCCACAGAGTCGCTGTATCCTTTGAAAAGAAAAGAAAAATAAGACATCAAACCTCTTTTGGCCCCCAAAAAATTCAACATATTCTTCAATGGAATAGTTGTCTTGCTATAATATAATTTCGATGTTCCATACGTGTCCAAACCCTCAGAAACACGGACCAGTAAAAGTGTGTATATGTGTGATCACTGATCAGATGCCTGATACCATAATAGACTTTTATGGTGTGATGAGGAAAAGTTATTAGTTACATCACCTCCTCATTTTCAATTGATGGTTGGAGGGAACTTTAATTTTTTGACATCAACATTTGCGTCAAATGCAAACTCTTCAAAAAAAAAGAATCATAAACATTTAGAATGATTTGGACATTCGAGATGTGCTGCAATATGGTTCCACTCTCTTGAATATGATATCTTTAGTTCAAAACATGTACTAGATTTATCATATGGCAAACATAAATAAAAAGTCTTGAATTAAGCAGAACATCCTTTCTTGGCCAAATGTGCTTCAATGGTATTCACTGATGTTAGCCAATCTTGAGATTTAAAACTTTTATACTTTAATAGAGAATGTGATGTGACTCAAGCGAAAGCCCACCCATCATTGAAAGTGTGGAATAATTTATTTTACTGGACATTATTTAACTGTTGGCCTTCAGAAATTCAATGCTAAATACTGTTTCTTGGCATTCCAAATGAAATGGAGAGCTTTGAGTTATTGTTCCTTCTGGTATATATTATCTGGAAAACCTGTATTACAACAAAAAAGATAAGGTAAAACATAAAGAACCCGAATCAAAAAGAAGTACGTATATTTTCGATCTGCTCTGCCAAGTTCACAAATTGAAATAATGTATAAACAGAAATTCAGAATAGCCAAATTTCTTGTACTCAAATCAAAAAAGACAGATTCGAAGGAAATTTCATAATATGGTTGAGTCATTTTTTGTTTCAGCGATATACTACTTGCCTGAAACTTCTCAAACAGAATAATTTTACATCACACACAGTCGGAACAACAGCGCCAAACTAGCCTCGTACACCGGCATTATTCTTCGTCAATACTGATCTAATGATGAACTAAAGCAAATAAAGATCAGAATTTGACATAATATAAGGTTTTGAAGCAGGCAAATTCTCTCTCGAAGATTTGACTTCTCATTGAAGAATTGGTATTTCTCGAGCACCCAGATCTCAAAAATTACTTATGGCAACCATTTGTAATATATCTCCAATAGAACAAAATCACCATCACGGCTTATCGGGGATCCAATTGCTGGAACTTTTCACCAGACAGTAATCAGCATAATCTCGAATCAAATACGATAGAAATGGTTAATCAATCCTCAAATCTATGTCAGGAAGTGGGTAATGGACCCTAAAGTTCTATATTGGTTGATAAAATAATCGTTATCCTCCAAACAAGACTGTAATACATAAGCATTCACAGGCGACTAATACCGTTGAGATTACATGAGTCAAAGATACAGGACAACAAGATGGGAATTTTCAGGCGAGCTTTCCACACCAAAGTAAATCCTTCGTGAAGTTCTGAAAAATCTCGGCTGGTCGATTATTAGTCGGATATTTGCTGTTTCGGTTTTTCAACTGGAAAACTTACTCTTTCAAGCCTTATCTTATCAGCCTTATAGGATTTGCGAGGTAGATATCTGAGATGAAGTTCTTGGTCTTGGATAGTAACAATGATTTCATCGGCTTCCCTATCGAATTTCGCCAGAAGATTCATATAAACTTGTACAGAAAAGCAGGAGTATTTAATGCTTGAAAATTACTTTTCTTCTGCTCAAAATTCATCGTTCTCAGATTTTTTCTACTCATCCTTACTAAACTCAAAAAGCTATATTACCTCCAACCATGGGAAAAGATGACATTGAAGTAGTAGCTTCATCAGTTTCATCACAAGATGGATCTTCTGGCGAAAAACAGAAATCTATCTTCAAGGATTATTTCAAGCAATTTTTGGCCCTGCCAAAAGACACCCAGACAGAGAGAAGATTGAGTCAAAGACAAGCTCAATTATTGGCAATGGGTGGGTGTATAGGAACGGCTTACTTCGTTACAATTGGAACAGCTTTATCTGCTGCTGGTCCCGCAGGTTTGTTCATTAGTTATACTTATTGGTGCTCGGTTGTATATGCTACAAATTGTACCTTGAGTGAGATGACTGTTTATCTTCCAATTGATTCTAGTTGGATTATTTATATTACAAGGTGGGTCAATGAGTCTATTGGGGTAGCTAATGCTTGGAATTATTTGTTTTGTGAAGTGTCTTTGGTATCTTTTGAGTTAACTGCTTTTGCAGGTGTCACCTTGCCATATTGGACTACAAATTATCCTGATTGGTTGCCAATTACGTTAGTTTTGGTAACGTATATTGGTATTCAGTTTGTTGGGGTCAGACTTTTTGGTGAGGTTGAGTTTTGGGTTACCATTTTGAAAGTGTTATTAGCATTCGGTATGATTATCTATGCTTTTATCACTATGGTTGGTGGAAATCCTCTTCACTGGGTTTACGGCTTCACATACTGGAAAAACCCAGGGTCATTTGCAGACTATCTAGGTACGGGAACTGGAGTGAGTTACCTTGAAGGTTTCCTCAACTCTTTGATTATGGCATCGTTCACCATTGCTGGACCTGATTATGTCAGTATAACAGCTGGTGAGATAGGTGGTAACCCAAGAAAAACGTTGAAAATCGTTTTCAAAACAGTATTGGTTAGATTATTCATTTTTTTTATAGTTGGATCATTAGCTGTTGCCATTATTTGCCCATTCAATGCCGATGATTTACTTCATGGTGATTCTAAAGCCGCAAAATCTCCATATGTTATTTCAATGAAACTTTTAAATATCAAAGGCTTACCTGATCTTTTCAACGCAATTTTGATGACATCTATTTTTTCATCTGGTAATGGATTCTTCTATTGTGCTACAAGATCTTTATATGGTTTGGCCAAGGAAGGTAAAGCTCCTTCATTTTTAACATTGTGCTTGAAAAACGGTACGCCTGTCTTTTCAGTTTTGGTGATTGGTGCTTTTTCATGTTTGTCCTACTTGTCGTTGAGTAATTCATCAGCTGTTGTTTTGAGTTGGTTTGTTTCTTTGAGTACTTCATCTTTGATGATTTACATGCTACTTATCAATGCAGCATACATTCGTTTCAGACAAGGTTTGGAGGCTCAAAATATCCCATACGAGTCATTGCCTGTGCAACACCGCTTTTCCAAAATATATGCTTGGTACTCCATGATCATGAACTTCGTTCTTTTGTGGCTTCAAGGTTATTCCGTTTTCAAGCCTGGTCAGTGGGATGTTGCTGATTTCTTGTTCTACTACTTCATGATTTTTTTCACAATTTTTGTAGCCATTGTTTGGCAAATATATAAAAGACCTAGATGGTTGTCCCCTGCTGAAATTGACTTGACTACAGGAAAGGCTGAAATAGATTTTATATGCGATAACTACATTGAGCCTGAGAAAACCAGGCTCGATAGATTTTTAGATATTTTATTTTGAGTCGGAAAGTTACTGTTTTTTTATGTCTGGACATAGTTACTTAATAAAGTTTTGAGAATTTTGGTTTATTGAATTCACCGTAGTGGTATTTACATTTCACTTAATACAACATCAGTTTCAGTTCTGTAATCATGACTTGTTGTATTCCGAAGATATTGTCTTGGTTAAACGGGGGAGAGATACGGCTGTCGAGGGTATTGATAAGACTTTCCGGTTTTGAAATTCCGTTGCCCACTCCATATGAAGAAAGATCCCTCTTCTGAAAAAGGAAGGCCCATCCAGGTATTTTTGAAGCAGCATGATGTGATAAGATTATCATGTACAGCTTCATAGTACTTACGGCCAGCAAATAACCGTTTGTTTGAAAATATACTTAAAATGCCCAAATATCTTTTTGTTATATGACTTAACTGAAAATTTCACTGAAAGAAACATGGTGTTCAACGTCTCTGAATCCAAGGAAAGAAAAACCGTCACAAAGGAAGATCTTCCCCATCAAATCACTAAATGGGAAGATGTTGTTATACCAATGAGTGATGGATGTAAATTATATGCGCATATCTGGATTCCTAAAGAAGCCCTCAAAGAAGGAAGTGGATTGAAGTTGGGTACTTTAGTTGAATATATTCCTTATAGAAAAAATGACTTCACAGCTATTAGGGACTCAATCCGCCATCCATATTACGCTGGTCATGGATTTGCTTCAATCAGAGTTGATATGCGAGGTTGTGGTGATTCCGATGGACTTCTATATGACGAATATTTAAAGCAAGAGCAAGATGATTGTCTCGAAGTTTTTGATTGGATCATCAAACAAAATTGGTCAAATGAAAACATTGGAATGTTTGGTAAATCATGGGGTGGATTCAACTGTTTACAATTAGCAGCTAGACAACATCCGGCATTGAAAGCTGTCATTACGCTAATGTCTACCGATGACAGATATTCCGACGACGTTCACTATAGGGGAGGAGCTATGCTCGCGTCTGATATGTTATGGTGGGCCTCTACGATGTTTGCTTATACCCAAAGACCACAAGACCCTGCGATTGTTGGTGAATCTTGGAGAGAAAATTGGTTGGAAAGATTGAAAATTCCCCCCAATTCGATCGCATGGATCTCACATCAAACTAGGGATGAGTACTGGAAACATGGATCAATCTGTGAGAATGACTATCAAGATGTAAAAATTCCAGTGTTGGCAATTGGTGGTTGGAGAGATGGTTATACTAGCCCGGTATTCAGAATGATTGAAAATCTACCAAATAAAGAATCAAAAGGTATTGTCGGCCCGTGGGTTCATGAATACCCAGAAGTTGCTACACCGCATCCAGGCATTGGCTATAATCAGCTTGCTGTTAGCTGGTGGTCAAAATACTTAAACGGTGGGTCTGTTGATATGAATTTACACCAGTTATCCGCCTACATACAAGAACCCTCTTCTATTCTGGACTCCTATTCTTCTAGACCTGGTGCCTGGGTTGGATTGAACTATGGTGATAGAGAAACTTTGGACTATGTGTTAGATACTACAAGTAAAACTATCTCAACTACTTACGTAACCTCTCCTAATCAACCAGCTATTGAATTTAGCGGCACTCAAGAACATGGTCTTTTCAGGGGAAGTTGGTGTCCATTTGGTCAGCCAGGAGACTTCCCAACTGACCAAAAGATTGAAGATTACAAATGTCTTACATTTGATTCTATAGTTAATGATTCTGAAAATGATATTGAAATTTTAGGAATTCCCAAGTTGAATGTTACCGTTTCTTCTAATAAATCAAATGCAATCCTTAGTGCAAGATTGGTAGACATTTATCCAACGGGAGAGCATGTTTTGGTTTCGTGGGGGATGTTGAATTTATCTCATCGTACTTCGCATGAATTTCCAGAGTCTTTGAAGGTCAATGAGAAATACGAAGTCACTATCACAATGGATGCTTTAGGAATAAAATTAGCAAAAGGTCATAAGTTAAGATTAGCTTTATCACCAACTGATTGGCCTTCCGCCTGGCCTTTGGCTGAAGTCCCTGATATAACCATTTATTCTGGTACTTTGAAATTACCCATTGTCAATGAAAAAATTTATTCCACAGATGTCAAGTTTGAGAAGCCTGAATCGATGAAACCTTGCGACAGAGAAATTCTTAGAGGAGACTCAAGGTCTCGAGAGGTAAAGTATAATGTGATCGATAACACGTGGATAATCGAAGACATTTCCGATGAAGGAATGAGAAGGTTACCTAACATAGGGAATGCCAATGGCATTGAAATGGGATCATTGAATAAGAATATATGGGTCATTAATCCAAGCGATCCTTTGAGTGCATATAATGAATGCAATTGGGAATTGACCGTAGGTAGAGGAGATTGGCAAACGAAGGTGGTGACAAACTCAAGCTTGAAAGCAGACAAAAATAACTTTCACTTGCACAACAAGTTGATAGCCTACGAAGGAACACAGAAGGTTCACGAACAAATCTGGGACAACAGCATTCCAAGAAATTTTTGTTGAAAAAGGTACCAACGAGTTACCCATTGTTTTCTCTATCAATATATTGTACCAATTTTCACCAAGCATATTTTTGTATTATTTTCTGAGTTATTTTTAAAATCCAGTTTTCTTTTAGCTAGAGGTTCAATAAAATGATACAATCAAATTAACGAGTGACGTTGGGTTACGCTTGTAATCATCATAAGCCTAATGTCCTTGAATATTCGAAGACTCTTTTTGCAAAGTCATCAAAGTATGTTTTTTTACGGTTAGCAGATAAGTTAACGTTTGAGAAGAGTCAAAATGGGAGATCCCACCTGGTGATTACTTTATATATAGATAAGCACTTTTGTTTAAGAGTTCTTCCTGTGCATTGCTCTGGAAATCAATGCTGTCATATTTTCAGCTCGCAGTTTTGCGAGTGTTGCAGTTAAACACTCAAATCACTGTGGAACGACACATTCAGGTTCTTGCAATCAGAATACAGCTGGATGTGCTACACTGTGGCTGAGTGACTCATATTGAATGATTGGTATTTTCATAGCGTGAAGTGTAGCGAGATATCTTTTGCCTTATTCTGGGCACGATACTTACAAAGATGATCCCCGTTGATGGATACTACAAAGCCACCAATATGTGTAATTATCTTGAATTATTCACAATTGATAATTCAGAAACCAAAAAATTATTGGGCTTCAAATTTCTTGATATTGAGGAAAGTGTTGTTAGGACAGTAAAGCATATTCTTGATTATCAAGAAGCGCACTGAACTTTGAAAACGCGAGTCATTTATTTCATCTATGAATGCAAGTGACGAGATTCAACCAAAGAAAAACAGAAACCTCTCTCTTTCGTTAGTGGTTTTGAAAAATACACAATATGCTTACCGTACTTACAACATACATGCTTCGCAATCTCGTAATAATAGTATTGGTGGTAATGAACAGGCTGTGAAAAAAGTGTGCATTCGAACTCTTATATCTAATAGTCCCAATAAGTCGATGAAATACAAATAATACAGTGATATTTAATCACAAAACTCGTTTGATTCCCCTAATAAAATTTGTTTAACCACTGTAAAACGAGTAACTGAACACACCTTTACTTTCCGTGGCAATAGATTCAGCGAACATGGATCAATATCGCCAATCTCTATACTTCTGCTCTAGATTGGAGTTGCATAAAACAAAACATGCTAATTGAAAAGTGACGCTGTCACAATAAAAGCTTTCAAAGGAAAGTTGAAAATCTCTTCTTTTCAATCAAACAGCACCCCTCACTTTTTAAATACAGAAATTGATTGATACACCAAATCGACACATCAAAATGAAAATAATTTTTAGCGTGGAAGAATTTTCGTTGATGTGTAAAATTATATGTCAATATTTTGCAGTAATTGAAGGTAATTTGGTGATTTCTATACGTTGGGTATTATGCATGTACATGACATCTAAATTTAGGCAAAATGAAAAAAAAAAACTTTTGATCAAGATTCTGTTCTCACTTATTAACATTGGCAACACCTGAATTAGTGCCTAGGTCGTCCATTTCATATTCTCCTCTTCTCGCTCTCAAATGCTCAATACCCCCCAACTCAGCAGCATCTGCCATATCTTCAAAGAATGTATCTCTCAACTCTCTCCATCTAGTGCTGTAGGTGCCCAAACCAACCAACAAACAAGAACTCATTACTTGTAAAAACCACCACAACACTTCGTTAGGTATATCACCTGTGTAAACCCAACAAACGATGAAGTTGATGACATGAACAGTAACAGCAAAATCCCATGCCAATTTCGAGCGGCCAACAATTATGGTCATGAATAATACACAAAGCAAGGAGTCAAACAACCAAAGACAGAATAACGTCCATCCCAATGTATTTTGGAACGAAACAAGTTTGTACGAAAAGATCCAATCAAACGTGAATTCGTAACCGCATAAGGAAGCGGTCAATGAGAAAAGGACACTCGCCGTTATGTAGTAAAAGCATTGAAGGAGTATTATTTGTAGGAGTATTCTAGTAGGTGAAAATGTATCACCCACCATAGTGGAATTGGGCAAGAGGGTGTATTGGTTGAGTTTGCGTAGCATTGTGAGTGTCGTCCTGTCAATGTTATGAATTGATTTCAATGCCTTTGAAGACTCAATATGGATCAGAATCCTTGATTAAAGAAGGCGGTACTGCTATCGTATCGTATTATACGAAAAAATCCGACAAGTAGTGAGATGAGTGATGGAGTTTCTTCAATTGGTTAGATGAAGAGGAATCAAATTCATTAGATACTCATAAAAGAGACAAGTAGAAGGTTTATGAGATCCCCGAAAAATCCGGGTGACCAAATTACCATGACATAAGCCATGACATAAGCGATGAGGATATTTTTTTTTATAGTACTTCCTCTATGAGAAAAAGTACAATAAATTTTTCATACTTCTTCAAAGTCAATTTTAAGCACTTCAACAGCACATATATAAGTACGATGGGCAAGTCAGACTTTATCCTCACTATTGACAGTGATTCTGAACCCGAGCCAGATTTTCCTGTTCCTGTGACTCAAGATAAGACTGAAGAATCCAAGAAAAAGAAGAAAGTTAGCAAGAAGAACAAGAAGACCAAAACTGACAACGAGGACGAGGAAGAAGGTGACAAGGAAGCGGCACTCAATCCAGACTTTAAATTCAATTTGGATGGGTTTGAGGTGACATCAGGGTTTGCAGGCTGGGATTTCAACGCTGATGACAAGGTTGAAAAGGACAACAACGGTGACGTGATTAAAAAAGACGTTGATCTTGACTCTATCCTCAGAAGAAAAGGTGGGCTTGGACAATTGGCCGGTAATAAACAGGAAAAAACCAAGGAGGAAGTGGTGGAAGACGATGAGGTAGAAGAGGACCTTGGTGATGATGATGAGTTAGCTTTAGACGGTTTCGGCATGGGTGCGAAAGATAATACTGCGGTTGTAGATGAGAGTCAAAGTGAAGCATCTGATTCGGAAGGGTCTGGGAATGAAGAAGACGATGAAGAGGAAGAAGAGGAAGAAACTGAATTCAAGCTTGAGAGTAAAGACAAGTCAGAGGAAAAGGAAGAAGACACAGCACAACAAATATCGGAATTTTTTGCTGCAGACGAAGAAGGAGATTCCACTACCAAAAAACCTCTCCATAAAACTTTCAACACTTTGCAATTATCACGTCCAGTTCTCAAAGGTTTAGCAAATTTAGGTTATACTGCACCATCTCCAATTCAAAGCTCTACTATTCCAATTGCATTACTTGGTAAAGATATTGTTGCTGGTGCTGTAACTGGGTCAGGTAAAACTGCTGCTTATATGATTCCTATCATTGAGCGTCTTTTGTATAAACCTGCTAAAATTGCTTCAACAAGAGTTATTGTTTTAGCTCCTACCCGTGAATTGGCTATACAAGTTTGTGATGTTGGAAGAAAAATAGGTCAATTTGTCAATGGATTGACTTTTGGATTAGCGGTTGGTGGTCTTAACTTGAGGCAACAAGAATTGGAATTGAAAACACGTCCCGATATAGTCATTGCCACTCCTGGTAGATTTATCGATCATATTCGTAACTCTTCTAGTTTTTCTGTTGACAACGTGGAAGTTTTGGTTGTTGATGAAGCAGATCGTATGTTAGAAGAAGGTTTCCAGAAAGAATTGACTGAGATTTTATCTTTGATTCCTTCAAAGAGACAAACCTTGTTGTTTTCTGCTACAATGAACTCAAGAATCAGTTCCTTGATCCAATTGTCGTTACAGAAACCAGTAAGAATAATGATTAACCCTCCAAAACAAGCTGCAACTGGTTTAGTTCAAGAATTCGTTCGTATTAGAAAAAGAGAACCTTTAAAGCCTTCAGTTCTTTTCAACGTCTTGAAGAAAATTGACTCTAGGCAACAAAATAGAATAGTGGTCTTTGTTGCAAGAAAGGAAATGGCTCACAAATTGAGAATTATCCTTGGTTTATTAGGTATGAAAGTGGCTGAATTGCACGGTTCATTAACTCAGGAACAACGTTTAAAGAGTATAACTGATTTCAAAAATTTAGTTGTACCAGTTTTGATTTGTACTGATTTAGCTTCTCGTGGTTTAGATATTCCAAAGATTGAATTTGTTATCAATTTCGACATGCCAAAAAGTTATGAAATCTATTTACATAGGGTTGGTCGTACTGCTCGTGCTGGTAGAGAAGGTAGATCTATTTCATTTGTTGGTGAATCGTCAAGTGATCGTGCGATCGTTAAAGATGCTATCAAAGGTGTTGAAGAAAGTGGTAATGGTAAAGCAGTTGGTCGTAACGTTGACTGGAAGGAAGTCGAAGATATAAACAAAATCGTTGAGTCTAAGAAAGACATTGTTGAAGAAGTTATAACTGAAGAAAAACAAGAAAAAGAAATTTTACAAGCTGAAATGGAAATTCGTAAAGGGGAAAACCTTTTGAAATATAAAGAAGAAATTCAATCTCGTCCTAAAAGAACTTGGTTCCAAACTGAAGCTGAAAAGAAAACTGATAAAATGTCAGCCATATCAAAACAAGGTAAAAAAATCAACAGCAAGAAGAGAAAGGTTATTGAAGAACGTAAAGATACTTCACGTAGTTACAAGAAAACCAAGAATGATCGTATGAGTGATCAGCAAAGAACCTACGCTAAACAGAAAGCTAAAGTTGATAAGAAGAAGCTGAAATTGAAGAAGAAAAAATGATCGTTTGCAAATAGATTACAAGTGTATAGTAGAAAAAAAGAATTTTAAGTATAAATCGGAACACGATGTAAGATTGAAAAACATTTAATGATATAATTATGAAATTTTAAGTGAACTAAACAAATCAGCTATCAACAACAAACCCAAATACGAACTATACAACACTTTGAAAAAGATTACGAACTAAAATAGAATACTCGAGAGGTAAATATCAATTATAATAGAAATCAGTAGCAATTGACTCCAAAGTATTTATATCATAAATCTCTTCCTCCTCTGTGATGGGTTTTTGATTACCATCGTTCTCTGAAAGAGACAAAAGCTGAACATTTTTTCTCAAGTCAATCAACATTTTAATTTGAGCGGCAGTATCAGCGGATAAAGATGCATTATTAGTTAACATTTTTAAACCATCTAGCCAAACATATGAAGTTTCTTTAGTGTCTGTGTAGAAGGTAAACAAATTTCTCGAATTCTTGCCAATCAATGATATCTTCTCGAATGATGCTCTGCTGACAATGTTGATCAACCTGCTATTTGCTGGTATACCACTATCTTGTCTTATCTTGGTAGAATCAAACTCCATGATAGATGAAAGTTCAATAGAGTAACCATCTTTTGTGTCGATGGTGGGTGTATTGGAGGTTTTGAATTTGTATTCTTTGTATCTAATAAATTGACGGTTTGGTGACATAATTATAAAATACATCTTTGGCTTTCTTCCACTATTATTGGCTTCAACTGGATTTTCACTGTAAACCCATGATCCTTTCAATAATTGTAAAACTCTCTGTTCACAAACAAACTCAAATACTTCTTCTTTCAATTGATGATCAAATTTATCAGTTTCAACTGACCATGTTTTGTAGTGATCAGACTTGATTTTGTTCAACTGCAATTTTCTTAATTCCTCATAAGATAAGTTACCTATGGAATCTAATATGTCTTCAATGTATGATTCTTCCTGAATTTTCGAATCGATAAATTCATACAAAACACTAACCAAATTAACAATTGTTTCAAAATCACCTTCTTCTGCTTTAGCAGCTTGCCAAATTCTCAAGCAATTTGTCATACCATGATAATATAAAGAATCCCAACTGAAAATATGATTTCTCAATTTAGCGTAACTAGTAGAATTAAAAACCGACAATAGTAACGAGGTCATGGCTAATGCACTTCTAGAGACAGGAAAGGCTGACTTCTCATGAGCAAACATCAATTGCTCGTAAAAAGTCTTTTTGAATGACATATTTGAATCTTTCAAAAAAATCAACAAGTCAATTGCATTCAAAAGTGAAAAATTATGGAGTATTTGAGTGGAGGGGTTTTCAGTAAACCCAGCTCTCTTGTAATCGTCTGAATTTGCTGGTTTTCCATTGTCATTCAATGATTTCTCTAATATTGATAAAAGATCTTTCAACAAAACTTTGTGTGGGTTGAGAGTCAAATCAAATGTAGTGTCACTCAAGAATATATTCAACTTATTCAAGGCACGAATCAAATCTTGAATGTGTCTAGAAATCTCACTTTCTAACCTTCTGTCTTCACTTATTGTTGTAACCGCGGCTAAAAAACCTATTTCTCTCAATCTTGAAATTATGACTGCAATTTCATTACTCTTTTGTTCTAAGGCTCTGAATATCAATTTTGATACCAAATCTAATGAATGTGATACAATTCTCAAGTCCTGTGAATACAATTTCGTTGTTATAACGTCAAACAACTGCAAATTCTTATATATTGCAAAAATCATCGGATCGAACGTGGTGGGAGATCTGGATAATGTCACAGCACCACTAACAAATATCACAGATATTTTTATGATTGATTTATAAGTTTCAGAAGACATGTTAACACTAACAATTGAGTACAACGATGTGAACAAAGCTTCATCGAAAATTGGAGTGAGGCCATCGCTAGGAGGACTAATATCTAATAATTTGGCAAGAACAACGATACTATTAACTTTTTCTTGCTTATCTTTGCCCATTATATGCCTTTTCAAGTCCTGGGCAAAGTTCAAAGCCAAAGTTTCATCCAACTTGTTCTTTATATTAGAACCTGTTCAATTAGTATTTAACAACTACATCCAAAGAGCCCCCTCTCTATAAATGGTGACAGAACAAGATTGAACAATGAAAAACAGCTAGCCATACATACTTTTCCCCAAAAATTCATTGATGTGGTGATTGATTGCTCTTGAGTTTTCACCAGCTGTCATTTCTGTTTTTTTCTTTTGATTGTAGCTGATAAGTAACTTTTGCTTCCAAAACTTTTCAATCGACTTTCAAAACCTTACGATTTATATTGTCTACACGATTTAAATCGTTTTAAACGGTCGACTACCAGATGCGGATATAAGTAGACAAGGATGTTCATTAATTATATGTGAAAAATATTATATTTGAGTATTGATTATAAAATTATTGGGCTGGGTATTAATGATCACATAAAATCTATATATTTTTTCATTGATTATCAATTTCAACCGATGTTCTCATTTTCAATTCCATTGCCTGATCTTCAAGTGTGGGTATAGAATTGATGTTCTCCCATACGACCTGTCCGGAATTACCATACCCAGGTAGTTTACCTAGCTTATCTCTAAAATAATCAATATCCTTCATCAGAGAAGATTTTTCAATTAAATCTTTGAATTCAAGTCTGGTGAACTCCAAAAGTAGCTGTCTCTTATAGTTATCGAAAATTTGCGACAAAATCAACGAGTATTGTAAATCTGGAAGGTATTTTTGTAACACATTCGATATGGTGATAGTTTCTTTGACTAAAATTTCCATGTATTTATGACATTGATCAGGATGCTTTATTGGCTCCGACCAGTTGATTGTTCTGATACTGGCACTGTGGGTAACGGCTCTATCGTTCATTATTGAAACTAACTTAGCAAAAATTTCATTTTGATGTTCTTTGAAAAACGATTTCACTCTAGTAAAATCAGTTTCATTATTCTGCTGCATTACTGACTGCGTGTTGTTGGCAAAGCTATTCGGATTGTTGTTGCTCGTAACGCGGTGATTCTTCTCAAATGGTTTTTCGATATATGGGATTAGAGCCAAAACGAAGTCCAATAATTGAGAACAAATTGCAAGGTGTTTCGTTGTTATGTGTTTCATGCCTGCAGTTTTCGTAGCCCCAGCTCCCAAAACTGCTTGTGTACTTCTTGAATTCAACAACTTCAATAAATCTGTAACATTCTTCTCAAAAGTAGCACTCATCTGAGGGAAGACAATGTTTAGTATCAAATACTCTTTGACGTGAGTGACTAACTGAACTGCAAGTCGAGGGACTGAAAACTTATTTCCATCCACAGTCAAATACTTCTTTTCTTCTTCATTTTCACCTTTCGAAGATTTCAAATCTGGGGAATCGAGGTCAGTTTCCAATTCTCTCAGATTTTGTTTTGTTAATTTACTCTCAGAATTGAACTTCATTACCTGCAACCAACCTTCCGGCTTAGTTTCACCTGACTGCATAATATCATCAGTAGTTTCTTGGGTCTCTCCAGGTATAACAGTATCTTTCCAGTTCTCTTTGTCTATCACTTGTGAGAAATTTCTCATATTACTGCTGTGAAACATGGAGCAAAAATATCTAGTATTATTCAAAAGCAAGTCATTAAGTGCAGTGGTAACGTTGTATCCACTTATTAGCTCACATTCGGTCAAAAAAAGTGCGTTGATAGAGTAAAATCTCAAGAAATAGTTCAATGTACAGCTTGCTGTTTGTTCCTTGCGAACGTTAATGATTTTGGACATCCTATTTTGCACGATGTCAATGCATTGATTTATAGACTGGGTTATGTCTAATGACATGATCAATTCAGGATTATCCTGAATTTTATCTTGGACAGAAGTTAGCGCTAAGTCAAGCAAGATTTTTTGCTGTGATGTCAATCTTCTTAACGATTCTGATAATGCAGTGTATATTTTTACAAGCATCGTTTCAAACTCTTTCGGCGTCATCGATCTCAAATTTGTGCTTAACGTAGGATTCGAATTTCTATTATTCGAATTGTTAGTTGATGTGGTAGATGCTGTTTCAGAAGCATCAGCAGACTTATTACCAGGTAGGTAAACTCTTATGATATTTTTCACCTCACTTAGTAGTTTCTCCTCATATATACTAAATGCTGTAGCCAAATCATGGCATCTAGATAAACCACTAATATACTCTTTCAAGGTGGATTTGAATTCATCACTTATGCTCTGATATGATAAGTTGATTTGTTTCGTGGTTTTTCTATTCTTGGAAGTGTTGAACGACATGCGATCCAAAGTAACTTGGGTTGAAACATTCTCGTAGTAGTTTCTCAAATCATCCAATAACAAGTTAGTGAACAAATTAGAGTATGCTTTTCCACAATCAATTCTCAAATTTTTCAATAATTCTATCAAGTTTGTCAAAGCTGGTAAACCACTGACATCCACAAGTGGATACGGAAGCCTATCCTGTAATAGTTTGACAGAAGGATTTGAAACATCGCCTCGGATTAAAGATTCAACAGCATCTAACTCGTCAAGGCATTTCTTATAATTTCCGTTATAGTATGATGATTCTACAATATCAGCATCCGATAAAATGGTCGATATCTGAACCATTGATTGTTCCAACTTTTGAACGTTATCTCTTTTTTCAATCTTGATCAAAATATCCAAACCTTTGGTAGCTTGATTTATATCCAATTCTTGAAACTTCAAGTCCAAATTGTTGAGTAATTGTATGCAGTTTTTGGAATTTTTTTTGATTTCTTTCAAATCATCAATCGCATCAAAAAATGAATCGGAAGACTTCGAAATTTCATGAATCAAATGAATTTCTACTGTATCCAAGTACCATGATAATTTTTCTTGGAGCATGGAGTTATTAATCAAGGTGGTTTTTGAACCTAGATCTCTCTTGTTATCTATGCTCGCATTTACCAAAATGTTTGAATTTTCAGTAACGGTTTTGAATATTCTGGGATCATCAAGCCTGAAGTCCAGCAAAAAGAAAATGTTTGGAATGGACGAGAGCTTGTTCAAGTTGCCGTGCTCGGATCTTTCAGATTCAGAAATGACAGATATATCTCTGCTATCATCTATATCAGTAATGTTATTTCCATCTTTTTTCTGCACCTCCTCCTCCTCTTCACATTTTTCAATAAATTCCTGTAATGTAGACTCAGTTAAGTTTCTGCTATTTTGATATTTATCGTATTGACTATCGATATCAACTAAATAGGATTCGAACTCCTCTTTATGAACTTTCTTTATCTTCGATAATTGAATGGGTGGAATATCTTTAACTGTTGGACCTCTCAACCCGCTAGAGTATGAGGCACCTGGGGTGCTCGATATGCGATTGAGTTTCTTGAATTGTTCCCCACCATGGATTAGTTCAAAAACTGAGTTTTTGCCCAATGGAGAAACTGAAGCAGTAGATAACGTATTAAGACCCAATGCAATTGCGCTATCATCGAAACTTGGTCTGAATGACGAGGAAACAATGGACGAAGGACTGCCTCCCTTTCTTCTCTGGCTCACACTTCTGGCTATACCACTGGCACCTGTATATGTACTTCTGGAGCTGGTCTCAACTTTTAGGAGATCATCGTTAAGACTTGGTGAACTATTTGAGCGTCTTGAATAAGTATGCGACCGCCTAGAATCATCAACATCCTGATGCTCTGCCATTTTAGTTTTTGATAATACTGAGGCTAGATGATCAAATGAGAACTTTCAATTGGCGGCTTGGAGTTGCTAGATCAGATATAAAGTCCATACCAAATTTCGGTTTTGATAGATCAATAAATAAATAGGTCGTATTTACTGACACGTCGATTTAATGACAGAAGCCATAACGACTAAAAAGTTACCAAATCGAACTTTACGTTGAAATAAAACTACATTTATCAAACGCTATTTATGTGCAAAATGTATACAAGAGTGAAGAAAGAAAAGGAAATCATAAAAAGACAATAAATATTCTGACAAAAATGAAACAACCTCATCAGTTCAAAGAAACAGAACCAGAAATATTAACAATAATAACCAATTT
Organism: Cephaloascus fragrans; assembly: GCA_003707825.3. Classification (NCBI taxonomy): domain Eukaryota; kingdom Fungi; phylum Ascomycota; class Pichiomycetes; order Serinales; family Cephaloascaceae; genus Cephaloascus; species Cephaloascus fragrans. The sequence goes on from PPLN03000019.1 coordinate 71,471, forward strand.
TTAGCGTACGCCCAAAAGGGGAAAATTTATACATTTTGCTATGTTTGCAAATATAAAGCAGGTAAATCTAAAGCAGCAAAACAACAAAAATATCAGTTTGAGAATTGAAACACTGAAACGTAAATAGATATAACAGAACCACCGACACAGAAAATATACTGCCGTTGACACGACTTCCTAACTATCATTACTACCTCCACTCTTCCATCCACCTAGTAGGTTAACAATTCCAGAAGAATATCTATTCAATGATCCGCTACTCTCACTCTTTTTGTTACCTGAGCTGTTCTTTAGGTTGCTGGAATTTGTCGAGGAGCTGGACCCTGTGGTATTTTCGGAGTTGTTTTCAATATTTGATGTTGAGCTACAGTTATTGAATCCATACTCACTAAATTCAACACTAGGACTTTTTATGGAATTTTTCGCTGCCACTTCACTTAAAGAAGCATACGTCGACGAAGGAGCACAATTTGCTGGTGTCAGTTGTGGGACATCTTCAACGAATTCGTCTTCAGACAAATCCGAATCCGAATCCAACAAAAATGTTTTGAACTTACCCAGAGCATTTTTTGAGGTTGTTTGTGGAGGAAGTGGATTGCTTGGGTGAGCTAAATTTAGCACTTTTGGTGACTCGCTGTTTTGTCGTATTTTGTCCTGCGTTTGATTATTGATTATTGTTGGATTTATGATTGGAATAGGGTCAGCGTGGCTCAAGTCATTTGAAGCGGTTGTTGGACTTCCCAAACCTGCAGGTAAATCTTCCACAATACTCTGTGGAATATCCACCATTAAAACATCATCCATTTGGCCAGCTGTATAAACCGAATTATAGTCATAGTAGTAATCATAACCTCGACTTGAACTTGTTACGTTATGGGAAAGAGCGAAATCATTCGATTCTTCATCAGTGTCAGAACCATATTTCAATGTAGTCGAAGGAAGCAATTCGATCGTTTGGTATCTCTCATTTCTCAAAGATAATGAGGACACGCGATCATCACCCTTGCTGTTACTAGTATCTTTGTTACGGTTATCATTTTCGCTATTAGCTTTCGAACTTGAGGTTGAGTTGTTGGACGAAAATCCAAGACTTGAGACATTACCCATTGAAGGATTTCTCACTTTCAAGAAAAAACCCCCTTCTTCATCAGAATCGGAATCATTAGGCTCATCACTTTCATCATTACTTGCATAACTTTCATCATTGTATTGATCTTCATAATCGTCATCGTCATCATTATCATCATCTTCATCATAATCAAAATCATCGCTATTGTTGTTTATTGCAACACATTGTTCAACTCTGTTATTAAAGTGTATATGTCTTTCTTTCTTAGTATTAGTTGTTACAGAATGTATTGATGGAGTTTTCATCCTCGGATCAGACAAGGAAATGGGTGATAAAGATCTGGATAATTCCGTAACCATCGATGAGCTATTGATCGAATTACTTGTAGGAATGGCGGATATATTTGAGCCACCGCTATTGGATGACGAAAGTTGAAGGTGATTGTTATTTGAAGCTGCTGCAGAGGAGTTGGAATATGCAGTTTTTGGAAGGGCGTATTGCGCATTTAATCTTGCTGATATGGCATCATAGTCATCCTCAAAATGGGGAGGTGAATGAAGCTTCGAAGAGTTAGTATTCTCTAAAATAGGGCTACCATTAGTATGCCTTTGCTGTTCTCTCATATGAGCAGCTGCGATTGATAATTTCAATTTAAGTAAATTGGAGTGAGAAATCATCATTTCAGTGACAGTTCTTTTCTTCAAAATTGGTTTTGCAGGTTTAGGGGAATGCTTGCCACTACTTTTCTTCGAGCTCTTATTCATTGCTGAATTGGAACTCTTTTTGGAGACAGATTTCAATGCATTCGTTTCGGTATCAGAAGAAGCCTTTTCATCTTCATCAACATAAAACTCCAGTTCATGAGGTTCCTTGTATATTGGACCGTACAACCATGTAACATCACATTCTTTCAACCAGTTTACGGATTGAGGACTTACCGTATGCAAACCGTATTTTTGTTGAGCCCAGGTCCTCCAACTTGCATTTTCAAGTCTTGCACTATTGGCAACGTTTTTACGACGAAGTATAATATATCTCCAAGACTTTGATATATCTGATTCTTTCCAATTGTGCAGGAGATAATCCACGTGTCTTGAAGGTTCATAAACTAAAACTGTATCATCATGAGGAGCAATTTCTATATCATCGATTTGAGATATTGTTGGAGAATTATCGTTATTAGAATCAGAGGTATTTTTATTATTTGAGTTATAGATTTTTTCGTTTATATCTTCATTATATTTATTTTTATCATTATCATTAGTTGTGTTTGTATGTTTGTTGTAGCCTTCGTGTTTTTTCTGAATGGAGCGTTCATCATCATTATTAGCGTTGTCGATTTTATTGTTATTGTTATTGATCATGTTGTTGGACTTTATGTTTATTTTATCAATGTAATCGTCATTATCTTCATCAATCAATTTTTGGGTGGGAACAATGAACTCATCCAATAATCCAAGTGATCTTGTTCTTTTCAATTTGAAAGTGGTATTTTCAAAATGATCAGTGTCTTGAGCTTCAATCGCTTGCGACGTAGTAGCACCAGTAAAAAACAAATCCGATAAATTCGAATTAGAGCTGGGGGCTGACTTTATAGAACACGATGATGGGTTATAGTTGTTCTCATCATCGTGATTACTATCATTGTTGTTAGAGGATGCGAACAAAGCGTTTAAATTCGTTGATGATGACATTGTTTGTCGGTCAACAGCAGAAGCAAAAGCAATGAGCAAAAGCAGAAGCAGGAGCAAAATGTTTTAAATACTCCAGATGATGAGGAAATGATTGCTTCAAGATGTTAAAACTTGCGTGAACGTGAGATGGAAGGAACAACTGGGAAAGCTTTTTGACTAAAACTGGGGTAGCTTGCTGTGGAAAAGGGAGTGAAAACAAAAAAGATGGACAACCAACGGCAGCAGACCTAAATAAGAAATAACAACTAATCAAATATCGAATAAGATATAACTTAAACAAAATGAAATAAAAGCTGATCGTAACAAAATAGAAATTCAAATAATAGAGAGAATATTATTCTGAATATGATGGACAACGAGGTTTCCGCACGACTACGATCACTAACAACTTAAAATTCCTAATTGGGCAATAAGCAACTACAAGGGTTGTATCTGTTTAGTGGCCACTTCCCCATATATTGGAACTACTGGAAAACAGGATACCTGCCATTGATAACTTTTGCAGCTGGTTGTTGGCAGTTGTGTGCTGGGCCATGGTTTGATAGCACTTGTACCGTCTGTTTTACCCTTGGTTCTGCTTGAGCTACAACTTGTATCTACAACAGTGAACAGTTTAATTAAAATAATTAGTTTTCGCCAGAAGAAGCATTTCTGGGGTAATTAATTAGTAGAGAAGTTTTCAAGGCTGATCCGTGATCAGAGTCCATCTAGTCCAACACTTGCAACTTTTACTTAGGGCTATGATTAGTGATCTACCACAGCTGACACATTCAATAATGAACCAAGAGACCCACTAATACGAGCTTATTGTAACTTGCCTGCAATTTGAGTCTTGTCGTTTGCTAATAATGAGAAATGTGAACAAAATACTGGCGGGAGGAGGATTACAATACGTATAGGGCCACGAGTCAATCTATTGCCGAACTCAAAATGTCTAATTAATTATCTCGTTCCTTCTGTTTCACTCTTACATAATGGATTATGTGCAAGTGCTATTATTCTGGAATGGCTGTAGGCCCAGTAGGTCAGGATATCAATGTTGTTCGTCAGTCAAACACTTCATGGAAGGTTCAACCTCGAATTTTTCAAACACTACAGGTGAAATTCTCCACCGGTTGCGGTCATATAAAGCTTTGACATATTAGGGGCGTGTCATTTCTCGCTACGTTACAGAAAAAAGAACATGAAAGTGAGAACCCAAGTAAAAATTCAATATTAGTCAAGGGAAGCATAAAAAAGTAACATCAAAATCATTTAAATAGATATCACTTATAAGTCTAAGCCTTTGGATGCCTTTTTCCATTCGTCTTCCGAAACGGCCATCTCGAGATAGGTTGTTTGGAGGTAGTCCTCTATTTCTTTCAATTTGGAAGTGGTGGCTTCCTTATCGAATTTGGGACTTTCGTTCACGCCAACTTGAAGACTCTTCAATCTTGCCTGCAAAACGTCCATTCTGTAATCGATCCACTCTTTATAGAAACTGTTATAGTTTGAACCATAGTTGATTTCTGGTTTGACAGTTTTCAAAACCGATCCCTCATGAATTAGTGGATCCTTAGCACGGTAAGATGTTACAGAAGTGATTCTCTCTGCTGCTCCTAAGGGACTTGGTGCAATGTGCTCAATCAAACGGCCTTGCAATATACATGCGTGTCCGATCTTTGGCCCACAAACACTGACAACATCACCATTTCCTGTTCTCAACGATGTCTCACCACCAATCATGAATTGAGTATCTGAAAGCATCAAAACACAGACTAATGGGTAAGAATCATTGTGCCATCCCACGATGTAACGATTTTTCTCCTCGCTTGTTTCCTTTCCTTCAGCTAATTTTGCTTTATGTTCCTCGATCTCTAACTGGGCTTCCTCCGCAGATTTGATCCCCACATTGATGTGAGCAACCTCATAGTCCATAATGACTTGAACATCAACACCCGCAATTTGCGAAATTGCTCTTATAGTTTCAGGGTGTGTCCAAGCTTCATAAGTGAATGGGGCTGCAAATTTAGCATACCCACGTATGGCACAATCCCTACCAGTTGATGATGATTGCTGATATCTAGCAAATTCTTTGAAAGTTGAAGGCTCCAATATTTCTTGTCTCATAATGTCCACTGCCTCTTGCGTGAACAATGGGAATGGATCGGATACACCAATTTCTGTGATCTGTTTAGGGGATGAAAGCCCTAATTCTTTTGTAGTCAACGTTCTCGTCTTATCAGAAGTGGTGTCAAAATCGAAGTCAAGGTGTTTTGATGGATCGAACTTAACTTCAGAAAGGTTATATTTTGGGAGCTTTGAATATATTGGATTTATGTGTTGCCTGTAAAAATCATCGCTGATTCCCCTGTGCTTGCTACCATTTTGGATTTCAGAAACGAGGTCAATCGAAGGCATATTTGAGTTGTTGCTGTTGTGTTGAAGTAGCGGTGGTTGGTGAAGTAGTAGCAGTTATTGCTGACTTTACTGTGATTCAAAAAAACTGATCAATTGTGGAGAGTATTCCGATTATGATGATTATGATAGTATTACAGAGCATACATGCCTACTTATATATCGTGGGTTGGACTGGGGCAGATAAAGTGTTGCAGATTTCATAGATAAGAGCAACCTGCACCTACTATGAAAGCAAATTAAGTAGCAGCAGCACCACCACCACTTGAGTTCTAGTTCACGGGACTCAACAAGATGTGCTGCAGAGTCATGGGACGAACATCTCCAGTTATGACCATATCTTTTGACAGCATATCGAATGGCGATGGGACTTTACCCAAATCGGTATGGAAATCCTTTCCATAGATAAGGATTGGAATCTCGAACTTCTCACCTATCAGTCGCACCTATATATAAGTGCAAATACAAGAATGTGAATTAAATTATTATGTGTTTGTATCAGTTAGAATACGTTTCGGCGGATGTCTAGGTCGCTATGTATATGCTTAAATCTGATGATGATGGGGCATCTTGACAAGCACCTTCATCGAGGAAGCTAAGTGTCTGAAGTTCGTCTATGATTTGAATCCCAAAGTGTTTAAAATGTGCCGCGATGCAACAACAAAAGTATCCTCGCCTACCACTTCACAACTTCCATGAATTCTCCAAATCATCAATGACGGTAAATTGATCCGATCCTTTGGCTTTTTGACTTTTCTACGGAGGATAACAATGGTTTGGAGTAATGAATCATGGATGGTATCTCGATAGTTGGATTAAGTTATTGCGACGGTTCGATGTATGAAAATCTTAAACACTAAAGCATCAAAGCATTGATAAAACATCAATAATCAGTGATGCTGATAAATTTGGCGAACGGCCGAACGAACACCTAGTTGATGGGGATCGTGAAGCTGAAAAGGGCGACTTCTGGAGGTCATTCTGAGTGGCCGCTTATTTTGGTGTTACAGCATAACTTAATAGCTGGCCTCAATCTATTTTTCGCTTATTTTACACTGGAAAGCCATTCGAATGATCTTCTATTAATACCGATAGAGTCGCTTCTTATAGTGTGATTACTTCCACGGAGATAACAAGGAAAATCACTGCACAGGTGTTGTTTTGAAAGTTGGGCTGGATTTCCAGTTCCGGTATATATCTTTTCTGTCTGCTTTGAACAGTGAAGAAGACATTAATAGAGTCTCCTTTAAGGATATTTGTCTTCGAGGCTAGTATTAGATCACCGTTCTCACGATCCAGAAAGCTACGAGAAAAGGATACACGATGTAATAATCGCATTTGATCTGCCTAAACTTCCATATGCTGATGCAGACTCACTACTCTTCTTTGAGGTTATCAAAGAAAGCAGGGTGATCAAAACTTGGCTTTCTACAGCAGAAGTGGAAAGAAATGAACAAAAACATCAGATAAGATAATGACTGGGTTTAAGTTTGCAAGGGCACACAGCTTTAAGGTCAGCGCAGCTTGAGTCAAAACACCATTCAGATTACAGTTTCTGAAGAGTTTGAAGTAACATTAGGGACCCATATTAAACTTAAAGTGGAAGTCCAACCATACCAACTTTTTATTTAATATTCTTGGTCCACTTGAAAAAAGATTCTCCAGGATTTATCAACTCTCTTTCATTATCTTTCTCCCACAAAGCACCTTTACCTTCCCCTTGGGAAATTAATGCATGAATATACCAAGGAAAATATCTGAAATCTGGGCCATTTTTATACTTTTCTTTGGCTTGGAGCAACACCTCGTCATCGTCAATAATAGTTGGAGTCAATTTGACGCCATGGATATTCTCATAGAATTTAATACAATCCTTTTGAGACACAATATCTGAATAGACTCTGACCTTGTCAGGCAACTTTTCGTAAGTTCCGTCATCTTTGAATTTAGTTATAATCACACCAACAACTTTACCGATGTCATTCAAGTTAGAGTAACAAAATCTATGGTTTGGATCACCAAGATAGGTGACTGTTTCATTGTTTTTATCTATACCAAGATACTCCAATCCAATTTCATATAGCCAGCTTCCAGGAAATTCGAAATAACCATTAGCAACTTCTGCAACCTTAATGCCTTCAGCTCTAATTGTTTTGACGTGATTGAGGCCGTGGCCTGTTAAATTTGGAAATAAAAACATCTTGTCAAATTCACATCCGAATTGTGCAGGGAAATACAACTTTGGGTGAGCTTCAATCACTGCTTCCTCTATCTCTGGCGAACAAGATACGGTTGGCCCTGTTAAATTGATGATAACATCGGCTTTAGACAAAACTTGAGCCAATGATTTCTGCTCCCCTGAAAATGAAGATGAGGAGTATTCAACATATTTTATTTTTGGTGTGTCTTGTTTTCCCTTCGCTGTGCGAGTGACAACTTGGATGGGATAAGTGATATCAGGTTCATATACAGAATCAGTGAGTGCATCTAAAACTGGTTTGGCTAAATGACCGTTGGATCCAATTAATGCAACTATAGGTTTGAAAGTTTTGCTAGACATGTTGTTGTTAGTTATTCTTCCTCCACTTCTACAATCTTGAATTCAAAGATGTGTCTTCATATTTATAGTTGCGTTTTTAATGAACACTGGAGTTAGCGGGACTACAAATTTCATAGGTTCTTCATAATTCATCGAAAAAACGTAATTCAGCTAGAGTTCAAATATGTATTCTCTTATGGATTTAGCGGATGAAAACATCTGTTGAGAGTTAGTTTTGATTTTATAATGAGAGCCAGAAGTTCCAATCTTAGAGGAATCTAATACTTGGGCATATATCCATTCGCATCTCTGCCTGTTCAACACGGATTTGCATACTTTAAAGAAACAAATATACTTCATGGTGCCGAAGTTCAGCGAGTGTATACTATAAGTATATATTTAATTTAAATATTTAAAACTCGTTAATTGATTTGCTGGAACTGCTTCAAGATAGAACAATAAATGAGTATATGGGATTGAAAACCCCGTTAGAGTAACGTAAGATAGCAAACATGGGCTGGATGACAATAATAGCGTGTATCAATATAGTTTGATGAGATAGTTATAGCAACAATAAGTGGTTTTGTGGTCTAGTTGGTTATGGCATCTCCTTAACACGGAGAACGTCCCCAGTTCGATCCTGGGCAAAATCATTTTTTGCTGGCAACCAAAACACCATTATACAACTGATGCTATTTGAATGATACGTAAAGCAAGTCCATTTTTTATCGTATATACAGTTGCTATAGACATTACAAACAATAATTTCTTTCCTAAGAGACGTCAACTATATTGATTTGAAGATGCGTAATCTATTCATATGCAACTATGATAGGAGAGGCGACAGATCATGATGAAGCTACCACTGGATTGCTAGCAGTCGTCGATGAACAGATACGGCACTTTCTCTTCACGTTGTGCTTTTTAACTGAATCTCAAAGTGCAATATATTTCGCCTATCAGTCCCTCAATCATTTTTATTTGATCATTAATAATTATGTTACATATCTCTATCAGGAAGAATATTCAAACAGCAACCCGATTTTGGCAACTTCAGGATAGTTCTTTTCGACGTTAAAGTTCAAGCCAAAGCATATCAAAAAGTCTTTCAATTTACCCATCCATATAACCTTGAAATTTTTATGCAATAGATTTAAATTCATTTTGATGACACTTGAAAAATTACTATCGTTCACCAATTTTTGGAAATTTCGAATCACATCAGTTTCGTTGCTGGTGTGGATGGGCTGGCTGTTATGAAGTGATTGTAGCTCTTCTTGTCTAGCTTTTGATTTCGCTTTTGATTTTCTTTTCATTTCTGATTCTCTTGTATCTTTCAATGTTTTCGTATCTTCAGACTCTGCGAAGTGTGTTGTTATCTGTTCTGTGTCCTCGTCCCTCAAATCAATGGAAGGTGTGACTAGCAGTAATGAAGGATTCTTTGATTTGTCATAATTATACAACTCAAATCCTAAACAGAGATTGCTCTTATAAGAATAAATGTTGAAATCATAGCTCAGTGCAAACGTTGAACAAACGCTGGTTTTCACTGTATAGCTGCTGGACAAATCTCCCAATATAGGATTACAGGCTAGTGTCATCGTCAATGGCTTCCCGGTCAACGTGGATTGAGTAGTGTATCTCAAAGCCGTCGACAATCCAGGACTCATATTCAAAACACCGTACCACACCTCAGTTCCAACTGACAAAAGTGAATTATTGAATTTGGCAAACATCTTTTGTTTCGATTCGGTTGAAGAATTAAAGTTAAATAAGCATCGAAATCCGAGTAATGCTTCATTTGTGGAAAAGATGAATTCACGAGAGAATCGAGGCTTGTTGAGCTGGTAATATAATGTGACAATTCCGTTGTTTTTAAGGTTCTCGTTACTGACACACTTGACTATCAACTGGTTGTAGAGACCGAAGCGTTTGATAATCATAGCTTCTAACGCAGACCCCGGAAAGTACATTCTTCCATACAAAAGAGTGTTGTTATTAGAGGAAGTTTTGGAATCAGTGGAGAAAGCGGGAACAGTCCTGTAGTTGTAGTTGTCAACTATTTTGAACCCAGTAACAGCATCTTGCAACAGGATAAGTTTTGTTCCAACCACGTTATTCAAAGGACAGGACGAGTAGAGATACGCGATTGATCCGTGTATAGCTCCATAATTGGATAAAGACAAAGAAGTGTGAGTGTAGTCCGAAGATTTGGATGATATGTTGATATTGATACCCGAGGGGATATTGAATTGGAGAAGAGCTTGGGATGTCTGGGTTATGTTTTCGTAAATATTATCTTCATTCCAATTTGTGGATTTGTTGAAACACTTTTGCACATACTCCATATAACTGTACATCCTTTGACCAATACTGACTCTTTCTGATCAGACTGCCCACCGACAAGAACGACTGATTAATATGGATCGATAAATTCTTCAATATAATTGTTTATGTTGATGGTTTTCCTATTCACAATACTCTGGTTTTGAGCGTTGACAAGGAGGTTTGTCAAAGCGATCATGAAGACAAGAATCTCCAAGTATCAGTTTCCGCTGTGATCAATAAAGCTAGAAATCCTGGATCTTTTAGATCAAGGGAGTTGCTTTGTTCCGTCTGATCATTTTTGACAAAACTGCCAAAAAATTTGAGCGTAGCTTATTTTTTCTCTATCGATATTGAGGCTTCACTTAATTAGTTCGTATATCAGCTAATTTGCATATAAAACTATAAGTTGGAAAAAAATAACCTTCTAATATTCGCAACAGCTTATCAAAACCTGCAACAAACTCAACAAAGTCATGATGCGAACCTCGCGGTCAGCTTCTTTTGATAGCGAAGACTCTCAGATGACACCAATAACACCACTATCATCCATAAAGTCATCATCATCAACGCCAAAAACCCCCAGATTACGCTCACAATCGCAATCGCAATCTCTTAATGAAAGATTAACAGACAAAGAACTAGATGAGTGTGCTATATCGTCCGATAGTGATATCAACTCTGTCACCTCAAACACAACAAAGCTTTCTAAAGAAAGGAGACGCAAGAAGTCTCCTTCATTAACTGCTACAGCTACAAGACAAGACCATATTGCCTCCAAAATATACAGGAACTTATTGATTTTGGAATCTTCGTTGATTCAACAATATGAATCTCAACAATCTTTGAGACGCAAGTACAACTTGTTTTTGTTCATATTATTGGCGATAGGCGCGTTTATAATAAATCATCTCTACTTTATGTCGGCTACGACGCCTGCTTCAACACCTCTTCTCAAAAATTTGCTTCAACTAGTCTTGATAAGTGAGCTCATAACATTAGCATTATTCAATCTATCAGGGGAATACAAGCGAACCATTGTGCAACCGAGAAGGTTTCTATCCATCACGAACAAAGGATTAAGACAAATCAATGTCAAGCTAGTCAAGGTTAAAATTCCAATAAGTGAGAGCTTAGTCGAATTTTTAAGAACTTGGTTGAATTTCCAGATTATTTTTATTTTGAAAGTTTTGGATCATCTATCGCCTCCAGTTTCAGTAACGCCTGTCTCTTCTAGCTTCAAATCCGAAAAAAGCAAAAGCAGGACTATGAAAGAGAAAGATAGATTACGAGGTATCAAGGGTGTTGTAAGGAAAATTGAGGTCGTCACTGAACCCAGAATTTGTCATAGATTGAAATTGGTTTTGAATCCTAGATCTTTTAGTACCAATTTGAGAGAAGGCTGGGAATTGTATAGAAATGAGTTTTGGGTGAGAGAAGGATTGAGAAGAAAGCAATTCAACTTGAACAAGTTGAGCGGCGGCAGTATGGCTAATATCCCCAATTCCTTAACTAATGCTTCCACTGTCCCTAATGCCACTGCATCCTCTGCATCTAATATATCCACGAAGAAAGAGAAAGAAAAAATGGGAGATAAGAAAAGGAAGAAAAGAAAAAGTAAAAACGACGAAAGAAAGAAGCTAATGATTTTGGAGGAGGATTGACCATAATTCGCTTTTACTAGCTTGTATTTTTATTGTGTATCTTGTTTACTAATCGCTAATTTTTGGTCGTTTATTGCTGCTTGTAATATGTTTCTTTCTAAATACTTGGTAACCAACTACTCAAAAACTCAAGATGTTTGAAAGTCACCAAAGCTCGTAGACATATCGCAATTCGACAAATACTTATAAACCTTTTGCATTAAACCATATTCAATTTCACGGCTACAATGAAAGATAAAGTCAAGCAATTTGATGTGAAAATGGTTCGTTACACTTAAGTATCTTCATGAAGAGAGAAAAGATCATGTACCAATGTTGTATATTTCAGTCTGATGGTATAAAAATAATATGCAGGATATATATATAGAAAACATCAAATACGTGTGAATATTGATAAAATACCTATATACCATACGCTTCGCCTACTCTTTCAACCTGCATTGGGTCTTACGTCCAGCAAAATGAATACGGACTTAATCAATGCCCAAATTGCTACTCTTCAGGCCAAGATCTCTCAAATTGATACTGATTTGTCGAATCATATGAACAATTCATCCAAAATTTTGAATCAACAACTACAATCGGCTGAATTACAGAGAATTCAGTTGTCTGCAGCTATATCACACTCGAACAACTTGATTTCTTTATTGTCTTCGTCTAACAGTTTGTCTTCCCAGATTTCATTCACTTTCAACTCGCTAGACTCGAAATTTGTAAAAACGCAAAAGACTAAAAACTATATCACAGACATTCAAACGTTGAAAAATAACATTCAGAAAATACATTTTGCGCTTGAAAAGAAAGATTATATTGAAGCTTCGAAGTCTATCAACATAATCCGCAAACTCCCACCTTCTATACTTGAAGGTTCTTTCACAAAGCTAAAGGTACCCACCGAGGAGATTCCAACAGACTCGAAAACGTTAATATCAAATTGGATATCGGACCTTACTTCTATATTTACTACAAATTTTAGCAGATACTCCACAGAGAAAAATTTTGTGAAATTGACGGAGACTTTTTCTCTTTTTCCTCTCATAGGCCAGGATGAAGTAGGTTTGAACAATTACGCAAAATTCATTTGTAACATAATATCAAATCAGAACCGTGTCTTATTGACACAATCTACAGACTCGACTTTTACAACAGACAAGCCATATATATATTCTACACTTATACATAAGTTTCTTGAAACCATTACTCAAATTATGCAAAACCACACACCCATCATAACTAAATATTATGGTAGAGACGCGATGTCTTATGTTTACAGAAGGATTCAAGCTGAGATTGATGTCCAAGCCGGTATAATAGTGGATACATTCATAGAGGTCCGTATCTTGCCTATTTTGAGCAAAATTGATGGCTACCTGTTTGAAAAGTTGGAGATGTCAACATCAGGCAGTGCTAACTCTCAAGTACAATACCAAAATGATAGAGCATACGGGCAACAAAGTAACGAATCGGGTGATAATAAGTTTGATGAAGAAGTTGGTGTCATAGAAGTAAATGAGTTAATCTCCGAATTCTGGAACATCATAGAAAGTTGGGATTTCTTCTGTGACTATGTTGGAAGAATGTTTGAATTTACCATAACGGATAAATCTAAAATCACTGTTTCCTCAACTACGGAAGACAAAGAGAAACAAATTCAGTCTAACTATCAATACAAAATTGTATCGAATTATATTCATAAATTTGAGAAGTTGATTTTGTTCAATTTCAAAAAATCACTCGAAAAATCAATCGTAATCGAATCATTACCAGACTTTTTGTTCACGAAATTAGTTGGCAATCAAGGGGATACCCTCATTTCTTCAGTTGTCGAAGACTTCATCATCATTACCAACAGTTTCCTTCCCAAGCTCGCGAAATTGTTGAGTTTCAAATTTCTTCAATCAGACTCTCCAACAAGAAACGAAAAATTGTTAACTGACATAGGCAAGAATTTGAATTTCATATTGAATTATTTAGCGCTTAAACTTTTTGAAAATCAGCCAAGAGCAAATTCAAGCTTGGTTCAACTCATACAATACAATGCCACAAACACTGCATCACAATTACCAAGTCAACAGTCTTCTATCAATATTTTCAGAGGTGCATCACAAAATGACTTGTCGAAAATGTTCAATTATATCGTTTATTTGAACTCTCTTGATTTGGTTCATCAATATCTCACCACGCAGGCTTCAAACTCTACGGCACATTCACAAAGCTTAACGAAGCTTTTAACTCATTTGACAAAAGTGGCTGTATCCATCAAAACCAAATCTATCAAGCAATTATATATACAATCGATACAGTCAAAAGTAGTGACCTCAATATCAGAGCTTCTCAATGATAGTTATATTATACAACCTGCTTCATCAACTAACCTTGCCAATGGTGCTGCTAGTGGGGCTTCATTGATGGCTGGCCAAATGGCTATGGAAGTGGAGGCTTTTGACAAGAAAATGAAGGAAACGTTTGATCCAATCAGTATAGTGCTTTCCACTTCAAATATCATCGAAACGAAAGGAGTTGCTATTCAGGATGTCGTGGGGATCTTAGAAGGATATTTACTTGGTAAATCATACGGTTCCGTTAATGGCTCTGACTTGAAGATCAATTCAACAGGGATGCCAAAATTTGACAGATATGTTTCTAGTGTTGTTCATTTTTTTAGTTTTGATGATTACTTGTATCGTTTGAAATTCAGAAAAGTTCTTACAATCTTGAAGTACTTGAATTTCGAGTTTGACTTCGATGAAGGAGAGGATGATGAAGAGTTGCAAGCTGAGATGGAGAATGAATTAGAGAAAGTTTTGAGTGTGGGGGAGAGATTGAAAGTCATGAAAATAAAAGTAGATCGCTAAGATTTTGAAAAGAAGAACTCTGCATATTTCTCTTTTGAAGTTATAATTATGTACCAATCGCATTTTGTTGTTATGTTGGTAAAATAAAAATAGACATCAATTGAACAATTATTTTTAGCTGGCGTACTACATCAATGATAATTAAAATACATAGATTAATCTTTATCGACAATTGTAGCTATAAACATTAAACATCGGTCATTATTGCATCATCATTCAGCTCGTCATTCTCTTCTTCAATAGCATCAGCAGTGTTGCCTTCAGTATTGCTTTCAGGGGTATTTTCCATATCAATTTTAGTTTCACCTTCAATGCTTGCTGTATTCATATTGTTTTCATCATCTCCAGCAGAATCGGTATTAGAAGAATCAGTAATGGAGGTGTCGTTTTTCTTGTCTGGCTTAATTCTGAGTCTGTCGGGAATTCCATCAAAAGCAGGGTGGTAATTTTCACAGTTTGGCCCCTGAGGACAAAATCCAGTCAAGTAATATAAACAATACTTCTTTCTCACATGTCGTCTTGAACAGTTTGGCCCATCCGGACAAAACCCTTTAGAATAGTACTGACATTCGGGTACCTTACTGTTTGGATCTATATGCAAATATAAGCATTCTGGAGTCTGGGTACAAAATCCATTTTTAGTGAAGAAAAGACATTCTGGCATTTTTCTCAAATTATATTCATGCAAAAATTCACAATTATCATTTTTTTTACAGAGTCCTCTAAGCCAATGTTTGCACACTATTTTGTTGCTGTACATCGACAGGACATGTTTATTGGGGCACCTGTTGCCGTTGGGACATGAATTAGGTGAATTAGAATTATAGTATTTGCAAATTGGTCTATCTGGATCCAATCCAAAATTATATTCTCGAAGTATGAAAGGCTCAAATAAAAATTCCCTTTGAGATGTCTTGGGTCTTATTATTGGATTTAGAGTACTCATGATACTTTGCTCTTTCGATGGTTTGATGTCAGTCTTATGATGGGTTTTTTCTCAAAACAATGAAGTGATAGATCATTGAAATAATAATTTCAATGAATTTTTGTTTATATACATGAGATTTTATCGAATAACGTAGAAACTTCTTTGTATTATTAATGGTTATCGCACTTCAAATAAATGACCTGGTAAATCTACGATAAATTCAGCCGCACAACTATATCATCACGTGATTAGTACAGAGGAGATTCAAGTGTAATAGTGATATATGGCCAAACCAGACAAGAGATGGCTCTAATCTTAGGAAATGATTTGCTATGAGGTTCTCCAGCTGTTATTATCAGTGATTTCTTGCTTCATGCATCAATAGACCGTTCAGAGGAATCAGCTTCGAAGAAACCGAGATACATTCATATTCGTGTATCCAAAGGAACAATGATATTGTATTACATTCTGCTATTTTCTAAAAGCTGTCCCAAATATACATGCGACATCTAGTATCATTGACGATACGAGTCTGGAACGGTAAAACTGTATTTGTTCCACATCATAAAGCAACGTCCAGAAGCATTTTATGGAATTTAATTGTAGCAGTGTTTCCATCAACAAAACGCTTGATTATATAGCTGCATTCTCTTTAGCAGTTGCTTGCTCTTTCAAATATTGAGCAAATTTGGAAGTCTCGTGGATTCCGCACTCTGTCTTTGCTTTCCCTTTCCATCTGCCACTTCTTTCGTCTTCACCTTCTTCAACAGGATGAGTGGAATGGTAATCACCAATGGATCTGTAGCCCAAGTCTAACAACTCGTTGTATGGGACATTATTTTCTTTGATATATTCATGCACTTGCTTGAAATCCCAGTCAGCTAAAGGGTTGATTTTGATTATACCTGAGATCTCTTCAACCTCGATAACTGGTAAGGAACCTCTAGCACCACCCTGTGATCTTCTTCTACCAGTTAACACAGCAGCAACATTTAATTCTTTATAGGCTCTCTGGGCAGGTTCCACTTTGACCAAGAAATCATACAAGTTTTCATTGCTTTCCCACAAAAGGTCACCATGGACCTTTGCAAAATCTGTTTCGGTATCGGTGCCCTTAGGTTTGTACACATGCAACTTGGCCAGTGGGTATTTAGTTTCAATTTTTTGGAGCAACGATAAGGTTTGCGGGAAATGGTGCAAAGTATCTATGAATATCAAATCAATTGCATGGCCAGCCGATATTGATGAGGATAAATTAGAGACCATATCCAAAGTAACTAGCCCAGTCAATCCGAACGCAGTTGTTTGGTAAAGATTAGGAAAAGTTATGATTGCCCATTGAAGAATTTCTTGTGGTGTTAATGCGGATAAAGTTTCGTTCAAATGGTTTAGTTGATTTGAAGTCAAAACAACTTGGGGACTTTGTTTAGTTCCACTCATTTTTGCCTGTTCAAATGTGTACAATAATACTGAGGGAATTCACCAAACCTGACCTGAAACCGCGTGATAGAGCAAAGAAAAAGTGAAAAGTTGATTGCAAATTGGATCATTACAAATAATTTCAAGAAAAGTACCTAAAAAATATAACTCTGAGCTAAGTGCACGTGATTTTGCGCCACGATTATACCGTTCTCCAATTTATGTTTTTTTTAAGGTGTTCCTAGAGTAAATATCAGAACCTCATTTATACCAAGTATCAAAAAACATAAAAATGCAGATTATCTCTCCTTTGATCATTGATTGAACAAGGGAATGACACAATGACTACAATCACATTGGACCCATCCAACGAAACTCAAGTGGAACTAAAAAACAAGATTGATCTTTTGTTCCACGACATTGTTGAGATGTCAGTGTGCATCCACGATTTTAACTCGAAGGAAGCTTTGACCAACAGCTATGATTCCACGGTTAAATCGTTGCAGTCATTGTCGGAAAGAAATCCCGAGTTGGAATCCATTCCTATTCCTTTGGATGTGCTACAATATATTGAAGACGGTAGAAATCCTGATGTCTATACCAGAGAGTTTTTCGAAAGTATCAAAAAGGCCAACCAGAATTTGAACGGGAAAATGTTGGCAATGAGACAGTTAAGGGATTGCTTGTGTGAGAAGATGATAGACGAGTTACCAGAGTTGAAAGGTCCCATTGAGGATATAGTCAAGCGGACCAACTACTGAGTTCTCCCCTGAAAGTTTTTTCTTCGATGGATTATTCGCGGTATATTGGTGGTTTGGGGTTTTTTGTTGGAAAGAAGTTTAGCATGAGCATATGTCTTTGGTACTAGTAACTCTGTGTATATTATAAGACGAACCGGGTCTATTTGCTCTGTACTGGGGATCCTCTTGTAGTGCAGCTTTGTTTATAGTGGTTAATTCGTGGTTATGTGCGTGTGGTCCATCATTTATCCCACTGTTTGAAAAATCATGCCTCTCTACATAAAATCTCATCGCCAAAATATTTTTTTATTGTTCTATAAAAGCTATAGATATCCAACAACTGTGTTCCATGGCGAAAAAAAAGAAGAGCAATGCTACTCAAGCAGCAAGAGAACTTGAGTCGAGTATTTCACCAATATTAGAACTTAAATATACAGATCCGTTGTTTACGATCTC
Source organism: Cephaloascus fragrans (assembly GCA_003707825.3). Classification (NCBI taxonomy): domain Eukaryota; kingdom Fungi; phylum Ascomycota; class Pichiomycetes; order Serinales; family Cephaloascaceae; genus Cephaloascus; species Cephaloascus fragrans. The sequence goes on from PPLN03000019.1 coordinate 89,557, forward strand.
ATCTCATCCATCGAAAAGTTTACTTTTGAGTGGATTAGCAACAGGTCATGTATTCTTGCACCAATATGATGGCGAAACCTTAGAGAATTTAGCTTCGAAGAGACGTGAAGATTTGGAACTTTTGGAAAAGCAGCAATTGAAAGCTGGTAAAATAGCAGCAACCAATAAATCAGTCTATCAAACCAAAAGCAAGTGGTGGGACAATACTGCAGCTCAAGAGATTGACTCATCAGAGCCGAACGTTTCTATATCTTGGAAAACTAAAAGACACAAAGGTAGTTGTCGATCCGCCATATTTGACAGTACAGGAGAAACTATTTACACAGTTGGGACAGATAAAATTATCAAATGTGCTTCCTCGGAAACCGGTAAGGTAATAACCAAAGTTTCACACTTGAAAAGTAACATTACAAGATTAGTGAAATCTCCAACACATCCGTTGCTAGTGGCTGGGTCAGAATCAGGGAATTTGTACGTTTATGATTCAAACAACTTGAAAAACAAGTTTACGGTTGCTAATGTCCATGATGATGCAATCAATTCAGTGATCGCTATGCCTGCCGTTTCTCCTTATCACTACCTTTCAGTTGGTTCAACTACTTTAACTCATGTCGACATACGGAAAGGAATTATCACGAAGTCAGATGACCAGGAAGATGAAATCTTGAGTATTTGCTTCACTGATAACGAAAAGGGTGATACTGCTGTATGTGGTATGGGTGAAGGTGTTGTGACTGTTTGGAAAGATTCAAAGAATAAATATTCAGACCAATTGACTCGTGTGAAAGTGTCAAAGGACAATTCCATCGACTGTGTTGTTTCGACGATGGATAATGAGAATGATGAGGGTGATTGTGTTTGGGCAGGAAGTTCAGACGGGCTAATCAACAAAATCAATGCCAGAAGAGGAAAACTAGTAGAAACTAGGGTTCACGATTTGAAGGACGAAGTTGCCATGCTTGATATCGATTACGATTACAGATTGATAAGTGCTGGGATGGAAAGATTGAAAATTTGGAGTAATAGAGATTTGGAGACTAGTGACTGGGAAGATTTGAGTGATGATGACTCAGACAGCGATATATTTGGAGTCGCGGGTGAAGATTCTGGGGAAGAAGATGAAGAGAAGGCGGGAAAGGATGCAGAAGCACTTGACAGTGATTTGGAAAGCTTGGATGCGTCGCATTTTGACTCAGATGAGTCAGAAGGATCGGCTGATGAGGATGATGAGGACAATGAAGATGAAGATGAAGATGAAGATGAAGATGAAGATGAAGATGAAGATGAAGATGAAGGTAAAGAAGAGCAAGTTTCTATCGCAACAGAAAAGCCGAAGTTGGTTAAAATATCAAGATTTGGTTCTTCCTTGAACACAAATAATGCTCAGAAACCATCACCGGAACAAGTCCCGGTCCCAGAGAAAAAACGCTTCAAGCCAACCACGACTTCCAAACCACACAAAAAAATGATTGATTTGAATAAGGACATCATGAAAAATTCCATTGAGGAAGAGAGCGAAGAGCCAGCGAAAAAGAAAACCAAAAAGGAAAAGAAGTTGACTGGCAAACAGTTGAGGAATCTACAAAAGCATGAGCATGGTATCAAGAAGTTTGACGATCTTTGAACGGTACCATCTTTATATCTTTGCAATACGGACCAAAATCCTGAATGAATGTGTATTAAATATTGTATGACTTCGATCAATCTTCGATTAGAAGTAGGTAGAAGGTGATGTGTAATTTCTTTCCGAATACCGTACGAGATGTAACCAATTAAGAACGGCTTTGGAACGCTGTACACTTCAAGAAATCGAGTGAACACTACAAACACCAGCAGACCTTCTCACAATATATGAGTGCCTCAAGTAATCAAAGTCTATCACTAATTTCAGGTATCAAAATTAGACAGTTCTGAGTAGATCGCTAGTAGAGTGGTGACATACAAGCTAAAACCGCGAAAAGGCACTGATCGTTTCAAAGCTGCTGCTGAAAATTATCTTTGTGTTTAGATAAAAAACTGAAAAGCACCACATTTATACTATATCCACACCTTTTTGAACTGGTAAAGCATAGGTTCCTTCTGTCAAAAACAAAAGAGAATATTTGAGTAAGGTTGTTTCTTTGTTTCAATTGCGATTTTGCTGTCTCATCTACATACATTCTATTATGATTTCATCGTCAATGAGTGTTACATTGCATTATAATCCATCCAAAATCAATAACTCAGCCAGAGCAACAAGATCAACTAGAAGAAACTCTCTTTCCACCGCAATTTCCACTGACATGAGAACGTACGAACAAGGCAAAAACACATCAAGAAGAAACAGTTCTAAATCATCCATGAGCGATCAGCTTAATCTGAAAAGTCACCAAATGCCATCAACGTCCAAAAATAAAGCAGGTTCAGTAGGTTCAGCAACATTCACATACACAACAAAAGATGACTTGATGGGTCGCGTGTTTCAGCACTCGCGTGAATGGGACCAACCATACACCCAGAAATACATCTGTTCTGTTGAACCCTCAAAATTTGAACAGCCATTTCAAAATCACCCTAACTATGTTGCAACGGCGTTGTTGACCATGAAGTCCTATGTGCTTCAAAAGACGCCAAGGGATGACAAAGAATGGCTTCAAAGCTTCAATCTTGTTGCTGATAACTTGAGATATCTCAGAAAGCTACACAAATTGATACAGACCAGAAAAAAGGAGCTCAATAAGAAAGCTGTCTCTGATACGGTTGGAAGGACCATTCAGATCCTGCCTCTTGAAGTCGATGACGATGGCTCTGATTTCTCTGTCAGTGCTATGGATAACACCGCAACCACTGCAGCCACTTCTACATTTACTGAAAAAATCGATAGTGATGTTTCACCCCCAAAATATACAACTGCTGACAAGACGACAAATGACACAGCACAAGAGAAAGATGAGTTTAGCACTTCTTCCAACTTGGAAGTTTTCAACCGCACTAAGGATATCAACATGTCGAAGAGGAGAAGATCAAGCGATCAATTGGACGGAGAAGCGTTGTTACCGCTTCACACAAAAAGAAGTCGGGTAGCCAATAGAAAATACTCTCAATGATATTTTTCTTTGGCGAAACTGTCCTTCTCGGCTCTATATTTTCTTGGTTGTTTTGTTGTTGTTGTACAGTTTATATTACTTTCTATACATTAGGTGTTCGTTTAATGTCTTCAAAAGGGTTTATTTTTTTTTGAAAATTATATATATATGCTTCTATAACATGGTCGCAAGTTGTTATGTGTGCCAGAATTAGTGTCTGCTGCGTTACCGCAACTCGATCTGACCGGTTGAACAAAGTTGGTTGGTGATCCCTAGGGTTTTTCTTGAATTATATGCCAGTATTTTTTGATATTTGAGAGTGGACCTTATTGTTGTAGTGTATGATAGTGTTCATTTACGCTGATAAACGACCGCTGAGAGACTTTTGTGCGGGTAACTACGTCGATTTCTTTGATTGCCCCTTTGGCTCTCACCTGTTTATTATGGTTATTTCGAGTAATTATCTTGAATCACAATCCAAAGGGACAAAGAAGAAGAAGAAGACAGCATAATGAAAGCAGTTGTTTCTGTATGTATGGGTCTATGACTGCGAAACATTGTTTTGAGCAGGCGTTTTGCGAAGTGCAAATAGTGTGTTGGGGCGGTTACTGACTGACATTATCTAGACAGGAAAAGCATACTTTTGCACGATTTTATCAGCGTTTGGTGTTGTTATATTGTCCTTTATCGGATATTTGTTCAAAGTTGGCCATGAATCAATGATGGGCTCAATCAATGACCCTGAAGATGGTGATGCGGTCGCCTCGACTGTTTTCAGTGCAGCTGTTGTTTATGCTGTATTTTTGGTCTTTTGTGGTTCCCAAGTCCTTTTGATCAGAAGACAATCTCGTATATCTTTGGATTGATATAATTCCCTTTAGTATTGAGCAATCCTCGTCAAACTCGATATAAGAAATGTGACAAAATGAGAAATCGATTTTGAATATTATTCAAATTAAGCTGGACCGAGATTTGAACCTTGAGTCAAGTATTTTACTTCATTTTTTTATTTCGATGAGAGGGAGTATGCCAAAAAACTCAATAGTCAACAATGCTCATTGACATCAACTTTCATCTCATAGATTCATGTGTATATTATCAACTGGAAATTTTAAAGTACTATGACCATTGTAGAAATTTTTTGTGAGGCCAGATTAATAATTGGCATAGTGTCTTAGTCAAGCTAATGAGTTTAACGTGAAATAACTGAATGCTTCCAAAATCTTTCAAACAAACCACTAACGACAGAACTACACCAGCTCGAAATGTCTCCGTTAAATATGATTCTTTTTCTTCAGCGAACAAAATCACATAAATAGCAATTACGTAGAATTATATTTTTGCATTAGATGTCTCGCCCTATAACTTTTTTTTTATATCTGTTGATCACGAAAGGTTTTTTGGAAAGATTTATCATTCAAGCGAGAGAAAGTGGAGACCAGTCAAACAACGCTGAAAAGGGATTGGATTGACACCCGACAGCTTTCCACTTAAAGAAGAATACGTGAAAACCGCAATTACTGGAAGATTGCTTCATCAAAAGCTCAGTGGTTTACGCCTGCGTCCCTATTTAGGTAGTTTGAAAGAAAAATACTGTTATTTACTTACGATTTTTTTTCGACACTATGTGTTGTTGCGCACTTGATAAAAAGAAAACACACTTCTTTCAAACCAAACGTTGAACTTTAGGAGGTATCTTCATCTCATTGACTTATACAACTGATGATCTCATTCTTTCTCAGTGTGCCTCATTTTTGGTTCTAGTATGATAACATTATTATTTCGAGATAGAAAACCACTGATAAGCCCCAACAAAAGGTACTTGATGGCAAGCTTCCTAACTCTCAAGGGTTGCATAGGCTGCTAAGCAGCAATTTTCTAGATTATAACACTCGACGTGAACAACTTCAAGCAAAACTGTTATACGACGTATCAGGGTTGCAAAATTGCTTACATAAGCAGAAAATCTTTGTTGATACCTTTAGTTTGTGCAATATCCCACTTATATTTTGTTGAGTTCGCCTTAATCTCAATCGTCGCTATTATCAGAAAAATTGTGGGTCCTCATGGTTTAATTGGTAATCTCTAGAATAATAATAAGTGTTGCAGATGTGTTAATTAACATAAATTCGTTTTGCAGCCATAATTTTAACAGCGTGACAAAATACTGCTCTTTGACATTTCGAAATCTCGTTGCACGGGGGTGATCATTTTTTGAAATATGAGTGATTTCAATCAAAAGCAATTGAAGAATTATCGGTATAACTTCCAATTGCTTTGCTGTCAAAAGTGAGAATCCAAAAAATAATTCTTGCTGAGCCTCACTGGTTGCAATTTCTTTTATGGAGCAATCAAGAATAACAGCGAACTTTAAAAGACTTACATTGCTCTATTCAAATAGAAGGATTCCGGGTTTCGGGTTGACTTGACATAAAACAACTCAGTTATTCTTGCACATTAGCATTACTAGTGAATCCAAAATAAAAATGGGGGGTTTTCGATGTAGGGCATGTATCAACATGTTCAATATTGCTGAGAAATTACCTGTTTGAACACATAAGTATTGCATGCTTGACTTCTAGATTAAAACCAACTACGTTCATGTAGCAAGAGACAAATAATGCATATAATCTTATGACCAAACTTACAAACCCTCAAGAAAATTATCCTCGTAATATGAAATTTGAATGCTTCTTCTATTTTTTCGATTTATAAAAGTGGGGTGTTATCCACAGATTATTTCCAAACACTTGTTTAATTTTGAAATAACAAATATTGTCATACTCAAATTATGTCTCAATTGAAACTAAACATTAATTCAACATATAAGTTAAACTCTGGTTTTTCGATTCCAGTTGTTGCATACGGTACTTATCAATTGGATCCAGAAGTAAGTGAAGAAAACGTTTACAATGCTTTAAAAGCTGGATACAGACACATTGATAGTGCCCAATTGTATGGTAACGAAGCCGAAGTTGTGAAGGGAATAGCTAAATTTTTAAAAGAATTCACAGAAGTTAAAAGAAGTGACATATTCTACACTACAAAAATCGATACGAAGAATCATGGTTATGAAAAAACCAAAAAATCACTCGAAAATTCTTTACTCAAAGCAGCTTCAATTGATTACATCGATTTGGTTTTGATTCATAATCCTTTATCTGATAAATCCGGAAGATTGTCAACTTACCAAGCACTTCAAGAGTATGCAGAAAAAGGTGACAAGGTAAAATCCATCGGAGTATCGAATTATGGTCAGCATCATCTCGAAGAATTGTTCAATTATGAGAATTTCAAAATCACACCCGCTGTAAACCAACTTTCAATCAATCCTTGGCTTACAAGAAAAGATTTGGTGACCTTTTGTAAGTCAAAGGAGATCATTGTTGAGGCATACTCAGCTTTGACCAGAAAATTGAAAACAAAGGACTCTATTGTTCAAGAACTAAGTGAGAAGTATAAAAAAACTCCTGAACAAATTTTATTGAGATGGTCAGTACAATCCGGGTTTCTTCCCTTGGCTAAGACTGCGCATGCGAATAAGTATGCCAAAACAAATATCAATATCTTTGATTTTGAATTGTCTAACGAAGACTTGAAGAAATTAACGCACGATGAAGACTATTTTGTCCCGGAACCTTCTTTTGATCCGCCCAAATGGCATGAAAAATAGGAACGATGGAAATTCAATTACTATAAACCAGAATTTTCAAGTGGATGGGCCTAGTACCCAGTTTCCTTTATTTACCAAAAGAGGTGCGATTGCCATCGAGGTCAACTAATACTTTCTTCAGCTTACTAAAAAAATGATTGTAATAAAATGTTATTTTATCTTCATATTAAAATCTCAGTGTAAAATCCCCTGCTATTCTGAAAAAATACTATAGTACATTTTTGAATAAAACCCAATATATAATACATTTGCGGAAAAACCAATCAAAATCATCAAAACAATCTCCTAAACAATATCCCTCAATATTCTATGTGGTAAATGTGAAATATCAAATAAATACGACTTTTTTTCAAGTTGTTGCTCCTTTTTGTCAGTAACAGCTTTTGTATCCTTATCTCTAATTTCCACTATGTTTCTTCTCAAGTCAGAAAGTTGACTCCCCAAAGGGTTAATACGAGGCGACGATAGGTCAATACTATCAAACCCAGTTTGTATTTCCAATAAAGCTTTAGTTGTTGAAGGGGTCTCAGAAACTTTGCGTCTTTTAATTATATTTCGATCGTCTTGGATCACGTCAGTGAATGGTTTAGTGATTTCCATAGCGGTTGTATGGCTTTTCAACAATTCTTCCAAAGTCCTCGATTCGTATCTTTTATTTGGTTCGTATGAAAAGCATTTGAAAGGAGAAAATTTGAAATTCAGTTGGTTTTTCAGTTGCCAATGAGATGTACTTCCAGGATCGTTAAAACCACAATCATTTTTGACATGATTCTCTGGAGTCTTGCTACTGGTAAGAATATTGTGTTTGTTGATTGCGGCTGCACTTAAAATTAGTGCAGGTTCATTAGATACAGGTGAACTTCTGTCAACTTCCGATGTTGCAATTTCCAGATGCCAGTCTCTTTCCCTAGAGGTAGGCTCACTCGTTAGTAAAGTCGAAACTTCTATTTTTCGATTTCCCTTACCGCTATCTTTGTGAGAAGCCGACTGTGAAGATAAAGAGCTACGGGAAACAATAGTAGGAGAGTCTGATTTCAGTTTAGCGGTTGCAGTTGAAGCTGATGTTCTTCGTGAAAATATTGTCAAAGGAAGAGAGTCGTCATCACTATCAATAAATGCAAACCTATCAACCAATCTAGGAATTGAAGGGCCTTGCTCTTCAACGCTTGATTCTTTCTGATCTTTCAAAGTATCTTCTAACGCGTTTTGGTATCCGTTTTGATAACCTATCAATTCTTGGTTTGTGTTATCTATGGCTTGAAGCGGACTGACCTTGTTCAGATCTTCCACCTTTTCTATAACGCCTTTCGTAGTTTTGAGACGGCTTGCTTGATATTTATCATAAATTACGCCTCTATGAGAAATATTTTTATTTATGGAAACAGGCAGATGATGTGGCTTTTCATTATCAAGTCTCTCGCAGTCATAGGCCTCATCTATTTTTTCGTTGATGTCATAATTCTCTTCAGTGACAGTACTTCGCCTCTTCCTTTTCGCTTGTTTTTCTTTGTTTTTTACTTTCGTTAAACTTATTGTTACATTAAATTGTTTCTTAGCGGACGCTTTTTCGGCTAGTGCAACTTTTACATGTGAACCACTTTTCATCCTGTGTTTGATTTGACTTTGGGACCTAGCACTTTCTTCTTTGTTAGTTTTGGAAGGTTCGGTAAGAGAAGCTTCTTTTGAACCACGAGTTTTGTGTTGGGCCTCTATTTGAATATCCTTTTTCTTTGGCAGCCGAGTTGAAAGTTTGGAAATAACTCCACTAGCCTTCGGAATTTTGATCAGCTCCGATTTTATCACTGGAGGCACCTGATTGTTGTCCCCTTTCAATGAAGAGCTTACCGTTTTGACGATCCTGTTTCTTTTGCTTCTTGTGCTCCTCGATGTAGAGTTGTGCCGTACTAGGTGCGAGTTGGCAGAATCATTGAGAAGAAGCATATCTTTGGAGGTCTGGTCAAAAAATCCTGGTGGAGCCATATCGATTTGTAATAGTTTTTGAAGAGCCGGAGTTAAGCATTGAGCAACTTCAACAAATTTGTACTGATCCATTGTTGAACTATTGCGAGTTCTTCTTTTCGGTTGCGATATGGTGTGTTTCGATTCTTCTTCTGTTTTAGTAATTATTGAAGGTGTCACACTAGGTGACATGCTCGAGTCAAAGACTGCTTCCATTCTACTTGATTTTGGTTTGAAGTAGTATAGTCCTGAGCTCTCAAAAGCCTGAAATTTCAAATTTAGTGTTATTGATGTTTTGGCATGCCCTTTTTGCGAAGAGACTTGCTTAATAGCAGAGGAATTGGAGTTTTGATCATCTTCATCATCGTCAGAGCTTTGACTGAACACTGGATCAGTTCTTTTACCTATGAATCCACGGCACTTTGCCGAGCCACAAAAACAAGCTTGAGGTTCAGCATCTGGAAACCAATCGAAGTTGTAGTCATATGTAATCTCCTGGCCTGGCCTGATTCCCCTAGATCCTGCAAATAATCCTATTCTTGGTTCACCATTTACATACCATTTTTGCATTTCAGAATTGGGTTCACAAGAATGATTAGCAAATCTAGCAACTGAACCCTTAGCTCCAGAATCAATGGAGTACCCCTTCTCCAATGATAAAAAGTAGAAATGTGACCCGGAACTTGTGTATTCTTCGTTCAAACGCCTTTCAACTTCATCTTGATCAATAACCTCACCCGTATATTCAACTATCAACTCATGAGGACTATAAGATCTTATAGCTCGAAGACCGTTGCCTTTATTTCCAGCAGAAATGACCTCGTATCCTAGAGCATAATGTCTATGATCTTTGGACATAGCCGCGTATAAATTCGCAAATGCTCTGTTACCGCAATCTTCCACACCAAATTTGCAATTGTCCTTGTTGCATTCAAATTGTAGTAATCTGTTAAGACAATCATCATCACATGAGTCCTGGCAAGTACAAGGAGGAGAATCCTTATCTGCGTGAAATTTTTTTTGCCCATTCAACCAGGTGTTTTTTTTCAAGGATTTCCATTTCAAGACCTTATGTGAACCATTACTAGGACAAAATATATTATAAGGAATTTTGAAATCCTCTGGTTCGCCACTCAATCTCCTTAATCCTTCTCCCATCGGTAAACTAAAGGTGAATCCTTGATTCTTTTGATTAGGATGAGTAGGTTTGGAATGTAATCCGGTCATAAGCCATATTTTAGTATGTTTGATACCATTATCTTCTTCGCTTTCGATGGAATTTGATGCACCATCTTGATTCCCACCTAGTTCATCATAATCGTCTTCTGAAGATATCTCCTCACCAGATGAGATATCAGAATCATGCATGAATGTAATTTCTGCTGGTCCTATCTTTTTATAGTTCTCATTGTGTCTAATTTTACGAATCAATCTGTTCAATAGCTGATCGTTTATACCAAAGGGAAGGGGAGAGTTCTCTAGGAAATCAGATATGTATTCACCATGCATCTTATAACTTTGAGCTCTAGAAGATCTTTTGCGGGGACTTTCAGGCTGTGGGGAAGTAGAGGACATCGATTTGATGTATAAAAAGCTTTCCTCTTTTAGTGTGGTTTATTCTCAGATTGTTGGCAAAATGACTTAATTTGATTATCGAGCCTGGTTAGTCTTTATTCCATCAATCTTCTCTCTGGACGCTAACCAGTTGTATTACCTATGAAAAAATCAGCACTACCAATGATTGATTGAATACAAAACGAAGCAATGATAAATTGGATTGGGAATTCAAGCAAGAATGGCAATGAGGATTTTTGTTGAGGTGTAGATTTTAAATAATATTTATATCACGAAAATAAGAAATGAAGCTCACTTATTTTTGGCGTGTATATTGAGTCTAACAACTGCAACACCCTAGTATGAGGAAGTGTAATGTTCTAGCAATAATTCAATTAGTTATGGAAAAGAAGCTAAAGGATACCTGGTGAATTTTTATGGGGTTTTGAAGATGGATGTATCCTTCTGATTGAAGCTAATTTATGATATGGTAGATAAACAAAAAAATTGGAGTTACAATTTTATTTTCACGTTCCCGATCTTCTTTCAAAACATGTACAACCATGAACCGAAAATTCTACAATTTTTCAAATAACTGAAGCATTCTAATTACAGAAGACATAAAACCATTTAATTGTGTGAGAATTTAAACCTATTTTATACGTGTTTCTCTTGGGTGTAGCTGGCGTCATTTTCTCATACGGAAAGCTATAAGTTGGTTCGAAGCTGTTATCATCAAGTTTTATACAAACATAAACAAAAAAAAAAATAAGATGACCCTTTCCTTCTTTGATTTGAAACAGGCAGGACAAAAGGTTTTATTATATACAAGCACCAGCATTCGAACGCTCACCAAACAGCCTTCTTGACACCCGGTAATTCACCATTAAGAGCAAGTTTTCTAAATTGAACCTAAATAAATGTTAGTTATCTCATTTCTGGCAAAATAGACTAAGAACTCAACCACAGCATCGGCTTTTTATATGATGGCATACTGAGTTCAGTCATTTTGGATATAATACACACTCTGTTGAGACGGAAGGCTCTGAAAACACTTCTGGCGTAACCAGTTTCAACACATCTATTTTTCACACAGCTCATTCTAGTGTAGCTTGGCATTGAAGTTAACTGCAACTGGGCTTCCAATCTGGCTCTGGCAGGTAAAAGAGTATTTCTTGCGATATATTTCAAAGCGTTGACAGTGACTTCATTTTCAGCAACTTGTTGTCTTTTGAAGTGATCTCTCAAAAGTCTTCCATTGACATAGCCTTTTGGTAACTTAATTTTGATAGGGAATCTAAAGTTTGCCATGATGAGTTCTTCTTGCAACTGTATTAGCTGATGTTTCAATAGAATTTGCTTTCCTTGACCTGTTTTTCATATCGGATTCGACCAAAAGAAAAATGAAAAGCGAATCTTCATGAAACAAATTTACTGTGGTAAGAGTATATTTCAGAACAGCCTTCATTGCAACTTATAAAGGTAGACATTATTTTATGATATCAAGAGCTTCTTGTCATGATACCTTCAATTAATGGTGTAAGAAGTAGCCAGAAGATTCCCAACTTCAATTATATCTGACTTCTTTTTTCAAAACTTTTTTTCCAGTCATGGAAACTTTCAAAGAGCGCATATATGTTTTATTTTCAAAAGTGGTATATTCCTCAACTCCTTATGTTGGCACTACATGATGTTCCTCTTTGAAGACCCTATTGCTGTAAATTCTCTCGCTTTTGAATCCTCAGCTAGACACATCCAAGAAAGTAAACCAAAGAAGAAAAGACGCTAGGAGGTGCTCATCCACACGGTTTTGCCAGATTATACAATAGCTGATGACGTTTTTCTGCGAAACTTTCATTCTTGTGGATATAAGCTGAATATTCAACATTTCTAGGGATCTCCTTTGTGAACAGTCTTCTGAAATAACGTGCGGGCGTTTTCATATCGCAGGAAAGCTTTCAGCCTAAAGATAAAAGAAGCCTGTGTCAAAAATAAGGAATCTCAGGAAGAGCTTGAGTTTCTTGTATTCTGATAATAGGGAGCGCTAGCTCACACAGTATACTTACTCGTTACCACTATCCAAAGACTCATATAAGAGTTCAAGCGGAAGGGGGATATATAGGACAAAAGAGCTGGATCCGAGAAACATAAAAAAAGAATATCTCGTGGGCCGAGCAGTTGAAGGTACATGCTAAAAAATAAGAGAATTGCCAAAATAAAATTATTACAGCAGCTTCGATTCTTACTCTATACAGTCATATGACCACAATCATCCGCTGCTTGCTTCGCTTCTTTCGCTGCTGTTTAGACTACCAGATTGCCAATGGAAGTCGTGTGGCAATTGTACTGAAAACAATTGAAGAAAAAAAAAAGATAAGACATATACCAAGAGCCATGTATAAGATTGAATGGGGTTAATTTGTCGCCAAACCAAAAAACATAGCATACGCTACAATAGACAACTGTTGTGAAAGATTTTTTGAAAAAAAATTTGTGTGCTTTCATTTCCCTTGGGAAAGAGAAAACCCCTTTGTTACCAAGAAACACTTTATATTCCGAGGTACGACCCGGTAAATGCATATAATGCAGGACAATTAAATGTTGCGCCAGGGTGCGACGAGTCATTCCGGAAATTGAACAATTTTTTCCCTTACACATGTCAGCACTACGATCCTGTTGATCAATCTGATAAAATTGATCAAATGGGAATTTATCTGATTAACAACATCTTGCACAATAGGACTAAATGAGCTTTTAATGAAACGTCCAGTCTCACGAACACCAGCGCTGCACATCGCTTACGTACGTGGGCCCAGGAAAAGTTTGCAAAATCATCCCAGCAAGGCTGTTACCAGAAAGTTGTTTCGATTCTATGATCACTTTCCTTCATTTGCGCTTAGCACTGGTTCAAAAGAAATTCCTTTTCCGTGTTGTTCCAAAACCATCCAATAAATTAAGGTGTGTGTCCTCCATGCCCAGCTCTTGCTCACACTTGGATAATATCTGTCATATTTATTTATGAAGATGCATTCAAGCTCATGGTTTCAGAATTCAGCAGCTTGGCGCGTCGTAATTCAGCCTATGAAGAGCTTTGTATTGAGAGGATACTCTTGGTCTTCAAGTTGCCTTCTCCGATCCTCGTGTGGAAAGAGATAATTTTTTCGCGTTCATAATTCGCTGCTAAAAGGTTTTCTTGCACCAAGAATCAACGTACCCAATTACTTGTGGTCAGCAAGCTGACATTTAAGGACGCAACACCTGATATTAATCTAGATCCGTGCTCTTCAATTGAAGCACAATCTCTCGCCCAGCGGTCAAGTAGCCGGTCTGCCGGGCATTTCAGTAAACGACCTGAATCAGGGTTTGTGATTTGCTGAAAAGGACGAACTCGCTTCTTCAAGCACACCAACATCAGGCTCACATTTTTCCCATTTTTCAAAGGAGGCAAAGAGGTGTGGGCTACAATCATAATTCCGCTTTATTGTCAATATATGTATTGTATACCATAGTTGGTTGAAAAACTTTTTGTACGAACAAAGAAATAGATGCGTTCGTCGAAATCTTATTGGTAATGGACCGCTATACATACTTTACACCCAACGATCTTTTCTCATCCATTTTTCATCATGGGATTACAGATAATGGTTTTCTCATTCCAAATACAGCCATACAACACTCTTGTCCATGACGAGGCAACTGATGTTTTTCCATCAAGTTCACTGTCATGTAATACGATTTTTCAGAGTGAACTTAGACTTTGACATCAGACAAGGCGCCGGGTACTTTGACTGGCTACATCATTTGATTTTACAATCATATCAGGAGAAAAAGGTTGCCCAACACGAGACAAGGTGAAAAACTTGGATAGACTTTAAAGTAAAGTTAGTAACATCAAATACAAAGTAGTTGTGGTGTTCTTCAAGTCAACAACCTTAGTCACACGCTGATTAAAAAGATTAATGAAGATTGATCAGATTAAAATCGGTATTTTGTAGGCATCAGTTTGGTGGCCCGAAATATTGAAGGATAAAACCTTTCATATGTGCAAGGGTCTTGTCTTGGGTCGGTAAAATATGGGTCGAAAGCTCGGCATCCAACCCGGTAACCCGGGTAACTTTCAGCTAAAAATATGGTAACACTTCTAAAGTTTTCTTCCTTCAACGTTTGGTCATCCAAGTCAAGATATAACGCTCTTATTGTGCTTCTTCTTATATAGGGAATAGGTGCTGATCAACCGTAAATAGCTACAGCCATTTAACCTGTGTTCTTAGTGCGATAAAGAGCGTTTGTAAGCGAGACTTATACATCGTAAACAGTTCGTTTAATTGCCTCTGACCTGAAGTATGGATTAATTACTAGTACTATAAGTTTGATAATGACCTATGTGGTAAAATTAAACTTGGCTAGTACATGTAGAGTTTAATTAATTCATTTTGAATCAAATGGCACTCCACGGGATGCAAAATAAAAAGTGAACGAAGAACTTATCGTATGATTGAGACATGATCTATTTGAGGTTGGTTCTCCAGGAGTTATATTGTATGATGTTCGGCATCGTTTCTGGCTTTCATATGGTAGCAGTAATGATGTAAAACACCGAAACGTAGTTTTTTGGTTTAAATTCTCACTACTAATGACAAAACTTGAAAAAATGCAGACCATTTCTAGTGATCCACGATGATATCACACCGGAGGTATACTTCTTTTCAGTGATAGCTACAACTTGAAATTTGCCAGATACATTTTGGTAGATAATCATTGTTCAAAAAGAAAAAAGAATTTCCTCAGAAATCTCAGGTGGCCAGTCTCACAAATCAAGTGGTCGCAAATTACAACACTCAAAAGTACACTATTCAACATTGGATCAGCGTGTCTGTCCACATACCCACCAAGATGGGTAGTTTTTTGGTACGATCGCTACTGTCCCATTACAATGCCTTTATGAAGACATCATCAATGAAGCAAAAATAATTTGAGGACTAGACTTTTTGAGTAAATTATCTCAAAGAATCGTTCCGTTTGTGAAAGTTATCTGATTCATCTCTGATAGCTAATTAGGTAACAATGTGTTAATAACCGGACAATCCTGTTAAGGAAGGTGACGCAAATTTTCAATCTAGAGCCAAATGTAAGTATATGCAATGTACCATGTATGTGTTGCAGATGCCGTTGGATTAATATTTCGGCCAATCCGACCTTGATCAAAGAGATAATATGCTGATGAACTTGGAATATGGAAAAAGGAATCTTTTTCATGAACTCTGGCCAGTTGCAGCCATTCACATCCTTTCCAATGACTATTTAAATACATGAAGATCCGCTCCATGAATTTGCGTTCGATGTTAAGTTTTGTTCAATTCCTGACTGCGTTGTATCTCACTTTATTGGTTATATTAAATTAGGTTACCTGCTGAAATAAATAAGCAGTACATTCTACTATATTCCTTTACAGAGAAAATTATAATTCTGAATTAGGGATTTCCACTGCTCAAACCAAATCAAAACTTAATCAACAGGGACGACCTACTTGCATCCTCCTACAAGAAGATTTACTAGAATATGGTCTGCTATAAAAATTTGTGGGTGGTATTGGCTTTCACTTCAATATTATCTGTAGCCAATGCCAGCATCACAGCTTGGGATAAATACACAACCAATGAAATGGCTTATGACGCTTGTCAAGGTTTAATTATGAAAACAGCAAAGTTCTGTAAAAAAGCAGATATTACTTGTTTCTGTTCCAATCATGTTGCTTTGGGGACTTTCTCACATTGTTATGTTGATGATTTCTTTAATTCTTCAACAAAAATAAACTACTTCCTTGATTATTGCAAAAGCGGGGCTAATGTTACTTTAACTGCTGAAAAGTTTTATGCCGCCTATGATAATGCTACTAAATACTTGATTGACCCAACTACTACAAAGATTAATGCAACAGCTATAAGTTACTCTCCAGTTTCATTGAAAAAATCCACCGTGGAAAGATATATGCTTGCTTATAGTAGACGTTGGATGAATTATAACAGAGGTATTTACTTTGGTACTGCCATGATTGCCTATTGGTTTCTCATTATGTTTGTTGCTGCCATTGGTAATTGGTCTGTTTTCCTTTTTCCAAAGCTCACAAAAATCTTGTCAGACCCAGTTTCGAAAGCTTTCCGTCGCTATATTTCATTGCCAGCTACAGGTCGCCGTTCTCACGCGACTCCTAAGAAATTCTTATTTTTTTTTGAGTGGATCGTTCCAACTCGTCTTGAAACAATAATTGTGTTCATATGGTTTGTGATGGTTGTTTTGATGGAATCTATCGGTTACAACCATACTGTAAAGAATCCTATCTGGGCTTCCAAAGAAGGTGAAATGAGTAGATTAGTTGCTGACAGAACTGGTATTTCGTCACTTTTCATGATTCCTTTATTGATCTTATTTGCAGGCCGTAACAATTTCATGCAATGGGTTACTGGCTGGTCATATTCTAGAATGATCATGTTCCATAGATGGACTTCCCGTATTACTTTTGCTGTCATTTTTGTTCACGCTGTCGCAATGACAGCTTCAGGTTATGCTCTTGGTAAATTGAAAGGTCGTGAAGCTCAGCCATATTATAGATGGGGGATAGTTGCTACAGTGTGTGGTGGTATCATGATGTTCCAAGGTTTGTTGTTTTTCAGAAAGAGGTGGTATGAAGTTTTTGTTGGTATTCATATACTCATGGCTGTTTTCTTCGTTGCCGGTGGTTGGATCCACACAAAGGATCAGGGTTTCCAAGCTTGGTATTATGCTGCTGTGGCTGTTTGGTGTTTTGATAGATTTGTCAGAATTGTGCGTCTTGTTTTATTTGGTGCTCCAAAAGCAACAGTGGAGTTGAAAGCTGACGAAACTTTAAGAATTACTGTCCCTAGACCAGCTTACTGGAAACCTTTCCCAGGTTGCCACGCATTCATCCACTTTCTTCGTCCATCTTGTTTCTGGCAGTCACATCCTTTCACAATAGTTGACTCAGTTGACAGCGAAAAAACCATCACTTTTTACTGTAAAGTTAAGGGTGGTATCACACATGGGTTATATCAGTATTTGATGTCTCAACCCAACTCAACCGCTGAAATCAGAGTCTCTGTTGAAGGTCCATATGGTAACAGACTTCCTATCGAAAAATTCAGCAACACAGTCTTCTTAACTGGTGGTAATGGTATCCCAGGTTTGTATTCTGAAGCTTACAATCTTGCCACTCGTAAAGTTGATCAACAAAGAGTAAGATTCTACTGGGTTATCCGTCATTGGAGATCAATTGATTGGTTTCATACAGAGTTGAAGAAATTTGAGGGTACTATTGTTGAACCAATCATATACGTTACAAAACCTGAATCAAACATGGGTAAAGTTGTTCATGAGTTATCATCTGGCTCTTCTACAGATGAGGGTGAATTTGGCAATGAAGGAAAGGATTCTCAAATTAATGAAAAGACTCACGAATCATTAGTGGAAGAATTGAAAAACTCCTTACCCCATATTGAGTTCAGAGAAGGTAGACCAGATATCAACGAAATAGTGAAACAAGAAATCACTGAAGCTAATGGCTCAATAGCATTTGTTTCTTGTGCCCACGGTGATATGGTAGATGATGCCAGAAGATCCGTCGTTTCCAACTTGAACGCAACCAAACATAATGTCGAATATTATGAACAAATTCAAGTCTGGTGATTATTTATTACTTATTTAGTGTTTTTGGTTTGTTTCTGTTGTTTTTTGTATTTGATTTGTGTACGGTGATTTTTAACTAGCATTCAGCCCCAAAATGGCATAGAATTTAATATAAATATGTTAATTAGATGATGCGTATCCAACTAATTAGCACTCGAGTATATATCTTTTGATAAATTACGAATTGATCTATATACGAAATCTTCTGAAGTATTTGTTATCAGTTGCATTACAAAGTATCGATTCTTTGAAGTAATCAATTGACGCACTCTTTAAAAAAGACTTTAGAGGTCTGAATCTGTTAATAACTAGTATAATTTTCTATGATGAGTGCGCTCGAAAACGTTCATATCAATACTAATCTTCGGATGTTCACAAAACACTGGCAAAACATTGTTGAATTCATGAAGTGACGGACGAGTTACAAAATAATGAGTTTAGCTTTTATTCAAGGGTCCTTGTTCATGTTATTTCTTGAAGTCACCATTTGGGCCTCCGTTTTTTTTCAGTTTGCAGCAATTCTGACTCGTGTATATAGACCAATAAATTTCAAAGTGGTAGTTTGATAACCGAACATGATAAAGGGTGGTCCCTAGTAGATTTAAGTACTGGATGAAGAACCAAAACTGCTACATCACCAATAAGCAGCTGAACTATTTCAGGGAATCCGTTTTTGAGATTACCAGCTAGCCTAATGACGAGAACAGTTGTGGTTTTGCGGTTTCCTTTTGATAGAAATGGGTTCATCAACCCTCAAAACGTATGTGAATGATGATTGCAAGCCAGTTGAAAGCGACAGAACTAACTAGAATAGATCAATTGGAACCAAGACAAACAACAGAAACTATGGAACTATGTCACGCAGATCAAAAATTCAGGCAACTCCATTGACATGATTGATTGGAAACACTTGTCGACGTTGTTGAAGGTTGACTTGCAATTTTTACAAAAGCAAGTTTACCACTTATATGAAAAGGAATTGTTGTTTATAAAAAACCAGTTGAATGACAAGGAGAATTTATCCAAACTAGACCAACCGCTCAGAATTGATACGGTCTTGAAAAAGAACGTAGCCATAAACGAAATTGTGAACAGGGCTATAGCTGATTTGGATTTGGAGGATATTGAAGATACGATACTGTATGGTGAACTGATCCACACAAACGTACCTCCGTCGCCATCAGCGTTATCGGAATTTGAAGATGAAGTGGGAAACGAGATAATCAATAACGGCAGTGTTCATTTGGAATCACTAAAGAGCGTTCATAATGATGCGATAAGAGAGAACGATGACACCTTGAAGTTTATTGATAAGAAGCATTCTTCGGTCGAAAACAGCCTGATGCTAAAGCAGTTAAGTACAGTTAGTATCCCCACAAAGCTACAAACAACAAACAAGCAAACTCAATTCCACTCAACCAGATCTTATTTTCAAGGAAATCAATCTATTGTGAATAAGTTGAAGCCTACAACCACCACCACTAATCTACATATATTGACAAAACCCATCCCCACTACAGCTTTACCTCAGGTAGCACCATTTCATGAGAAAAAAAGTAATGATATTATTTTCAGGAACGAGCATCTCAATCGAAATATAGAGCCCTTGGAAATGAGAAGAAGCAGCTCGGTAGTCACCGTGAGTCTCCCGCTGTATATTAAGGATCAAATACGGCTTGAATCAAACAACAATGCAAACAAAGGAGTGTATGATAGAGCTATAAATGAATCACCATTCATGACAGATGAAGATTCAATATCAGGGGATTCATTGGAAAATGTTGCGATTAGATCTCAATCACTTTATCACTCAAACTTCAACTCCAATGACCATTCAATGGTTGATCAATTTGGAGACCATAATGTCCCTATTGATGATGATTCAGACGATGACGATTATTTGTTCAATAATAGCACAATCAAAATGTTCAAGGAACACAATGGTTCTGGTGCATTGACGAGGACATCTAACTCAACATCAAACTCCAATACGAATTCAGTCTCCTACTCAAATTATAGACCTCTTCCGTTTGCTTCAAAGAACATCCAGCCAATAACATCTGAGACCAATATCCTCAAAAGAAAATCATTCAAACAGACAGTTTTGACTAATGCATATAATGAAAGCAGTACGAATTTAGTTAACGCAGAATCAATGAGCAACGAGAGAAACTCGAACGACGTTTCTTCATTCAGCGATCTATCAACTGCTAGTATATCCAAAAGTGCCTTAGAAAAAGTTTTGATGGAAAATATATATAGCTGACACGTCAAAAGTCCATCCTCAAAGGAGTTTTTTTGAGATACGAAGTTGAAGTCTACGAGTGGGTTCCTTGGGTGCCTTGATACCATGACTTTTTTTTTTTGATAATTTATATGAGCGCCGGATATATGGAGGAGCTACATGATTTCAATGATGAATCAGTCTAAATAATTAGTTGTAGATTAGTTTCTATGTAAAAAGTCAAAAGGAAATAAAAATGAGTTTTCAACAATAACGCAGATATCATTGAAATTATAAACTTATTGTAATGCTTTTTTTTTTGGTGCTGGAATTATATGCTTTTTGAATTGTTCAGTACTCAATTACAAATCAACTTCCTTCAAAAGATCCCTGAATCCAAAAGGTTCATATAACTTCCCTTCACCTTCGAAAAATTTGGACATGGATTCCACCCAGTGTAAACGTAAACTATGCAACATAGCTGATGTACCTTCCATAAGAACCAAAATGACGACAGTCAAGACAAGCCACATAGCAAACAAAACGACAGTCATGAAAACACCAACAAAACCGGTCATACCAAATGAAACACCAATTGTCATAGTCCATAAAACAGATGATAATTGAGCATGTGCTAATGACAATGCCCATAATCTCAAGTATGAAGCAGTGTGGGAAACACAGTTGAGACAGAACTCAATAGTGTGAATCACTTGATGGATCATGATATCGCCAAACTCATGTTTTTCATGTTCCTCATCATCACCCTCATTGATAGTTAGGCTAGCATCTATTGGTTCAGCAGCAGATTCAACGGGAATTCCTGATTCGATTGCATGATATTTGGCTTCTTGATCTAATTTGCGTTTCCAATATAATGGTTTTGCTAATAACAACCAAGGAATACAAATCAAAGCAACAATCAAAAGAAATATTTGAATGGTGGCTTGTCCGGAATATAACTCTTCGTCAACTGATCCTGGAGACAAAAACATCGAAATCAACATATTCAATAAACCAGGAGCAGGTTTTTCAATCTTGACCCAATCAACAGACCATTTGTAGACAATACACAAAGACAAATAACCAAAGATACCTTGCATAAATAACAAACCAGGGATGAAATTACCAACTATATCAATCATGGACGAAAAATATAAATTGTTAACAAGTGAGAAAAAGTATGAGTAAGTCATGTGAATATAACCCATCAAAATCGATAACTTCATTTTGTATGAGTTCGTAAATAACAAAGCATTTTCAGAACCATGCCAAGCTGGATCTAAACCAAATTTGTAGACACCAACTTGTCTGGCAAAAATGGTTTCATGAGGCTTGAAATTTTCTGGCCACTTCCAACCAGAGGCAAACAAGTCCATTGATTTGGAAAAGAGATCATTGTACAAGAAACCAGTATATATCGAAAAAACACCCATCAATAACAAAATATAACGACCACTGAATGCCATATCGGAAATCTCATCTCTCTTCAGAAGGCCAATTTTTCTTTCATTTATGACTAACATCGATGCAGCTAAACTCAAAATGAAACCATGACCCATATCACCAAACATAATAGCAAACATGAAAGGGAACGTGACAATTGTTGGTAAACCAGGGTTGACTTCTCTATAAGTTGCTATACCATAAGCATCACATATACTTTGGAATGCAGCAGTGAATTTATTTGTACGGTGAAATGTAGGAGGAGTTCTGGTAGTTTCCAAAACATTGATAATCGTAGGAACTGATGTCCCAATATTTTCACTGAAGTTTTGAATCGTTACCTTCAAATGATGTAACTCATCAGTTGGGATCCAACCTTCCGCTATCAAAGTTTTTCGATTTGGATCATAGTTGCAATAATTCATCAAATTATATATGGCTTTTTCTCTGGCAATGGCTTCCCACCATGTAGCTAAAGATCTACCAATAGCAGTTAACTCAGTTCTTAAGGCCAAATCTGTTGAGAGAATAACAGTGTTCAAATCCGCTAAGTCATCGTTCGTAGCACGCAAAGCCTCCTCACGAAATTCTTGTTTCGAATCGATTTTATAAATCTCAGCATCCAAAGACTCACATATTTTTTTAATTCTTTCCAAAATCAATCTACCATGGGAAAAGACAATAAAACTAGACTTCTCGATCTCTTTTTTGGATTTAGGGTCATAAATTGGATCATCCAAGTCCGCAGTGTAGAAATATAAGTTACCTCTTAAAACTCTCCACAAAATTTTTTGGAGAGTAGCAACTTTAGCACGACTGATAACACCGGTGATAAAACTATCACTACTAGTTCCTGAAACACCACCCGATTCTAATGTTTCTTGCTGGGATAATAAAGCATCGTTTTCCTCCGCACTGACACTAACACTAACATTATTTCCCTTCGATGAGAAAAAATCATTGGCAGTACTCAAGACATATCTATACTGCTTCAAATCTTTCTGTTTCAACAACAAAGTTTCCGAGGCAGAAATCAACTGAGAAACCCTATCTTCTAGAATTTCCCCGTTTTCAACGTGTTCATCGATTTCTGAGGTTTTAGAAATTGAGTGGTAATCATCCTCATGGTATGGACTGGTTTTGATTACAATATCTCTTTCATCCAACGAGGATTTGAAAAAACGATACTGTCTTTCAACGTTATCTAATCTTCTTATTTCCTTAACGAACGCTCTCTGAAACTGGTTCACTTTCGAGTTCAAGTCCCTGAATTGAATGGTATTCAAATTTCCAATCGAGTACATGATATCTCTGCTTATTTCGGTTGGAATATATAATTGAACCAAAGACATCTCCGCAGAGCCTATGTTGAGTTAGTATGAATGCCAAACTTGAGACCTTTTGTTTATTTGAATTCTTCATTGCACTTGCTTCAAGTACCACAAACTTATATCACAAGGCTTTTAGTCTGTACTTACGGAAAATTGCCTCTTCCTTCTCACTCATTGTATTCAACCACAAACTCTTCAGCAAATAAGATAGCTAGATTTAATTGACTTATACTTTGTACTGGACTTTAATGAAGCCTTTAATAAATTTCGATAGTCTATGCTCCTGAAATGAATTGCAGACAACATTCATTGGACGGGTAACCTCATATCATTAAATGAAGTCATGTGATCAAAATTTAATTTCCAAAAAGGGGAGGTAAAAAAACAAAAGTCCAAAATAGGAAATTATGTGAAAACAAGCATGTGTCACACATATAGACACATATATATACATATATTGCATGATATTCGGTCACTTATAGTATAAACTCATATACAATATACACCAGGTGGTACGAATAGGCGGCCATTGCTTTAAAGATTGACCAACATTGAATATTTACCAATTCAAACTGTCCAAAGCGGGTTTTAGTTTGTGGTTCATCGTTCTTAACTCATTTTTAGCTTTGATTCTGTTATAATATGTCAAACAACCATGGTTTGTACAATCTTTGTAAAATCTCACCTCACCATAATTATGGAGAAAACAGCTATGACATTCGTTATCAAATTCTTTGAGTTTAACTTCAGCTTGCTTGAAACGTTCGGATAAAATAAGAATGGATTGTAGCTCATCAAGAACACATCCACTACAAAAGTAAAGCGAGTTTGTTTGGTTTGTCATCTCTGCATAGCATATTACACATGAGTTCGATTTGATATACCCTGTTAAGGTGTCAGTGCCTCTTTTGTTTTTGGGCCAGCGATTTGAATCATTGGTATACCTTACGATTTTTGGCATTTCCTTGTACCAGTTCTTGATATTGATGCCCATTAGGTTGAACACTCTCTCCAAAGGCGGAATAAGCATTTTGGTAATGTAATATTCATGGTCCAATCGTAGTTCCTTTCTTGATTTCTCACCAAGAAAGACTTCAGGTGGCACTGACCTATTCCTCAACAACTCCCCTTGCCGTCCTTGCACCACTAGGTAAGGAACTCTTTCTCTATATTGCGGTTCGCTTCTGCCATCTTTCTCCATTTTCTTCATTGCTACCACAGCACCTGCCGGTAAATACTTTTCGTTTTTATACGTCCCTATTCTGACCTCTTTTGCAAAACAAAAATCTTTTATAGAAACTTTGCCCGTCATTACTTTATAGAACTGCGCTGAGACGTATGATTTGATTTGCGATATGTCTTTCTTCTCGAACAAAATTCTCAAGCTTTTCTCTAAAATTTTCTGCTGGGCTGGAATACCATCCCTTCTGACAGTTTCAATACCTTTCGCATCGAATTTTGGTTCCTGCTGATTTTCATGTTCATAGCTGTATCCCACATATCTCTTTTTACTTAATAACACACATGGATGGTACACTTTTTCGAATTTCAATTTTACTGGATTTGGAAATAATCGAGTGATATTATCAGCCATTTCCTTACCAATTCTGAAAGATTCTTCTCTTGTTTTACCAGGCAAATAAACAAACAATGAGTCCGTATCACCATACACTACCTTGGCACCCCAGTTCCCTTGCTCAATAACGTTAATGGATTTGGTGAGTATTTCACGACCCGTTGAAACTATTGCATCTGCAATATCTGAGTTGGGCATTCTACCACTAAATGTTGCAGAAGTATAACCATAAGTAACATTAGCAATTAACTTTAAGGCTAGTTGTTTCGAATTGTAAAGCTTGGCCAATTCCCCATCATCACTAAACATCTTCATACTATTTTTGACTTTGATTCTGGTGTCCAATATTTCTTCTAGCATTTTAGCCAAAATGGATTTTCTCACTGTTTTCTTTACAAACATATAGCCGTTAGGAGACAAAGTCACGTCGTCCTCTAAAACTTCAAGTAAACCTTTTTCAAGCTTTATTTTAGTGAAACCAACCTTACTGACTTTGGGAGAAAACCCTCTTAACTTTCCTAGTATAGTGGAATAGCAATAATTAAATGCTATAACTATTGAGGGATATAATGATTGAAAATCTAGTACGACCAAAGGTGACTTATAAAATGCAGATTCTGGTTCCATGATCAATGGGATGCATTCTAGAGATCTCATTTGATGGACCTGTTTCTTGGTTGGCGATATCATCACCAAGTTTTCGGCTTTGGTTAGTCTAGTTAATATACTTTCAACTTTATATTGTGAACCTCTGTAGAAGATTGAATAGAAATCTATACCTATGAGTCTAGCTTGTTCCGTATTTCTTGTTATTACTTCTTGATTTTGAATTATTTTGAAGTCCAATATAATTCTCCGCAAATAATACTTTATTGCTAGCATTTTCTTGGAGAATTGTTTCAGCTTGTAGTATGAGGTTAATTTTTTATGCGTATAACTGGGTAGTTTCTCGTGCATGGTGTGGTAAACAACATTTTCAATGGAATAGTTGGTCAATGCTAAGTCTGATTTCAAAATTCTCCAAATATTCAAGCAGTGTCTTCCTGTAATTTTTATTCCCGAAGCATGTGTGTAGCCCCATCTGTCACCAAATTTGGTGTTGGTTTTACAGTTTGTTCTGCTTAAGTTAATGCACAAATCAATATCATGAATGAACCTGAACCTTTCTATCAAATACCCCCAGGATGTAGCATGTAGCTCATATGCAGCCAATATGTCTGGATCAAATAATTGAATCAAGAATAATAGCCGATCTACCATTTGCAATTCTGTCTCGAATACTTCGATATTGGGCTTTCCAGGTAAAAGTTTTTGCATCTTTGATATTTGCTCGTCGAAGTTTGAGCTTGCTTCTGATAATATTAAAACTCCTAATTGTAAACTTTCCATCTTGCCATATAAAGAATTCAGATCATCGAAATTGTAAAAAATCAGATTTATCTCATCTTTTTCAGGATCAGGTTGCAAAATTCCTCTTGTGTTGACGTGAATCTCAACACCAAAACAGGTCAAATTTTGGAAGTTATCGGCCCTCCTCTTTACTTTTTGAGAATTATAAGAGTACTTGAAATCGTTCGATTGTGTAACAGCTTCAATTTGCGAAGCAAATAATTCCTTCCTTTGATCGTTCTTCTGTTCCGTTTTCATCCAGTTATCAATATCCTGAAACAGAGGAGGTTCC
This sequence comes from Cephaloascus fragrans, assembly GCA_003707825.3. NCBI lineage: Eukaryota > Fungi > Ascomycota > Pichiomycetes > Serinales > Cephaloascaceae > Cephaloascus > Cephaloascus fragrans. The sequence goes on from PPLN03000019.1 coordinate 115,767, forward strand.
ATAACATACTCCCAAGTCAGAAAAGTGTGCTTGTGGCTTTTAGATATTACGATATTTTTGGACAAACTCTCCTTGATTCTTTCGGAAACTTTTTCCTTACCACCCTTTCCCAAAGCAATTTCAACCCATTTCAAGTATTCGCTCGCTGACGTACCAAGAGCAATTTTTTTTCCAGCATACAAAAAAGGTTTTGTGAGATTTTTGGGATTTGAATATGTAGGATCAGGATAATCAATTTTCAACATACCCCAATCTTCAAAACTGTCCATAATTTCATTAGGCAAAATGGGTTGCACAGCATATTCGGCAAGAACTTTACCGTTCTCAACATTGAAAAGAGAGTGATACTGTTTCATTAATTCAGACGAGACATCTTGGTGGCAATACAGTTCATTCGGTTCAACTATATCAACCACCCTATTTCTGGATGTCTTCATTTGACGTTGTGTTAGTTGGAAAATATCAAGATCGAAACTTTGATCTTGATCTACTTTATCTTTAATCTTTCCATCATCCAGCTGAATTTTGAGATCGTCTTGGGCATTATCTTCTTCTATCAAATGATCGGATTCTGAATCAGAATCAGAAGTCAATGTTTTATCAAAAAGTTCGTCCTTATTTTTGGGTGCTGTCTCATCGTTCAAGGTTTTGTTGTGAGTAGGAAGAAGGTTCTTGATAATAATACCCCTTTTTGTGTCTTCCAACAAACTGAATCCATCGGTGTAATCATTATAACTCAGATGCAACCAGACTTCATCAAACGTTTTCCAAGCTAACAAATCGTTTGGATCAACTGGGACGTTATCCAATAATTTTGAAAAGTTATCAATATCGTCAAATACAGTAGGCATGGATTCCACTATTTTCGGAACTTTAACAAAGCTTTCTTTTGTTTCTTTCGTGGTTACGTACTGAGATTTGGATTTGCTTACGCAATATTTGAACAAAGAGTCAAGCTCTTTTTGCGCCATCCAATCGGTTGATTCAAAGGTTCGTTCCTCCGATAAAGACGAGTCGAGTTTATCACTCATTGACCTTCCCCTTAGTTTTGTTTGGTATTTTACATCTTTGACCAAATGGCTTAACGAAGAAATGTAATTTTCTCTCTTCATCGCTGTCTCCGGGTTCAAATTTTCGATAAAGTTATGATGAATATTTCTTTGAACTAGCTCTTTTCTATTTTCAATAAAATTGATGGAAGAGTCTATCTCAAGCATAGAATTTGTTGTCCTACTATAATCTTCATGCCTGAGAACATTGTCTTTTTTCAAATTATGTTGCATGAATTTTTTCAAACTATCATTTACCATGTAGATTCTAGCAGAATCCACAACGGGGTACCTCCAATAACACTTTGATAAATTTAACCACCCACAACCGTAAAGATTGAAATCCGAAAGAAATTGCAAGAAGAAAGGTATGTGTGCTTCATATGTAGTTAAGGCACGATTGAAAATATCTCCCTCAGCAAGCAACCGGGCCAACCTCGTCTTGTATGAAGATGATAGAACAGATATTTTGTAGTACACTTTATAGCCAACATGATAGCCGTAGAAAGGCACAGCTTTACATAATGATATATCGGCTATATACTTTCGTTTGCTTGACAGACGCCCGTCGATCTCTGGAGTATCAACCTCTTCATCAGGATCCAAATCTGAGCATTCATCTTCTGCTGCTGCCTTCCTCCTTTGAAATGATAGCTTGAGCTTGTGCTCTAATTCATGCAATAAATTGGCTTTGTTCTGCTGGATCGCTTCGCTTGTCAAGTCCCCAAAGTAGTCAACGAGTAGGTACGGGAAGGCATTGTGAATGTGAACAGTGACATGGTGGCCCGATTGCAAGGTCCCAAACACTCGAATTATGGGAACTTGCACAACCTGATCCTGATAAATGTCTAGGAAGCTTGGCTTTGACTGATACGAATCGTAGTTGTTGATCTGAATTCGTAAGCGTGTCAAATCTTCTTGCGATAGGGAAGCGCCCGAGTTATTCGACGAGCTCATTTCATAATGCAACTTTCAACGAGTAATAGCAAACAGTAACGGGTCTTGATATTTCTTCCATTGAATGAACGATATCTCTGTATCAAGTTGTGAAAATGTTCTTTCCAATGGTTTCTTATAAACTTATCGCTCTTTCTTGTATGTTAAACCTGGAAATCATATAGAAACAGAAACAAAAACATTTACCCGGATTACAATATTTTTATCAAAGAAAATTTTATTTTTATTTTTATTTTTAAAAAAGATAGATATAAGATAAAAAAATATACCATCTCACAATATCCGTTTCAGAAAGATCTAAATCACTTCCCCAGACTCGATAATATACAAAATGGAAGTCAATAGACCAGCACAGTCTCAAAATTCGAGAAAAGGCAAGAGAGCATGGCGTAAAAATATCAATATCGACGATATTGCGCAAGGTTTAGAAGAAAGAAGAGAAGAAATAAGAGTGTTAGGTGATACAAATGACGGAGAACTATTCACAATTGATACTGAGGGTGACGATAAGTTGAAAAGCAAAGTCAAGAAAGAAGCCAAGGTGTTGAAGTCAAGTATAATTTTGGCGCAAAGATCAAAGGCTCCTGCTTTGAACGTGGAAAGAAATAAGAAAAAGGTGGATGGTGTTTCTGGAAAGGAAGTTCGCAAATTGATGGAGTTGGCTGGAAGAGTTCAAGGTAAGACATCCAGCGAAGCCAGACTTGAAAGCGATGGTATTATAAATACGAAAGCTTACGACGTTTGGGGCGATGAGCAGGCCTCGAAGGTTTCCAAAAGAAAATTAAGAGAAATACAAAAACCCGAAATATTGAAAAAATTGAGTTCAACAGGATGGACAGAAGCCAAGGTTGTGCCTAAAACTTTGAAAGAGGCACCTATCAATATCAAAGAACAAGATTTTATACCTGAAGGAGGTAAATCGTATAATCCATCTTTGGAATCATGGAAATCATTGATCAATGAAGAATATGAAAAAGAAAAAACAAAGGAGGAACAAAAGAAAGTTTTGGAAGACCAAAGGGATTCAATTCAAAGACTCATAGAGACTTTAGATCAAGAGGAGCAAGATGCTTCAAGTGATGACGCCGAGGACAGTCCTGATGATGAAGATAACTATGATGATTTGAAATTATCAGTCAATAAACCAACAGAAACAATAATCAAGAGTAAGGCTCAAAGAAATAAAGAAAGAAAACATAAGGAGAGATTGGAATTAGAAGCTCAGTTGAAGGAATTAAAAAAGCAAATTACAGAATTGCAGAATTTAGCTAACATTGAAAAGGAAGTCATTGCAAAAGAAGAATTATTACAACAAGAGATAGAATCATCGGAAAAAAAAAACAAGAAACCCAAGAAGTTGTTCAAGTATAATAGTTTAGAGGATCCGTTAGAAGTCAAATTGTCAAATGAGTTATCTGACTCTTTGAGAAAGTTGAAACCCGAAGGTAATTTGTTGTATGACCAGATGAGATCTTTACAAAATAAAGGTAAGATCGAAGCTAGAGTTCCTGTTGCTAAAAGGAGACGGTACACCAAAAAAGTTACTGAAAAATGGACTTATAAAGATTTTAAATAGTCAACTAACGTTTACCGTTGATAAAACTGACTTGTAGACCTCAACGTCGTCTCCTCGATGTACTGTCACTTTAACATTTACAATTGAATCCTGATGCAATCAATAAATTTCGATCATATAAAATAAATAAAATTAATATAAACCACCAATGGTTAGAAAAAGTGCCAATAATTTAGTCTTCGTAGACAATCCACAACAATAAGTAACGAGATATTTCTTCAAGCATTTGTATCTAGCAAGCTCGAGAATTTTGGTAACCACGGGTGCACAACTTTTATTATCGTCGTCATGAACTCTCTCCAAATTTACACGTTCAGAAACAACCAGGACATCAAAACAACAAACAGTTTAGTTTATTTCCACATTGATTCCTTTTCCAATTTGACGAAGTTGTTAAGTTTGAAATATTCTGGTGCAATAGCTTTATCGCTTTGTGCTCTATAAACACCTGTTAATCTGAAATCTCTTTCAATTAATTGGTTGTCCCATTGATCCAATGCATACCTGGATCTTTTTCCATCATATCTGTAAGCTCTGAGACCAGCAACACCACCTCCCGCAATAGAGAAGAACTTGATTCATTAGTATTTCTATCGTTACCAATCTCCAAAGTAGTCCCCTTTATCGATGTTGAACTTTGGATGGCGGTTGAACCGCGCCGCCCAGATACTTACGGTAAATATAATGGCGTATGGAAGCAACCCTTCAAATGGAATCATATTGACAAAATTAGATTATTTGAGAATCTTTTAGTATCGAACCTCTTAAAGTATTTAATAAGGGTATGTCTACTTTTGTTTTCATGAAATGATTTTTTATGAAATAAATTTGATTGGCTCGAAAGTATCCGTGCTCGTAACCATATTTAATTCCAATGTTTATAATGTATTATATAATATATATGGAGTCTCGATATCCATAAAAGAGGTCTTTATAGTCAGCCTACAATGGAAATATTAAATAATTAGCTGTTAATTTGTTTTCTTTGTTAATCTTGATTACCTAAATATACCACGATTCAGTCTACCACACATACCAATACAACCATGTCGTCTTTCTTTCATTTTCAATCACGCTCCAGTCAAGTAGCAAACAGGCTTTTATTCCAACAGATGAATTGAGGAATTCTTTAATTTCTTTGTTATCTTTGATCTTTTAACTTCACCGTGCGAATTAGGATCGTTCCAGCACATGCTGACGAACTTGTCCATTTTCACCTTGATTTTCATCTGGCCTAGTATCCAAGGGTGTTCTAGCATTTGTCTTGGACTTGGTCTCTGGTTTGGATCCTTTTTCAAACAGAACTGGATGAACGACTTGAAAGCTTCTGACCAAAAAATGTCTTCTTCGGGCTCATCTTTCAAAGCTGGTTCGAACTCCAAGATTATCGATAGCAACTCGATGGGGCCCATCGAACTTAACTCTTGTGAACCATCCAAGAAGGGGAACTTGCTTTGTGCAACTTCTAGTATAGTTAAACCCAAGGACCAAACATCACATGTAACAGTGTAAGGCTTACCCTCAATTCTTTCTGGCGCCATATAGTATTGGGTTCCCAAAAAAGTTGAGGCTAAAGAATTAACCACTTCACCAGAAACACCGAAGTCACATAACTTGACATTGCCCTTATCGTCCAAAAGAATGTTTTGTGGTTTTATGTCTCTGTGAATGATCTTTTGCTCATGCAAATAATTCAAACCTCTCAAAACACTCTCGGCAATTTTTCCCAACACTTTCTCATTAATTCTGTTGTTCAATTCGTTCACCCTTTTGTACAAAGCATCCAATGATCTACCACCCATGTACTCCATAGCGATACAAATGGTCGCCTTTTCTTCCATCATAAATGTACCGTAATACCTAACAATATATGGAGAATTGCACGCTCTGTTGTACTGCAATTCTCGTACAATCTGTCTTTGAACTTCAGGATTGGGATCGGTGGTGATAGTTTTCATCGCAAATATGGTTGTGCCGTATTTTAATTTACACCTGGTGACGGAACCACCATTGCCCTCACCCAACCTATTCAATTCCACAATCTCGTTCTTTTTAGCTATGTTCTTCCAGTCCTCGGGGTTTAAATCCTCCACATCTTTCTTGATGTCGTCGTTGTACATTGTTGACCGTATGCCATCATTGTTGTCGTTGTGATGATGCCCATGGAGGTCAGTGGGATATTTGAAATGTGAGTCGCCATCTATGGCAGCCAAAATCTCAGAGCTGAACAAACCCTGATCGCTGGAACCTGTGTTGGGTGTATTCAATGTAGTGCTATTGATGTTGTCGTGATTTTGGCTTACATTGAGATTCAAGTTGGTGGCGCTGCTATTGGTGGTATTCCCGCCTATATACGCGTCCTGGGACTGGTTTTTGTAGGTGTATGATCCATTTATCTTCAGAAAGTCCAACGAAGGTAGGGTTTTTTTGGAGTTGTTGGTATGTGAAGGAATTGATAAAGAAGGGAATTTGGGTCTCGCACCACTGACTTTCTTGTTAGATGGAACGTTGAATATTGGAGGAGGAGTGTTCATTGGAGAAATGATAGCTATCCAGCATAAATCTGTGATCAGCGGGAGTATATATTTTCTATGGGATTATGAAATAACGATGATTAATCTGCTAAAACTTGAAACTTTCAAAGATGAATCGATTGGAATCAGTTTCTTTTTGTAAGGACTCGATGAATTTCGACTTCTGTTTCGACTGATTAACGAACGTGAAGACGTAGAGAAAGTCGTCCAGACGGAAAATAATAGGAAAAGACGGAACAATGAAAAGACACCGCAAAATCGCCGAAGACGGACAATATGAAAGGTTATGAGCATGAAAAAGAAGCGGTTGTGAGCGTTGCAGCTTCATTGAAACATATAAGATGTGCAGCGGAATCCAACAGAAACACCAGGTCATTGGTCTTTCCGAGAGATGGACTCGGATCAAAAGCTTTCCGTTATTCAGTGGTGGCGTGTGTGTAGATTTAAAGAACCACGATGTTGAAGTCTTAGAAAAATACAGGTAGCTCGTAATATACCGAGTTATGCCTACTAGTTATTTGGGTCATGAAAATAGGCTCTATTGGCGATAGGGGACGTAAACTAACGCTAACAGGTGTTCGATTGGGCTGGCTCTAATCAAGTGGACCGAGAAAAGTGTTGGCTGGAAGCCTCTACTTGCACGTTGCTCGGCGCATTCCAAAGAGGCTGTCACGGGTGCTGCTCATGCTGCCTCGTCTCATTTTACAGGAAGCATTACAGAAGAAGAGTTTGAGTGTGAGCTCCACAATGTTTGGATAAATGGCTGCACCTGTATTGAAGGTATTGTTTTGGGGGTCTCTTTAGCGTATATTTGATCATTTGAAGTTGTCTATCCAGTTGATCATTCTATCTATCAATGAACCAATATTCTCATCACCATACAACGATATGATCTTATACTTAATCGAAATCGAGTCTTGTTCCTGAGTGAGTCTCTTCAATATCGACAAACTCAAAGGCTGAAACTCCTTGTACCACCTATAGTTCCAACTGATGAATGTGATCAATATTTCGAAAATTATCTCTTCTGGTATCAAATTACCGAAATAGTTCAATGATCCACTGTCAAAGTTTTCATTGAGTTTCAAGAACTCATAGTCGTTCAATGTTTCGTATAATTTCAAGAAATTATGTGCTGCAAAGAAAGAGAACTTTGCGTTCAAAGTGGTTCTCAATGCAGAAATAGACGTGTCAAAGTGTTGTACTCTTTTAGCTGCCAATCCAATCAATTCCCACTCGCATGCACTATGCTTTGCGAATTTGTTCGTGAGCCCTTCTTTCTCTATGGATATAACTGATTTTAAATCATCGTATAAAATAAGAAACAAAGAATCTAGCCATCGCTCACATAATCTTTTACCTTTGAATTGAACATCAAATTCCTCAAATTTCTTTTTATTTAATAAATCTAAAGTGGAAGCGTTGTTTACTTGCTTGTATTCTTCTTCCATGACGAAGACTTCAGATCTTACTTTCAATAATGTGTCCCAGCCAACCAATTTGACAAGTAAACTTAACAAGTCATACGCTTTAGAAAAAGTTCCAATAAGAGTTGCGCCATGCAATTTCAAAAAGTCGGGGTCGATAGCTTCAATTTCAGCTGGTGAAGCATATTTCAAAGGATCAGTTTCTCCATAGACTGGTCCAATAAACTCAGCCAAGTCCCAAATCTTTGAAATAGATCCATCTTGTGGTTTCGGGAACTTTTTAATTGATTTGGGGAATTCCCTTGTAATGTCTTTGTGTCTCTGTGTGTACATTGGAAATGAATTTAGTGCTAGTAAAGCACCAGATATGTTGTTATTCAACAAATGGATTTTGAACAAAGTAGTCCAACATTCAAACTCAGAAGGTAGAATCTCGACTGCTTTCAATGATAATGGTAAAGCTAAATCTGGTCTCTTTTTCGTAATCAAAAACTTGGACTGTTCATTCAATACAAACCCATCACGGGGCTTGAGATTCAAATGATCGTACATTTTTTGAACAGCTTTGATTTCTTGATTTTGCAAAAGTAACAATTTTATAATGATTAGTTCATATTGTCTGTCCGGGTATAACGTATTTATTTCATTTATCGTAAAATCATACAAATCTGTCAAGGTAACAATTTTGATCATTGAGTCGATCAAGTAATTCTGCAAATTGTTGGCGGATTGAGTCAAGTTGTTACACCCAACTAAGTATCCTTTCGGTAAAAGCTTGATCATCAAGATCAAGCAATTTTTGGCACTTGTCTTCGTCAGAAATGGATTGAATTGACATAATCCGCTCACTTGTCTGGAATAATCCTCACTGATGATTACAGATCTAATGATACAACTCACATAGACTTCTAACCAAAAGCTTGGATCGAATTTTTCACTTTTGAAGTAAGATACAGTCTTTCTCTTTCGGTCATTAGGAATGATCTGAAATGATGTATCACCAGGCTCCAGAATCCTGATTCTCAAATCGCATTTTTGGAAAGAATTGTAGGAACAGTATGTTCCAATTTTGGGATGATTTGAGGTTGATGACGACGATGACGACGATGACGACGAGTAGGTCAAAGTGGAAAGGTAAGCCGTTGGAGCAGCTGTGGAAGATAGATCCAACCCAGTCACATAATGATATGAGCCAAGGTCCTTCTGAGCGGACCTGTGGTACTTCGAAAAATGGATCAAGTCAGGAGGACCAATATCATTGAAGGAAGGTAGAATTTCAGATCTCAACGCAATTGATTCACCAAACTGATTCTCTTCAATAAGCGGGGATATTATCCCTAGATTACTGTTTTTTGACAGCTGATAAGACCAGGACATTGACACACACTTCTAACTCTTATTCTGGTGAATCGCTATTAAGAATTTGAACACATTTTGCCATAATTTTGAACATATCGCTATATAATAGAGACAAGTATTATTAGAAGTCACGTGTCATGTCTGATTTTCATAGTCGAGTTTTAAGTGCTATAGTCAAAAATCACGTGTTTGTTATATAAATAGTACGAGAAGCCCTTTACAATGTACTTTATTAAGATGAAAGCTGTGAAGAAGGATCAGATTATTAAGAGGTATCATGAGATTCACTCTTCCTATTATTTAGGCATCTGGCCCACAAACCTTTCCAAGTCAACCAAAGGAGAGTACCAATTGCATAGGTCTGAAGTGGCATGCCCCAACTCTTTTTCGTGAAATATCAACATTACATTACCTATCTAAAATTTCAGGCACCAACAAGTGAAATAATCTCAGACTTTCAAAGGTTGTTGAAGTTTGACATAATCAATTCAATCACACCTTTGGCTATAGGCACAAAATCGTCATAACTGATTTGGCCACTCACACTGACATAAGCAGGAGTAGCATATTTTTTCGAAATTGTAGTGGATACTCTCTTTGTTATATCTAACAATTGCTCGTTAGCATTATTCAATATTGTGCTGAATATTTTATTCGATCTCGGCTTGCTCGTTAGTTGTTTCCTCTGGTAGGGTCTGAATGAAAAGCTACTCACGTCAGGAATTGAATATATATAACAGCCAAATTTGTCTTGGGGCCCATTCTCACCAATATGGACGGTAATGGGAACTCTGTTCTTCCCACCAGGCACTGGTGGCGTGAACGGAACCGTTAATAAAATGTGGAATTCATCCCCAAAATGATTGTGAATTTTATCGGTTATTGTCTTTGTGTATTCTTGATTCATCCTTGGTAGCTGGTAGTCAGATAGTAAATCGTTTTAAAGTTGATTTAGCAGGTTTTGTTTTTGGTCGGTATAAATTTTACATCGGGAGATACGAATATAAACGCGTCATACTTTCCTCACAGCACAACACTAAACCAGAGATCAAAGGATATGAGTAAACCTGCTGGAAAATCAGTAACAATGATAGTGGCGGCATTGGTGCCTGAACTAGGAATAGGATATAAGGGAACCTTGCCATGGAAACTCAGGCAAGAAATGAAGTACTTCAAAAATGTAACATCCACAACGACTTTACCAAATCACCAGAATGCTGTCATCATGGGCCGTAAAACATGGGACTCCATACCCGAAAAGTTCAGGCCCTTACCAGGTAGAATAAATATAGTTCTATCCAGAAGAACAGACAATGTTGAAAGTGAAAAAAACATTATTCATGCCAGCTCGATTGATGATGCGTTAAACAAAATCTCGAAGTCTTTGGTTGACAAAGTGTTCATCATAGGCGGGGCTGAGATATACAACCAATTGGTGAATGACCCCCAGGTCAAATATATATTATTAACAGAAATCAAGAGTCCACGGAAAATTACAATGGACACTTTTCTAGAGTTTCCCTTCTATACTTCGGACCACGCTCCAGAGGGAAAGAATGAGGTATGGACAAGGCTGACCAAGGAAGATTTACAGGAGTTTATAGGGAGTTTCATAGACCTACCAAATGAAGACATCGTGGAAAACGACTTTACCTACAACTACTCCCTCTGGACTAAGAAGTGAGCCTTTACCTCGTTGGAACTACGCCCGCCGAGTTTGAGTGTACTTGTTGAGTAGCAAAATTGAACACTTTACGTAGCAAGGCTTTGTTTACTTGGTTTGGGTTTGTGCTGGCAATATAAAGAGCTGACATCATATCAATTGCTTTGTAAACATGTTTGTAAACATTATCGCCAAATGTGCATCAGTCGTTCCAGTCGTATAGGGGCATCAAGGCATCTGAACGAGCTGTGAAAAAAGCGGTGTCCCCTCTTGAACAAGGAACCACCACCGGTTTCACCACACTGTCTTCGCAGTTTCTCGTATAATGTCAACGTATTTGCTGCCTTAGTTGTTGTCGCTATCTGTATGTGTAGCCAGGTTGACAATTATAGTGTAAAATAATATGGTAGGGAAAGGGAACCGGGATCCCAACCCGTATTCGGCTGCACACTACCACCACAATAGCATTAATACTCACTTCAACAAAATTAATGAATTAATTAGAGGAATTGGAGTGAAGGGCAATAAAACAGTAACAATTTCATCAGCTCTGTTGCTACTAATTTATCAATTTTCATCATTGTGCAACGCTTGACGTTCCATTCATCATTACATAGTTCAGCAATACTGTAATCATTTTGGATTAATCAAGCTTGGTGTTAATTAGGCTCAATCAACTTTTTAATTCTTCGTCGTTAATCATCAGTTGTTATCGTCGCTTCCCTATTATATTCATAAAAGTGGTTTTATTTGACTGGATATCAAAGTGCAACAACAATGTCGACTCAAGCCGCATCTTCCTCTTCCTGGACCAGTTTCCTTAAATCAATTGCTTCATACAATGGAGACTTATCCTCCTTGACGGCACCACCATTCATTTTATCGCCAACTTCCTTGGTTGAGTACTCTCAGTACTGGTCTGAACATGCCGATTTATTAGTTGAGCCTAACTTCATTTCTAACGAGAATGAAGACTCCGTTGATACTGCTTGCTTGAAAAGAATGATTGCTGTGACAAGATGGTTCATATCCACCTTGAAGTCCCAGTATTGCTCTAGAAACGAAAGTATGGGTTCCGAAAAAAAACCATTGAACCCTTTCTTGGGTGAATTGTTTGTTGGTAAATGGGAGGACACAACAGAGAATGGTAAAGTTGGTGAAACCATTCTTTTGTCCGAACAAGTTTCTCATCATCCTCCTGTCACTGGTTATTCCATCATCAATAACAAGAATAAAACATACTTGCAGGGTTACAACGGTATTAAATCTTCCATCTCCGCAACCAACTGTAATGTAAAACAATATGGTCATGGCTTGTTAACCTATGAAAACTTGAAAGAATCTTACCTTTTGACTGTTCCTGCTTTGCATATAGAAGGTTTGTTGGTAGCTTCGCCATTTGTCGAGTTGCAAGACACTTCATATATTCAAGCATCAAACGGCTTGATTGTTATAATTGAGTATAGTGGTAGAGGTTACTTTACTGGTAAAAAGAATACTTACAAAGCAAGAATTTACAAAGACGCAAAGCACTCAACCAAAAAAGAAAATGCTTTGTGTACAATCTCTGGTCAATGGTCCGGAGTTTCATATATTGCAAGTGGTCCAAACTCCCCATCATCATCAGACGGTGAAGTCTTTTATGATGCCAATGCTGTCAAGTCCAATCCAATCACTGTTAAACCTATTGAAGAACAACATTCTTTGGAATCAAGAAAAGCTTGGTTGAAGGTAAGCGAAGCAATCAAAGCCGGCAATTACGATTTGATCCATAAAGAAAAATCAACAATCGAGAACGATCAGAGAGAATTGAGAAAGAAAGAAAGTGAATCTGGTATATCATGGGAAACAAGATGGTTTAAAGATGTCGCATATGATGGTAGCCACAGCGATAGCTTTACTATATTATCTGATTTAGCTAACTTATCAATCAAAAATGTTCCTTCCGGTACTCAAAAGAATACGAAAGAGGATAAAACTGCTACTGAGCCAGTCAAACATTGGAGATTTAGTATGCAAAACTGGGAAAATGAGAACGAAATCAAAATCTGAATCAATATTTTCCCAGTCTGATTTTTTTACTCTTTATTCAACTCTCAACTTACTTTTTTATTTTGTTACTTAGTTTAGATTACAATGATATAGTATAACTTATTTAATGGTGATTTCTGTTTTCTCTCGTATTCCAGTGAAGTATTCATGAGGTGAACCCTCCCAGCAATCTAACCAATGCAGCCATGTATGATTTCAGTGATTTTATCCGCATTGTAGGGCTAGTGCCCTAATATCTAAAAGCAGTCACACAAAAATACCTAATGGTATATTAGTTACCCTTTTCCAGTGTATATTACAGAATATTACATAATCTGAGAGTTTTGTGACTCACTTTCCGTAATTCTTTTTCATTATGATGATAGTTTGCGAGGTCGTGCTTGTACCCAAAACCAAACAACGACAAAGTATGCTGAGAAAGCAGGAGCTCTGGGAAAGTCAACCAACGAAATTGGTAAAATAGTGAAAATTAAATTAAATTCAATAAAAAATTACTAGTTGTAATAATTAGATATCAACCAGATATATTTATACATAGTTTAAGATGGCTGAATCACATAGATGTATGTTATCGTGTCTAAATGGTTGTGATGGTTGTTATTAGCGTGTTAGTTCTATTTCATGAGATGTTACAGTTTTTCCAGATGGTCCTTTACAGATAGTAAATCAATTATTCACAGTATTTACATTCGTAAAACGCTGGAAAAGTTTTACAATTTAGTGGCAAGAGGTTGAGCAGCTCAACATTGATTTTAATGTGCTGGTTTACTCTTGTCGTAAATTATCCAGAACTATAGTTGGAAAAATTGTTTCTAATCTGAAGCATGAATGGTACTACCATCAAAACAACAATCATCATTTCTGAATCTTTTATATTCATTTTACATGACAATTACTAACAGTACTCTAGTATACGTTAAAGGTAAACACGTTTCCTACCAACGTTCTAAAAGTGTCAACAACCCAAACGTCTCATTAATCAAAATTGAAGGTGTTGCTAATTCAGATGAAGCCAAATTCTATTTAGGTAAACGTATTGCCTACGTTTACAGAGCTTCTAAAGAAATCAGAGGTTCTAAAATCAGAGTTATCTGGGGTAAGGTTTCAAGAACTCACGGTAACAACGGTTTAATCAGAGCTAACTTCAAATCAAACTTGCCAGCTAAAACTTTTGGTGCTTCTGTTCGTATTATGCTTTATCCATCAAACATTTAAATTAAGATAAAATCAAAAAGAATTATTATTTAGTTGAATTTTAATAAAATGTTTAATTTATGAAGAATAAATTTTCTTAAATACCATTATCGAATTATTTCAATGATAGTATGGGTATCGGTGTATATTATAATTATAAAGAAAATGTTTATTTTTTTAAAATTGGAATGTATTTGACTTAACCCTTTATGTTAGATCATTCAAGTGGTTTTCTCATCGAACCATGGAAATCGGTTCCTTGCCTACTAAGCAAATGTCGTAAATCATGGGCCTGCTGGCCCTCCACTCTTTTTGGCCAACATAGAATAGAGGTGTAGTGCTTCCCTGGTCAGCTTGTTCGTAACTTTTTCTGGACAAGGTAAGCAATTACGACAGACACCTATCACTTCGTACGGGGTGGACAGCCGGTGTCTGTAGTAAACTCTGGAATTCTTCGCCTAGATCTTCACCCAGTTGGGTGTGTATGGTGGTGTCCGCGTCTTAATATGGCCAACCACCAATCTACAGGCTCGATGTGTTCATAGATCAAGCCCTGTGCGATCTCATCCTCTCGTTACCAGAATAGGCCTCTATTCCTTTTGTGTCTGTGAATCGATGGTCCTGGCCCCGTTAGCGAACCAATTGGTGATGGCGAGGATATCTTCTACTCGACCCTGACCCCGTCCCTAGCGTGTGTAAGGTAGAGAGTAAAAAAAAAGAGTACCTTATATGGATTACAATTTTTTTAATTCCGTTGTTCCACATACACCCCGTACAACCGCCTCTTGTATGGAACAATTTCTGTCTTGTTCCTAGGCCCCTTCAAAAAAATGCTCTAATCATACTCGTTCATGTCACTATCAAAGCGTCCAGTCTCTCTTATTTGCCTTTCGGGTTAGTAAGGCCTCAAAACCCGAACATTTATTGCACGGTAACTCAAATTGACACAGTAAAATAAGGCAGTCGATGGCAGAATATACGTGCCAATAAATCGTGTCGCTCTTGCCTTCCGAAGAAGTAACGATTTCAGTCCTTTGAACAACACCCATCGGCGACACTTTCTAGTAACAGCGAGAGAGGTCCCCAAAGTTCACCCTGATAAGATCAGAATCAAACTTTTGTCACATTTGCAACCATTTGCCTAACATGTGTCAATTTTGATGGTGGTTTATTCAATTCTATGGGCCTTTTCTATGGAAACCCTAAAGTGCTTTTCAATGTTTGTAATTTCAATCAAACGAGCGACATCCACAATTGTGACTCAACAAAAAAAACCTCTAATTTTCATTCACCTATAAAAAATTTTCACTTGGTACAGATATTGGTTGCGAGCACTGGCGGTTTGGGGGGGGCTCCAGGAAGGATTTTTCCACCAAGAACTGCCCCTGGGCCCGCTGGAAATTAGGCAAAAAGAGTGCTAGGGGTATCCTCCATAGCTGATGAGATCTTTGTAAAAACATGAGTCCACCAGTCCTATTTTCGGCCATTTTTCATTTGTTCTGTGTAACGGTGGTTTTTTGTCCATGTTGCAATTAGATGACCGCGCTTAACTCGATCCGGTAATAACTTATCACCCACCCAATTAATTGAGACTCCAATGCATAATAGACTATTTGCAGGATAAATATAATAAATCTTCGTCGACTCAGATTTTGTGAAATATTTTTGAAAAAATATAAATAGGTGTGGATTTGCTTCTTGTCCTTTTGATTTTTGGATTTGTTTTATTCATTATCGAGTACTCGTGTCTCTTTTCAGTAATTCCAAATAATTACTAGTCATCTCACCTTCCTAAGATCTTTACAAGTCTTATTGTTGCTCCGCAAACTATCATATACTATCAAATAAAATAACTCAATGTCCAAAGGAAAAGTCTGTTTAGCATACTCCGGTGGTTTAGATACCTCTATCATTCTCGCTTGGTTGTTAGAACAAGGTTATGAAGTTATTGCTTTCATGGCCAATATTGGTCAAGAAGAAGACTTCGAAGCCGCTGAAGCCAAAGCATTAGCTATTGGTGCTACCAAATATGTCTTGGTTGATGTCAGAAAGGAATTCATCGAAGATGTTTTATACCCAGCTATCCAAGTTAACGCCATCTATGAAAACGTTTACTTGTTAGGTACCTCTTTGGCTAGACCAGTTATCGCTAAGGCCCAAATCAAAGTTGCTGAAGAAGAAGGCTGTTTTGCTGTTTCTCATGGTTGTACAGGTAAGGGTAACGATCAAGTCAGATTTGAGTTATCTTTCTACGCCTTGAAACCGGATGTCACCGTTATTGCTCCATGGAGAGATCCAGTATTTTTTGAAAGATTTGCTGGTAGAAAAGATTTGTTGGAATACGCCGAACAAAAGAACATTCCAGTTACTCAAACCAAGTCAAAACCATGGTCAACAGACGAAAACATGGCCCACATCTCCTATGAAGCTGGTATCTTGGAAGATCCAAATACCACTCCACCAAAAGATATGTGGAAGTTGACCACAGATCCATCAGATGCTCCTGCTGCTCCAGAAGATTTTACCATCCACTTCCACCAAGGTATCCCAACCAAATTAATCACCTCCGAAAAAAAGGAAATCACTGATCCAGTCGAATTATTTTTAACTGCTAATGCTATTGCTAGAAGAAATGGTGTTGGTAGAATAGATATTGTTGAAAACAGATTCATTGGTATCAAATCCAGAGGCTGTTATGAAACCCCAGGTTTAACTTTGTTGAGAAATACTCACATTGACTTGGAAGGTTTAACCTTGGACAGGGAAGTCAGAGCTCTCAGAGATCAGTTTGTCACTGTTGCTTATTCTAGACAATTGTATAATGGTATGTACTTTACTCCAGAATGTGAGTATGTTAGATCTATGATTGCACCTTCTCAAACTACGGTTAATGGTGTTGTCAGAGCTAGAGCTTACAGAGGTAACGTCATTATCTTGGGTAGATACAGTGAAACTGAAAAGTTATACGACGCTACACAATCCAGTATGGATGAATTAGAAGGATTCAGACCTGAAGAAGCCTCTGGATTTATTGCCGTCCAAGCTATTAGAATAAAGAAATATGGTGAAGCTGCTAAACAAAAGAACACCCCTTTGACTTTATAAGGTTTTGATTTGGTGTTTTAGTTCTTCTATTAATTAATTTTCGTGTCGGTTTGTGTATAAAATATTTTGAATGTGAATGTGTTTTTTTGATTGTCATTTTGTAGTTCTCGTATTTGTTGAAGTTTTTCTCTTCAATTTGGGTCAGGTTGACTAAGATCCATCTACTACAAGTAGAGCAATTCAACTTTAAATTAATAATAGTAAATACTAATAATGACTTCAAATAGTAAAGTAAAATACAAGTGCACAAAAAATGAAAATGGAAACAATGAAAATGATTTCGATATTTTGGTTCAAAAAACAAATAGAAAAATATATTAAAATTCAAGGAAGGTGTGAAAAGAATGTGTAGGTATATCTTGTCGAAGGTGAATCAAACTTGAAATGATGTGAACAATAACAATAATAATCAAATAAGGTAAAAAAAAAGAGAGAAGGTTAAACAAAATAAAAATTCATAATTTCATTAAAATTAATATTATCATTAATCATAATTATAAAATTGAGATTTCTTTAAAATGGATCGAGGTTGTTTTTTGATCCGTCAATTCAAAAGCGAGATAGTGATAAGATCTTTTTCAAAATTTGGACGATGAACAACAAATGGCTATGATAGAATTTTGCAATGGAATTTTTGAAAATTGAACATATTTATGGCATACAAATTTTCAATAAATACATCGACATAATTGAATCTTCATAAAAAGTAGTCACTTCTTTGGTTTCTATTTGCAGCCATTTGGGCTTCATCTTGAACAGCACTAAATATTTTGAAATTTGGAGTTAAATCATCATTAATTTTCATAACACTAGCAACATTACCACATCTATAACAATAGTTTGGAGCTGACCAAACTGTGACAACATCCTTCTCTTTGAAATGGTACCTAAACCCTTCCATAACTAACTGGTGAGCTCTTGCAATCAACTTTAAATTGTTAATATGGTTAAATTCTCTGGAAACTTTTGCACCAAACAACCAACCTGCACCTCTGGGTGATACAGCCCAAGTATCGACATTGTCTGGATCGGACCACACTAAATCACAAAAACCACCTTCGTGAGGAACTTCCTGGGCTCTTGACAAAACCCTTATTTGATCTAACATTCTTATTTCAGGGGATAAACCACCATGAACGCATAATATCTTACCATCGATAATTGCTGCCAATGTCAAAAAGTCAAATACTTGACAGCAGTATTTCCAAACAGTTGTTGAGCCGTACTTAGTTAAGCACTCTTCGTAAAATCCATACACTTGAGTGATTTGTCTCGACTCGTGATTACCTCTGACTAAAGTGATTCTATGCGGATATTTGACTTTCAAAACCATCAACAATGTGAATGTCTCTAAGGAAAAGTAGCCTCTGTCAACATAGTCACCCAAGAAGATGTAGTTGATGTTGTCAGGTAAGCCACCTGATATTCTGAATAGCTCAATCAAATCGTGAAATTGGCCGTGTATATCACCACATACAGTAACAGGGGATTGGACTGGCTGAATGTTACTTTCTTCGATTAATAATTCTTTGACCAACTCACAGAGCTGTTTCATATCCGATTCTGGTAGTGAGATACATTTTTTGATTTGTTCAAGCCATTGATCTGGGCCTTTTTCAACCATTTTTGATTATATTTGTGATATGGTTGTTGAAATGAATTTTAGTTATGCTAATATAGATTTGGTGTATAAATCACTTTAGCTAGTGATCACAGATGAAACGATTAGCTCTACGGTATGACAAGCTTTGGTTAAAACAGTAATCTGCTAATAAACGGAATATTGTGGTGGGTTGCCTTGAGTTTGTGGTTGTGCTTCTTCGATGGATGGCAATTTGACTTCCTTAGCTCTTCCACTCACTCAACATTATTTTTACCAACTTAAAACAAAGATGATCGAGACGTCTTGAAGAAATTACATTCATGTAATCCATTATGTAATCACGATTTGTAGTGTGCACCAAAACCGAAAATCGAAACCACACTTCAAGTTTCAACTTCAACTATATAATTTGGGAGGCAAAAAAATAGCATTTCTAAGTGTTCAAGAGCCAGAAGAAAAAGCGATTGACCAAGATGGCTACCTCTACTTTATATGTGCACGAAGGGGGCATTAAACCAGTAAGTTTAATTTTTCGAGCGGTTCCTTAGCAATTACAGGGAGTTCATACTAACAATTGCAAGTATTTCGAACAGCAAATTCAAGATACAGAGATCCAAATACAAAACACCACGCAGAACTTGCGCAGACTCGAAGCTCAGCGTAACACTTTGAATTCAAAAGTTAGACTGTTGAAAGATGAGTTGAAGTTGTTGCAAGAGCCCGGCTCGTACGTGGGTGAAGTCGTTAAAGTGATGGGCAAAAATAAGGTGTTGGTCAAGATCCATCCAGAAGGCAAGTATGTTGTCAATGTTGCGTCTGGTATTGACATCAAAACATTGACCCCATCGTTGAGAGTTTGTTTGAAAGCTGACTCTTACGAACTCCACAAAATATTACCAAATAAGGTCGATCCATTGGTTTCCTTGATGATGGTTGAGAAAGTCCCAGATTCAACCTACGATATGGTTGGTGGTTTAGACCAGCAAATCAAAGAAATAAAGGAAGTCATTGAATTGCCTGTCAAACACCCTGAGTTGTTTGAGAGTTTGGGGATTGCACAGCCAAAGGGTGTCATATTGTATGGTCCCCCAGGTACTGGTAAAACATTGTTAGCAAGAGCTGTTGCGCATCATACCGAATGTAAGTTTATCAGAGTCTCTGGTTCAGAGTTGGTTCAAAAATATATTGGGGAAGGTTCGAGAATGGTCAGAGAGTTATTTATAATGGCAAGAGAGCACGCGCCATCCATCATATTCATGGATGAAATCGATTCAATTGGTTCTTCTAGAGGCGAAGGTTCAAGTTCTGGTAGTGGAGACTCCGAAGTTCAAAGAACAATGTTGGAATTATTGAATCAATTGGATGGTTTTGAATCATCAAAAAATATTAAAATCATCATGGCTACTAATAGATTAGATATATTGGATCCTGCATTATTGAGACCTGGAAGAATCGACAGAAAAATTGAATTCCCACCACCAACTGTCACAGCAAGAACCGATATTTTAAAAATTCACTCCAGATCAATGAATTTAACTAGGGGTATCAACTTGAGAAAGATTGCTGAAAAAATGAACGGTTGTTCGGGTGCAGATGTTAAAGGTGTTTGCACTGAAGCTGGTATGTATGCTTTAAGGGAAAGAAGAATCCACGTTACCCAAGAGGATTTCGAATTGGCAGTAGCCAAAGTTATGTCCAAGAATGATGAAGGTGCTATCTCACTAGCAAAACTTTTCAAGTAGACGTGTGTATTATATTAATGTTCTGACTAGTGTTAATGTAAATACCGTATATTATTCTGTCATGTAATGTCATCTTTTATCTTGCTCATATCCAAGTACCAGAAAAGCTATGTTTGATACAAGATATGTTTAGGTATAGTGTAATTATATAGGGCTTCAATACTCGAAAACTACATACGAGCCTTACGGTTGCATCTAATACTACTAAGTGTACTCAAATCATGCACCAAACAAGTTAATGTGCTAGCCTCAAAGAGCATTTCCTTTGTTGTTCTTTATCTCTACGTTTTCCCTAACATCTCTGACTCTACTTAATTTTCTTGGTAACAATCTTCCAGGTGTCATTCCTTGGGTTTTTTTCAGATTTGACTCTTCAAGGAGAAGAAATGTTATCAATAGCGAAATCAAACTCACAGGAAAGAAACAGATGCCTATACCCTTGTAGCTCACATTTAAATACACAAAAAAATTCGTCACTGCTTTGTTTGAGGCATAATTAATGATTTTTGATTAGATCCTGTTCTTCAATCCAAACCGCTACAGCGAATGTCCCTGTAAGTTTATAATGGTTGTCATGCCTAAAAATCCTGGTCTCAGGCATAATCGATTAAGTCGTATAAATAAGAGATGTTGTAGCTCATTGTAGACTTTCAATCTGGTTGTACCACATTTCTGCTACCGACGTAAGAGCAGTTAGTTGTTGTTAATTTATCTTTGATTTTTGAGGAGCGCAATTGACCGCCGCTTCTATCACCATGAGTATGTTTCTGATGGGGCATCTTGTACTTGGGATGTAGATTGTATGTGACAAAGCTTAACCTATACCAGTACGAGCTTAAGCAGCTTCAGTCATAGCCTCTAATCACTCAAAGCTGATACGCCAAAGAGGCTTGTTCTTAATGTGTTATCAGGCCTCAGATTCTGCCGAGGCACAATCGATGCTGCACACCTCTAATAATCTCTCAGCTCTCTGGTATTTTCCTATGGCTCTTTCGAGTAATAAGCATGCCTGCGTGAAAGGGTTCAGTGGTCGGCCTTGATTTCTATAAGGACGTATACGGAGCTTTATCGAATCAAAACCAAACTCGTGTCTACTAGTCATAATTCCAATACTATAACTGAGAGATACGATGCAGCCATAGCCAAACTACTCACCACACACAAATTTTCATTCAAACAGGTCAAAAACAACAAAGTCTAAGTCTAAGCGAAAAGAAAAGAAAAGCCTTTTTAACGGAAGAATAGATAAAGATCACCAAAAAGGTTACATGATAATATGATAGGCCTAATCAGGCATCCTGATAATGTAAAAGAAGAGGCTATTTGAGCTGCATATTTGGAAATTCGCAAACAGTTGAGCTGCTATATACTAATTTAGCCTTTGATTGATCTTCGGAGTTTGATGTATGGTTCTCATATAGATGGTGGGGGGCTCTACATTTTCATTGATGTCAATCACGATCTCTCAAAGAAATCTCAGTTCAATACTCGTGAGCAGACATTGGACAGTCAGCATTACGCTTCAAAATTTCGCTGATAACGATTCCTCACAATCTTAAGGTGGTCTGTATCTAAGAATGCCTCTTTGTTTGATAACTACCTTTATCGTGATCTGCCATTATAAATACAACAGCATATCAGGACCCTTTCGGACTTCTGGCATTTCCAATATATAACAAACATCTACCTGCTATTTTTCCATTGAGGTACCCTTCAATCAAAGACAGAGTTTTGTTGTTGACTAAAGCTGCTTTCAGATGCAACTACATCCTCTGAATTCGAATGTTCAGCCCATAAAATCTACCACCACAATAATTGGTGTTGATGAGCTTCCAATCACATCCATCTTATCCAACCAAGACATCAAGCTAAAGATAGATCATGAAGTGGATGAGGATGAGGCAATTATCTTGGCATTGGGATACAAGCAGGAGTTCAAGCGGGAGTTAACCTTGTGGTCCACCTTCTCCGTTTCTTTTTCAATTCTTGGCCTTTTACCTTCTATTGCGTCCACTATGGTTTATTTTATTGTGATTGGTATATCTCCATTACCATGGCTAATTGCAATTATTGGTACATCACTGATTGCTCTTTCTTTAGCAGAAATATCTTCTGCCTATCCAACTTCGGGAGGGTTGTACTACGCTGTAAAACAGCTTGCACCACCTGGATACATTGGTGTACTTTTATCGTGGTTGATTGGCTGGTCAAATTGGTTTGTTCAGATAACAGGCGCACCTTCTGCTAATTACTCTGGCGCTTTGATGATTCTTGCCTTGAAACTGTATACCGATCCATCTTATACTCCTACTAATGGCGATAAGTATGGGATGAGTACTGGATTGATGGTGCTGCATGCAATAATATGTTCTTTACCTACCAGGTATTTGGCAAAATTTAACTCTCTGTTCACCATGATCAATATGGTCTTTTTGACCATTGTTTTCATTATGATTTTGGGAGGAGATAATAGAACTTCGAAAGGATTACCTAAATTCAATTCTAATTCTGAGGCTTGGGGCTTCACAAATCAAACTGACTGGCCAAACGGTATTGCATTTTTGATAAGTTTTTTGAGTGTCATTTGGACAATGAGTGGCTTCGATGCTCCTTTTCATTTAGCTGAAGAATGTTCAAATGCAAATGTTGCTACACCAAAGGCTATTGTTTTAACAGTGGCCACTGGTGGAATAATAGGGTGGATGTTTATGTTTGCAATAGCCTATACTTTAGTTGATGTGAATGCTGTCGCAAATGATGAACTAGGTTTAGGTCAACCTTTTGTTTCGTTTTTGACTCAAATTATGCTGAGAAAGATGGTTCTTGCTGCCACATCCTTCACTATTATATCATCGTTTTTTATGGGAAGTTCATGTTTACTTGCAGCTTCTCGAGTTACCTTCTCCTATTCTAGAGACGATGTTTTCCCATTTTCTAAGTATTGGAAGAAAGTCAACCCGGTCACTCAAACACCTGTTAACGCAGTTTGGATTAATTGGTTCTTGGGTCAATTATTGTTGCTTTTGATTTTTGCAGGACCAGCTGCAATTGGTGCTATTTTTTCCGTGGGTGCAATTGGTGCCTATATTGCATTCTCGACTCCAGTCTTGTTGAAAAATACTTATTCTCATAAAACTTTCAAAAGAGGTCCTTGGCATCTAGGAAAGTTTTCAAGACCGATAGGTGCATTGGGATGTTCATTTGTGTTAATGATGATACCAATTTTGTGCTTTCCCAATTATCGTGGAGCCAACTTAACACTCCAAAATATGAACTGGACTTCTGTTATATATTTTGGCCCTATGTTGATTGTGTTTATATATTTCTTAGTCGATGCCCATAAATGGTTCAAAGGACCAAAGTCAAACTTGGACCCCGACATGATTATGACTGCTAACAGTTTAAATCTTGCTGATTTTGACTCAAATAAAAAGACAGAAAACACAGTTTTTGTTGGAATTAAAAATGCTGATGAGAAAAGTGTTTGATGTTAATCTTGTATACAGATAAAACTTTAATAACGTAATTTATTCAAATTTGTATGTTGTAAATGGAATCGGTCACTTGGTCTATTTGACACTTCTGTTAGTATCTGTCGTTGTCTTCCAGAACACTTCCGTCTGACTTTGTATAAATTTTTATGGTGCTAGGGCCTTAAGTCTGTCAGCGATATGTCGCAAAATAGGACAACTTTTTCGCGAACGCCGATATGGCTGCAAATCACATTATATATAATAGACGGTTGGTCTCCAGCAGCATCTATATCCTCTATTTTATCACTTGGTAACAGCCACAAAGGATTCAAAATACAAGTGTGAGACTGGTGGGTAGAAATGAATTTTGGTGAGTAAAGGAGGGCAGTTATATTAGAATTACAGACAAAAAGTCGAATTGTTACCGTGACTAGACATCGAAGACTCACTGTTCAGTCACTTCTATGTGCATTATGAAAATTTGACTCCTTTCGTAAGTTTCATTCGAATCAAAAGTGTGGGAAAACAACTATCGATCGAGAAATTCAGTGTATGATAACGAGAAGAGGGATGGTTATCCTCCTACATAACATAATGGTTCATCAAACGTTGATTATTCATGCGCATCTCACCGCTTTTTATACCAATTTAGGAATGTCGATGAGATTCACTAGAATTTCATTTGTATTTGTATAAATTGCTAAACTTTCAATACAACCTACCAATAATTCAACGACCATTCACTTCTATCAAGTTGTTAATCACCTCTCAAAGAATAACGTTTGTTTCAAAGTGATATTATCATGAAAGTATCTGCAATCGTGGCTTTGTCAGGCTTACTATCATTGGGATCGAGCATATCCATCGAACAGAAGTTAGAACAACAGCCATTGAGCTCTATCAAGGAGGAAACGAATGCTCAAAATTACGGTGAAGGTTCTTCTTTTATTGACTCCATTTATGGTCACTTAGTGAATACAGCATCATCCATAAAACACAAGCAAGAGAAGTTATCAAATGGGGAAGTGAAATTATTCAACTCACATTTATCAGTGAAATTGGAGGATGGTAGAATAAATTCATATTCAGATTTCGAAGATAACAGGAATCATCCCCATGATTATCCTCCTGAGTTCTATTCAGCAGCTTCGAATCATTATCTTTCGACAACAAAGATCAATCTTCCATCAAACGACGACTATTCGGACCTTCAGCATTACTCTTATTTCGGAGGTATAGTATCATTTGCATATTTTCCAACATTCAACTGTTTTAACCCTGAAACGCTAAACAAATCTATAGATATTGCAATTCTTGGAGCACCATTTGATACTGGCACATCATATAGACCAGGTGCAAGATTTGGTCCTAATTCAATCCGTCAAGCTGCCAGAAGATTAGGACAAGGGTTAACTCCCGTTAGAGGATTACCCAATTCAAATTTGAGAACTATAAATCCTTACAATACCAGCTTCAATATTGTTGATTGTGGTGATGTTCCAATGACCCCATTTGACAATCGCGTTGCTTTGGATCAGTTGTATAGGGCTCAGCGTATAACCCACAACCATACTACAAGTTGGAACAATAAATCAGGCAAAAGTAAAGTTGTCATGATGGGAGGTGACCACACTGTGACTTTGCTTGGGTTAAGATCAGCATATGAGAACTTTGGTAAAGTCGTGGTGATACATTTCGACAGTCATATAGACACATGGGATCCTAAAGTTTTAGGTGGTGGAATTTCAAACTACATGGGGTTGAACCATGGAACGTTTTTGCATTATGCGTATGAGCAAGGCTATTTGTACGATGGCGATAAAAACTTTCATGTTGGATTGAGAGCTCCTTATATTGCAGCATCCGACGAGCCTCATGACAGACAATGTGGATTCAATACAATCACCGCAAGAGATATTGATAGCTTGGGAATACAAGGAATCGCAAAGACTTTAAAGGATAAAATTGGAACAAAAACTCCTGTTTATATTTCTGTTGACATAGATGTTTTAGACCCCGCTTACGCTCCTGCAACGGGTACCATGGAACCAGGTGGTTTTACAAGTAGAGAGTTGTTGAGTATCTTAGACCTGTTGGAAGGATTAAACATTATTGGAGCTGATGTCGTGGAAGTTGCACCTGCTTACGATGTTTCTAGTGGCATTACATCTCTTGCTGCCTCTCAAGTTATCGATTCATTCTTGGGCTTGATGCTTGTCAGAGAAGAGTTCGATTACTGATTCGATACCAATAACTTTATCTTTTGAAATACTTACTACAATTCTGAAAATTGATCTGATAACTATGACCAAGTAAAAATTTCTGTAGCCAAAAAGTTTGGAAAAATAAATCAAAATAATTAAACTAAATAAAGAGTAAATCAGCTAATAATGTACCATAGACACTCAAAAAAGACGCGAAAAACCACCAACCGAATAAAACAAACCAGTTACTCATAAAAAGTTATTTCAGATTTTTGTATGACTTGGAGGAGGATTCGAGGGAGGTGCATAGTCAGGTAACTCACCAGTAACATTTGGATGAGTGTTTGAACTGGAACCAGTATCGACAGTTTCCCTGAATGGGTCTATATTACCAGTGCTCACCGAAACTTGATTCGTACCTAATGTACCACCTGTTGAATTAGGGAAAGGATTGGTGTTAGTTGGAGGAGGACCCATTGGACGTCTATACAAATCATCTAATTCCACGTCATGAGGGTCATCGTGATGTATGTGGGCCATGTCAGGAGCTCCAATGTTTGTCGTTCCTGTAAATTCATCAGAAACAATGGGCCTCTTGGGAGGCAAGTTATCGCCTGGTTGATAATTGGAGTTAGGATGGAACACCCCATGATTATCGTAGAAACCAGCATCTAAGTCGTTTGCGTGTTCAGTATACATTGGTACGTAATTGTCATGTCTGGGTTGATTATACTGCTGTTGCGACTGGAAATATGACGGTGGAGTTATCCATGCTGTTCCTCTCACTGGGGATTTTCCCAATCTCGCTCTTTGCTTGTTGAGACGTAAAGTGTAGAGAAGAATGAGGATTATGAACACTATGAAAAGAGCAAAAAATGCCCATCTGGCTCCTCCCATAGACCAGTCTAATGCTGTTAGTTGTCATATCAAGAAGCGCCGCCAGCGCCTGCGAAACATCGCCAGCGCCAGCGCCAAAGCTGAAAAGAACTTACAGGTGGTTTGATATCTCTTATGTATACCAGATATGATAACCGCCATGATGAACTATGTGATACTGATAATAAATATGATTTCACTAGGTGAGAAAAAGACTGTTGGCGTTCAGATGTATGAAGGTCTAGCAAGAAAAAATGCGTTGTATTGGCAGAAAATTGATAAATCCTTCAACACTTATTTCTGTTAATCAGTACATTGAAACAAAAATAAATCATGGAATGTGGTTATGTAAGCTCGGTGTCGATGAATTTTGGCTTCTATCATTAAGTAATGAATCACAATTGAAGGCGCAGACGATGAGGCGGAATACTGTTATACGAAATAATCATACACCGAGCACCTCAGTTTCATCACCTTTTGGCCATAACAGCTTACTGGATTTACTCCCGGACGATATCCTTGCTTTAAATAACTGCTTGAATCGTAGAGATGAGAAGAACATTGGGCGAGCGCTGCACAACTCAACCAGAACGTCTGATTACAAATAGCCCAACAGAATAGAATGCCCTCAATCAATCCCGAGGTCCGTAGGACCAAACAGTCGTTTCCTCGTAGGGTGTAACGAACTGGGTATAGGATGAGAACGCTTCCTTTTCTTTCATGGTTAAGCACTAGACTGAGCTGGCAAGAATGAGCGTGCGAGAGGTGCTACTAATAGCAGGAAAAGTGGGAGGCAATACACAAATATCAATACGAATACGGATACGGATACTAGAAGCGATGATGACACTGATACGGGTTCTTGGCGATTTGGATACACTTTTGTCTGCTTCTATATCTTTGCAAGAGCTTAGAGTGATTAGCCGCCGAGAGGAAAAAGATCAATATATACAAACCGTTACAACTCAATGGAAAACTGTCTTCAGGCTACTGCTCTTCTCAACAAACAAACCAGATTTGTGCATGTTTCACCAGACATTTCTGTTTCAACGTCGTAAGGATTCCCATTTCGCAGTTCCCATTGACATGATATGTCCAAGCGCTAATCCACCCTTAGCCGCTCACCGTTAGACAAGTTGTCCAATATTTTGACGATGGTTGAGAACGGGCTCTTGAATGACCTCAAGGTCACATTGGTGCTAAGAAAACCATACACCAGGTGAGTTGCACCGCAGCTAATAACTATGAAGGCTGCAAATCACTAACAATCTTTCTCAGCAGCGAGCGATCTAAAAGAAAACTATGCCAGAACTACTCTACGATCAATATCAACATGTTCGCTTCAACTGTGAGTGAAGCGTGGAAGTTCACCACATATATCAAAACCATAAAAATTCTCATGCATAACATCACGATCAACAAGGTCACAACGAAGAGGGACATTTTTTACCAAGATGTGAAGTTGTTCCAGAAACAGTCAGTGATAGATGAAATATTGAATGTGATCTCGTTCAGTTTAAACATTGACATGATACACTTGAACATTATCCCGGCGCAAAAAGGCTTGATTTTTGGAAATTTAACATTCATATATCTGAGTGGAAACACCATCAAAATAACCACCAAGATGGGACCCGTTTTGATACCCATCTTGAATGGATGTACCAGTATAACCTCAGAGGAAAATATTGAGGAAATTTTGGTTCTTGAAAAAGAAGTATGGCCACCTTCGCTGCTACCCCCGTTCACTCATAGGAATTGATACTAATCATGTGTTCCGCAGGCTATATTCAGATCCGTCTGCGATCCAAGCAAACCCCGAATTTTGATCACAGGAAAGGGAATGCCTGATAATCTCACAAAACTTTGTCTTCACAAATTATCAATCTCGTTCAAGCATCAGCCCATTTTTGGTTTCTTTGATTCCGATATCTATGGATTGTTGATTTGTAAAAATTTCAAAATCGGTAATGAAAATTATCAGGAGATCAAAATTGATGACAATTTGGCTAGGAGTGGGGTGGTTAAGAGGGAGCACTCTGATAATTTGAACTGCGAACGCTTGATTTTCATGGGAGTGTTCCTACTAGAGTATAAGCAAGGCTGGCTCGACATAAATATGAGAGATTTCAAAATTATGAAAAATTTCATACAGTCAAGTGTGAAGTTATCTAGCTCATATACAACAATAGCTAACGAAGTAAACAAGTGGAAAAGAGAGATTCAGCGGGGAATGTTTTTGCTAAAAAAATCAGAAATGAACCTAGTTCAGCAATCATCACCTAGTCTCAATTCATTGAATTTGAGTTTATATGAATACATAAATGAAAAGGTGAAAAGCTATTACGACTCCAACTATCACGGGATTGATGAAAAGATTGATTTGTTCTACAAAATGAACGATTCTTCGTACACAGAGGTACTGACGTTTTCAGCAGCTAGCACACTCTCAAGTTTAAGAACGGATTTAGATTCGAGTCATGAGTTCATCTCTTTGTCTTTTGATGCAATCTTACCTTAAACTTGAGAGTCGCTTGTGGTGTGTCGATGATGCAAGATCGAATGTTAGTCATCAGTGGAGTACCAAATTACCACTGTATACCAGATAATTTGTGGCTGCAACCTATTAAATACTTTCATCTTCAAACCCATTTTTGGCCATGCTTCAAGAATTGTAAAGTATCACTATTTATGGGCAGAATCATTACGTCAGTTGAACTGCGATATCGAGCTCCATGAGATTTGTAATACGATTCGACGGTTGCTTCAACGACGTTAGTTACTAAATGCAGCAATTACGATTCCTATATAAATTAGCTACAAATTCGTTGGCTTTCCAAAATTTCTAATTTCATATAGTATAAAATTTACATATCTATATATACAGAAGATCTCGCCACCATCTTTCTTCAAACACTTCAAATCGTTTAGACACCATTATTGAAAATGACTAAGTTGGCCACTGATATTTATTTCGAGTTAAATAATGGAATCAAAATTCCGGCCTTAGGTTTAGGTGAGTTAGAAGGGTTTCATCCACTTTTCTCATGACATTGAAAACTAATAATTATAGGCACTGTTAAAGGAGACAAACTTGAAGATACCAAATATGCGGTGAAGACTGCCGTCAAGGCGGGTATACGTCTCATAGACACCGCATGGTATTATGGAACAGAGCAACAAATCGGCGAAGCAATAAAAGAGTTGATAGAAGAGGGTGTTGTCAAGCGTGAAGAGTTGTTTGTGACCACGAAAGTTTGGCCCTCTTTTCATCACAACCCTGCTAAATCATTGGAAAAAAGTCTTGCTGATTTAGGCTTGACTTATGTTGACTTGTTGTTGCAACATTGGCCTATCACATTGAAAGGTGACGAAAATGGATTGCCATCCTTGCCAAAAGATGCTTCTGGTGGTTTGGTCTATGACAAGAATGGCTCCTTCATTGAAACTTACCACAAATTGGAAGCATTGTACCGTGACAAGAAGGGTGACGGTGAAGGAAAAGTTCGCTCAATCGGGGTCTCGAATTATTCAATCCCATTGTTACAACAATTACTAGAGGATGCTGATGTTGTTCCTGTGGTTAATCAAATTGAGTTACACCCAGAATTGCCTCAGCAGGATTTGGTTGACTTTTCTCAGAAGCACAAGATTTTAATTGAAGCTTATTCGCCTGTCGGATCAACTGGTGCTCCAGTTTTGAAGTTGCCATTGATTGAAAAGTTGGCCAACAAATACAACGTATCAACAAATGAGATTGCAACCTCATATCATATACAATCCGGTAGGATTGTCTTACCGAGATCAACCAACTTGAAAAGAATTGAAAATGAGTTTGTTCACTTGGCTGAGTTGACAGACGACGAATTGAAAGAATTGTACGACATCGGTGTGCACAATCCCAAAAGATACATTAATGATGCTATGGGCTACGGCTTGGGTTTCAAGTATTGGGCTGGTGATGACATCAGTTTTGGTGCCTAAGTATATATAAAAGTATTATACACTTCCTGATTTCCTCATGTTTTGGGTTATGTTCATGCTTTTTTCCTTGTTTTTTTGCTCATCTCATGTAGCCTAGCTACCAGATCCACCTGGTATGCCAGCTGATTGGATATCTGTAGTGATATAAAGATATACTGAAAAATAGCCCCATTTATATAACATATAAAACGGATCCAGTATATTATTATCCTGCACATAGTATATAGTGAGTGGTCCTGCACGTTTCAACTGGTATTGCTGCAGTAACTATCAGTCCTTGTCGTAGATTGTGTCACTAAAATAGCTATCATAAAAACAGATTTGAAAGGACTATTCTTTATTTATATCCACCCTGTAAATTTATTGAATAATCACGCATTTGATAGAAATCTTACCACATCCATCAAAGGGCTCAGCTCGCAGCTAATCAAATACCATGTTAGTCAACAGAAAGAGACATAGAACGCTATCCAGCACAATCACAACCGACCACACTCCAAAAAAACTCTACCATGATATTATAGTGATTGATTCAGATAGCGATGATGACAACTGCTCCAACTCAGACAATTCAGATGTGATTATAGTGAATGAAAACTATAACTATACGACATCGGCCTCTTCAATACCCATTAGAAGGAACTCTCTTCCTCAATTAGAGCTCACCAAAAGCAACTATTATGTTCCCTTAACAGCAGAAATTTTGAAATTGCCAGAGTTGAAGCCAATTGTTATTCCACACACCTTGAACATGCCCAGCTGTGATGACAAAGACGGCCATTATGTTATAAAGGTGGGAGAGCAACTCACACCACGTTACAAAATCAAGAAATTATTGGGGCAGGGTACGTTTGGAAAAGTAATTGCTGCATACGATAAACAATTGAAAACCACAGTGGCTATCAAAATCATCAGAAATATTGCAAAATACAGAGAAGCATCTAAAATTGAGCTACGCGTTTTATCGACTTTGGCAAAATATGATCCATCAAATGTCAACAATTGTATACATTTGAGAGAGTGCTTTGATTACAGAGGGCATATTTGCATTGTCACTGACTTGTTGAAAATCAGCTTGTATGATTTTTTAGAGAACAACAAGTTTAAACCGTTTCCAGGCTCTCACATCCAGGCTATCTCCAAACAGTTGATTAAGTCTGTTTGCTATTTACACGATTTAGGTTTAATTCACACTGATTTAAAACCTGAAAACATTTTGTTGGTTGACGACTTGTTCAAAAAAGTCATTATGAATAATAGCGGTATGAACAGCAGTAACACAGGAAGTGAAAATGCTTCAACTACCACCACAATGAAACAGAATAGCAAAACGCCAAAACCTAAAACAACAAATATCTTGATTAGTCCACGAATTCAAACAATTGATTACGGCTCAACAACATTTGCAAGCGAGTATCATCCGTCAATAGTTTCAACGCGTCATTATCGTGCTCCCGAAATAATTTTAACTCAATCACAATGGTCATATCCAATAGATCTTTGGTCAATTGGGTGTGTTTTGGTGGAATTAGCAACAGGTGAGGCTTTATTTAGAACTCATGAAAATTATGAACATTTGGGAATGATGCAAAAAATCACCGGCAAAAGGATTCCAAATGAGATGGGATTAAAAGCAAGAGAATGGATGCTTTCTCAAGGAACTGACACTGGTATTAGTAATTCTCAATGGTTTGATGAGGACGGATCATTGATTTGGCCCCCTCCTGTTGACGTGTGTGTTTGTCGTAATGACGGTGGGCCTGCAAAGGGCGTGCGGTTCAATAACAAAAATTTTAATGAAGTTTGTTATAGATGTGGAATGAAAGGTTTTAGAATGAAGGATGAGGTCAAAAAGTTAAAAGTTAGTATAAGTGCCGTGGACAAAATTCAAAGGTTAGATGTATTGATAAGCTCAAAGCTTGGATTTGTTGTGAATTTGGATTATGCGTTGAACGAATCCTACAACTATTGTTTGCAATGTCAAGTTGAGCACAATATGTACATCCTGGATGAATACAAAAGTAGCAGTCCACCTTCAAACAATCCTAATGCTGTTGATTTTGACACTTTTACATTTTGGTTCTATTTTATCAAATTTTGCTTCAAGTTATTGGAATTTGACCCAGAAAAAAGGATTGATGCTTTTGAAGCTATCAATGATGATTGGTTCGAATTGGGAATCAACGATGATGGCACTCTCAATTGAAATCAAATTCAATTCTCACAAAAACAGAGAGAGTGTAGATTACTCATTTTGGGCTCTATCTCAAGCGAGAACTCAAGTGTTGGTGACTTTTGTATGAGTGTTGGTAAGTGTATTCTCAAGCGCTAATGGAATTGAAGCTTCTGCTGATTTCGATTGGTTGTGTTTGATATAAGCTCTCACCAATTTTCTTACAGAACTTCTTTTTACCAGTATTTCACGTTTGCGCAATAGTCAGAGCGAATGAAACCATGAACTGAGGGCAGGTATCGGTACAAAGAATGAATGCTTTTGCAAAACTTTGGGTGATTCCTAGTATGATAAAATGAATTGTCATTGGATTATATGGAGATTAAGGGAAATGGCAACGCTGGGTTTTATATTATTATGGTAAATTAATGTTATGCTGTTTGCTGCAGATTTCATTGATGGTGGTTTGGATTGAGGTTTCGATGAACTAAGGAGATGTTTTCTTTTTTCTTTGTTTGTTTAATTTTTTTTATACGTTTTTGTTTTATGATTTTTATGACTTGATGATTTGTTTCTTCTATTATCACTTTGATTGTTTTGGTTTTTCTTTTTGAATTTTATTCTGGATTATTTCTTTAAATTACTATTTGGATTTTTTTTTATTTTGTTAGTTTTTACATTGTGAAGTGTGTTTTGAATTGGTTCATGTATTTATTATTTTTATCCACTATGAAATTTTTTCGGGTTACTTTTATAATCCTTTTTTTTGGCTAGGTTTTTGATGTATTTTATTTATTTAACAAATTTCAAGGCTCAATATTTTAGAGCTTCCATAATAATAAAGACGCAACTTATATATGTTGGTAACTTTATACTGGACAATAGGGGTTGGTTGGACTAGAATGAAATATTCAGGATATTTTCATGTTTGTGTATTTGGATAAATATAATTTCGAAGAGAAAAACATGTCTTGTAAAATAAGAGTAAGAATAACCTGTTGTGTTTCAAGCCTTTTTGATTATTGACGTGTATTGTTGAATCACATATTGTGATCCTCGTTACGGAAGACTTTTAGCAAATCTCGATAGCTACCATTCTTGAAACCAGAAAAAGTACATCTATCAATTACTGATATATGGCACTATTGGTTCAAAGCACAACCTTCTGACTTGAAAAGTTGTGAGATCGAAGGTACAACTCTTCCTTAAAATGGGTGCTTCTGAAATTGAATGTCAATCCTTCGTGGAGTGCTGCAGATATTTGGAACAAGTTATATGGTTATCAATGTGTGCGGCTGAAAATGGCAGTTGATTTCTGGAACACCATTCTTCATAGTATACGAAAGAGAGATTTTTTGAGTGATATTTAAATGGCACTTGAGCGCCACATGTTTTAGTACCACTACCTCTTCTACCACAACATGAATAAAGAAGAGACGATTCCACTGTATGCAATTTTGATATTACAGTTAAACTCAAGAAGACACTGGGTTTACTTCAAATACCATTGTACTAACGATACAATAGATACCACTACAAAAATCATTACGAAAACCCAGAAGAAGATACAGCTGTTTGCTATCCTTTAACTTGCAGCGCAAAGGGATCATACGCCTTTCATGAAGTGATGTCAAAGAAAGGTGGGGCTGATTCAACTCTTTCGTATCATTTTGTTCATGACAAGTTGAACCAGGCATTGCAAACTTCAAATCTTATACACGATGAAATCAGTTACCTTTTTCAAAAGTTAAGAACTCCTACAGAAGAACGATTAATGAATATTGACGACTATCTTTCAATATTACTAAATAGTAATAGCACTGACATTGAAAACCTTTCTGATTTAGCCAAAAAGTTGTATGGTTATTTGGAGTTTCTCAAGTTGGCGAGAAAAGTAGTTCTGATTGAGAACCAAACCTATAATCGAGAAAATTATCAAAACTTTGGAGGAACAGAAAATTTATCTGACATGAACGTTAAATCTTCAAAATACAAGATATATAAAACAAAAACAAAAAGAACAAAGTGCAAAACAATATCTAAATTTGTCGAGAAAACCACGAGAAATGATCACTATTCAGCAATTGTTGCACATAAAGTTTCCTCTGATGCATCGAAAGAAAACCAAGATAAACCTATTGTAGCTGAAGTATCTGAGGATGAGAACACAAATACAAACGAAGAAGAGGAATGTCAACCAGAAAAGTGTTTACAGTGTAACATAACAGATACACCAGAATGGAGAAAGGGTCCTTATGGTCAACGAACCCTTTGCAATGCCTGCGGATTGTTCTTTGCGAAGATCCTTAGAAAAGTTGGCTATGATATTGCATCTGACATAATTAGGAGAAGAAGAGGGATGGGCATTGGTCATTACAGAAGGAATCCATCAGAGCTAGAAATAGAAGAGTACAAAAATGGTATGCACGATAAATATATCAGGTCTCTTCCCTTTTGAGAATAAGGTACATATGTTGAAGTGAGATAGCGTTTGTGCTGCTCTCTATCTCTCTGACTCGCAATATTGTCCAACCTGACTTAGATTTGCTTTGCTTACTTCTGGATATCACATGTATGTACAGTAGGATAATATGGATACACTGAATGTGGAATCTAATCTAACAATAAAAAAAAACTGTGAATGAAGAATAGAATTCGGTAGAATTTTAAGATGTTGGTTTAAGCTGTAGAGCTGAAAGAAACATCATTCAGCGTAATGCAAACAGAACAAATGAATTTTGACACATCATTATTCATCTCGTTTATCGTTTTGATAGTCGAAAAGATGGTTTCAGGTGAGAAAAATGGCTGTATACCAAAATATAAGACGGAAATACCACAAAACCGATACCCTTAAAAAAGTATATCAACTGTATAAAAATCATGAAAAGAGTATTTTCATGGAAATAATAAAAAATTGAACACTCGAAACAATGGAGAGCACTTCCCAACCTCAATCTAGGTTCAACACTATAACCCCACATATTTTTCAATCAATTCGTCCCCTTTCCACATCGACTTTGTTTTCTCATAATCAACAATCACAACCTGAGCCAGTAGCACCTCCACTCAAAAACCAGACATTTTTATCAAAAGTTACTTCCGTTAATGTCAAGCTACTCTGTAAACTACTGAGCTCTCTTTGTGTGATATGGGTGTTGACGTTCTTCCAAATAAGAAACGGTTTACTACAGTTGAATAAAGTTTTGAATTATTTGGTGTTGAGTGGATTAGAATTGTTCATAGTGATTGGTGTTTTGGGCTTAAGGGTAAGCTATTTTTTGATATATCTCGTTGATTATAATGATGCTAGTAACCAAAACAAAAATGGAGGTAAAGTCACCTCTGCAGCCGCCGCTAGAATTGGCGACGGCGAAAATGATGATAAGCTATCAGAAGACAAAATGCTTTTCGATCAGCTACTCAGATTCAGCATAGTACACGAGCTTTATTGGAGTGAAAATGGAATCTCTTTCAAGAGGAATTTCAGTGATTTAGCGATACCCAAAAGAATTTATCCTTTTGAAATTTTGATGAATTTCAATGAATTAAAAGGTATGGATAAAAAACAATTAGAAGCATTCTTGAGAAATTCATCAGGCAAATACAAGATCGATGAATTTAATAATGCTTTTGGTGAAAAAGTGGATAATGTCGATGAGAAAGTGAGAAATGGATTCAGACAGAGATTTGCGCCATTTCGAAATAGAAGAGAGAGAAAAGAGAGAAAGGGAAGTTCTGTGGAAACTCCTCCTATAGTCAATCAAGATGACGATGATGATGACAGTAATTTTGATAACATCAATGACTTTATTCGTTTGGCTAAACCTAGTCCAACTATGAACAATAATCAGGTT
The DNA here is from genome assembly GCA_003707825.3 of Cephaloascus fragrans. NCBI lineage: Eukaryota > Fungi > Ascomycota > Pichiomycetes > Serinales > Cephaloascaceae > Cephaloascus > Cephaloascus fragrans. Next base: position 152,595 of record PPLN03000019.1, read on the forward strand.
GAAAAGAAGTTTGACAAAATAATAGAATTGAAAGACTCTGACAAGAGAGAAAGAAAAACAAAAACATCAGCGAAACCAAAAGTTAGAACATCTAGTCCATCTCTATCAATGGTGAAGTTGATAGCTAGTCCAAAAGATATACCAGCGAGTAACAGATTCAATAAAATGTTCAAATATGGCTCAAATTTGGTAGCTAACGGCAATGCTCCCGCTGAATCAAACTAATAATATTACAATGCTTCTACATGCTACAAAATCTCAATGTACTCTGTAAACATCTAAAAAATTGTATTTCCATATTCACAAAATTAATAAAGAGAATACACCAAATCTGAATATTAATACAATGTATATTAAATATATCATATGAAAATAGTCACTAATATGATATCACACGTATTCAATTAATATTAGTGAATTTTGAATTAAGTTTTTACAGCCTTTTAAACTTTTATGAACCGATTTATATGAACAACTGAAATGACAAAAACTTAAATAAATGTAGTCAAATAAATCAAAAATGGAAATTAAATGAAAAATCAAACAATGTAAAACCACGACAAAAAATTTGAGATTATGTACCATGCAGAAATATTTAAATCACCTTATTTAGCTTCCTCTGTAGTTGAAGATTCATCAACAACTTCAGTTTGATCTTTGACTTCTTCTCCATTTTCGATCTCTATTTGATCCTCATTGACCTTAGCTTCAGTAGTTTCAGTAACTTGGGTCATGGTATGCTCAGTTTCATCGTGCTCTTCAACATGAGCCTCAATATGTTCAACTTCCTTTTGATCATCATCATCGTCAAGTAATGCCGCGTATCTGTTGATATTACTAAGTGAACTAGATGGTTGAATCGATTGACTTGATTGGGCTTGTTGCAAATTGGAGTATGAAGTTTCTCTTCTTGAATTTTCTCTAGTGCTGTTGTTATTACTATTGTTATTTGAAATACTGTTGGAGTTGTTTGAGTTGTTTCTTGAAGATCTCGATCTGTTGAAACTATTCATTGGTCCCAAAGTTCTGTCCGAATTTCTCATAACACCAACATTTTTGATATCATTTTGTGATACTTTATGTTGTTGTTGAGCACCCCAGCCGGATTGTCTCATGTTAGTTCTGTTATCTTTATTTTGACGTCTCTTATCTTGTTGTAATCTTTCTTCCTCCCTTTTTTTTTCATCTTCTTCTCTGATGGCTTGAATAGTCTTTGGACCTAAGTCTTCAGACTTCGAAGCCCATTTTCTATTCCTCAAATCTTGTAAATCCATCAACATGAATTTTATTCTTGAAGGAATATCAGCTTTGTCAAGAATTATTTGAATTCTATCAAAAGTTCTATTCAAAATAGCAGATACATTTCTCTCGTCTAATAATTTACCAACAGAGGCAAGCAATTGACACAAACTTTCCAAAGTATCTTCAGATGGATCTTCAGTGTTTTTGGATTGACCATCAATACAATAGAAAATAACTTGATCAGATAATAAATGCAAAAGATACATTTCACCAATGAATTTAACCAAACCCAAACCTCTTCTTTTAGCGGCTGCTGCTTTATAATATTCATCGGACATCATTTCTGGTTCAAGAGCTGAACCGTCAGCATTGGTTGGCAATTTATCAGACCATCCCTTTTCATATTCGGTTTGACATCTATTCAACAATATCTTTCTAACTAAAGTACCACCACAAACCGGATTTCCATTCTTATCCAAGTTGGTTTCATCTTTGACTTCAGGAGGAATTTCTTTACACAATTTAGCGCAAAACTGAGCATAAACACCTGACCAATGTGGTTCATCACACGCTTTAGCATATGTCAATTGAATGATTTGTTTAACAGTAGCAGCATCATTTTCATACTTAGCTTGATGGGCAATTTCTATAATTTCATTCGTGATTTCTTCGAATTTTTCTAAAGTCAACTTATTTAATGATGAATTGACTTTTCTTTCGACATCTTCGACTTCGAATATTTCTGTTCCATCAGGAGAGTATCTCGTTTCAACCTTTGGTGCTCTTGATCTTGGAACCCATCTGTTAGCAGATTTTGGTAAAACTTTTGGAATTTCAACAGCTGGTTCATTCGAACCACCATTGTCACCGTATTGATCAGAGTCCATACTATTATTTCTGTTTGTGTTATCACGTTTAGAGTTATTGTTCTTTCTATTGGATCTATCTCTACCGCTGAGGTTGTTGTTGTTGTTGTTCATTCTTCTCTTAGAACCACTCTTGGAATTTTGTCTAGAATCCATACCACTGAAGTTTCTAGATGATCCCATTCTTGATCCCATTCCCTTACCTTTATAAGCATCATTACCGCCGACATTACCTCCAGTAACGCTTCCTTTGGTTAATACGATAGTCTTCTCAATTTTTTCTTTCCACTCAGCATCAGCTGGGTATTTCACAACATCAGCAAATAAGTACAAAAATGATGGATTGTAACGGAATTTCTTTGATTTACAAGTTTCAGTCAACTCTTTTGGAGGACCAACTATTCCTTCAGGATAGGTGAATGTAAATGGATCATCGATTGGAGAAGCTTGCGATAAAAGCTCGAAATATTTGGATATAGTGAAGCCTGACTCTGGTTCTTCTTCAACTACGATAACTGAAGGATCAGCAGATTGTTCTTCAATGTCAGTTGCTTTAACCTCTTCATTGGTAGATTCAACTTGGGCTTCACCTTCAACCGCGTCAGAAGAAACTTTTGATTCATCTTTGGTATCTGATTCTTCTGGTAATCTATCTTCAATTGATTCAGTTTTGATTGGAACTTCAGGGACTTCATCTTTGGGTTTCGCCTTTTCTTCAGTTTTGGATTCTGGAGTTGGGGCATCGGTGGTAGCTGGTGCGGTAGTTGAAGGTGCTGCAGTAGTTGTGGCAGTAGATGGTGGAGTACCCGCTACAGATGCTGAAGCAGCCTTTGCTCTTTCTTTTTCTAATCTCTTCTTTTCCATTTGTTCTTGAAATTTCTTTTTGAATTCATCAATGACACTCTTATTTTCCGAACTCTTCACAGGGCTAGCATTAGCAATTGTTGGTGTAGCAATTGGTTTCAACGGAGTGCTACTTGGTTTGGGAGTAGAAGCCAAAGACGCGGCGGAATTTGCCAATGGCGTCTTGACTGGAGATTTTGATGAAGTGTTAGCGGTTGGTGGTGGGAAGTTCACTTTTTCACCATCCTTAGTTGTTATTTTGACCTTGTTCATAACAGGAGTGGTTGCGCCACTCAAATTTAAATTACTGCCAACATTTGGACTACCTAAGATTGCTTGTGGTGATTGGTGCTGATGGGCTGGAGAAGCAGATGAAGAAGCAGATGATTGAGACTGTTGCTGGCCTAAGTATTGGGGAGGTAAATAGTAGCCACCTTGGGTAGCTAAGTGATGAGGCATACCAGCATGGGGAGGTAAGCCAGCAGCGGCGGCGCCTGGAGAATAAGAACCATAAACCATACCCATCTGGTTAATCTGATTCATCTGAGACATGTTCAATTGATTCAACCCCATGGCAGCAGCATTGAGCTGGTTAATATGAGCAGCAGACATTTGGTTCAATTGATTTGGGTTTAGCACTATACCATTTGGATTGTATGCCTGGTGGTGGTAATTTTGGTATTGGTGATGGTGATCTGCATTGGCGTTGTACTTTTGATATGACCCTTTTTTATTGTAGTTATTGTTCGAAGAGTTGGAATACGGGGTGGAGTTGGACGGAGTGGAAGTATAGGTTGAACTGTTGTGTCTCTTTGGAGTTGTGGTATTTGAAGTTGAGGTGGAGTTGTTGGTGGGGTTGGAGCTACTATTGCTTGGATTGTTCATGGTTTTTATAGCTGATTGGATAATTTCTTCCTGTGTAGAAGCAAAAAAAAGACGATGCTTTCAATTAATCTACTGCTTTTGTTTGTGGGTGACGACTAATAAAAGTAATTAATGACTTAATTAATTTAATAATTAAATAAAACTAGTGATCAAACTTTGGGATATTTTTGATCAAGATACCGCTGTTTTTATCTTCGGCAAAGGGGAAGATAAATCAAAGGGTATTGATTGTTATTTAATTGTCAATAACTTATTGGGAATAAGTTGTGGTGTTCAGTAATGTAAACCTGATCGAAAGAGATTCTTTTTCAATGAAAATCGCAGGAAGTAAAATATTTCAAGTTTCAACAAAATCAGAACGAGTTTTTTCTGGTGCGTAAATCACAACCCGCCTCCTTGACCCCGCGTATTTTTCGTCACGGCGGAGCGATTCAGTTCTTAGCACTGAAGTGGATGGACGCCATAGAAACGAGCTGATTTCCACCGTCCTTACGATCTTAAGAGCGGTTGCTATGAACCGACGCTACGAGGGAAGACGAAAGCGAAGAAACAGGAGAAGCAGGAAACATCCCCCAGTAGCTTTTGTCGCCAGCACAGACCGCTCGTAGTTAAGCGCTTCGTGGCCTCGCACACCATGATCTACATCTGGTCAACACGACTGATGTTTATTGTGTTCGTGTTTTCATCGTTCTGATTTGTTACAGTGTGAAGAGAATTTTCGCATTGAGTGTTATGAGCGCTCGAAACGTTCCCGCACTTGTCACGTGATCAGTGTAAGCGCGCACCCGTGCACCATATCGAGTGCACGGGTGTATATGGCCAGCGGCTAATAGGAACACGAATACGAACGTGAGCACTGGGCGCTTTCCTCTTTGTGTTCTCTCTGGTAATTGACATAGTTCCACGTCTCACACTAGGTGTTTGGCTATGGATAATACAGCTCCTGGAGACGGTCAGACACCTAAGGAGCTCGGTTTCTGCTATGTGTCAGTAGGATTCCGATAGTTGGCGGAAAGACGAAAAACACACCTTCAATTTTTGAGAGATCATGGCATATACCGCCAACGCCATCACCAACAAGATGAAGCCATACACAACGAGCATGTCCTTGCTGGACTCCTTTTGAAAACAGGCCACAGTCACGTCCTTGGGTTCCGTGGCGGCACATATGTTTTGCAGTGAGCAGAACTGGGCTGAACAAGAGGAGCAATTATCTTGGGTGATAAGCACATACTCCGTGAGACACTGGCAGCGACAGTAGGTGGTAAACTTCTGGGTAGTGAGGATGGGAAAGCAGAGGCAAATGAAGCCCACGGCGAAGCGAAGGAGTCTCATGGCTGATGTAGTCACAGTGGAGCTTCGGGGTATCGAGCTTTTCAGATATACCACGCAGCGTGAAATCTGCCCAGTGACGATTTCTAGCTGGGGTCGGATCCCGATCGTATACCAGAAGGTTTGGCTTCTTGCCTAGTTTGGCAGTCGAGGCATTACATACGATCCAGCAGCACTGCTACTTTCACTACTCTATCCACGGTGGAAACCTTTATTAAGGATAAACACACAATTCGGTGCAAATGGGTCACTTTGATGAGTGTACTGCCAACAAAGACATTGCGAATGGCAGAAGAAGTTGTGGAAGCGTTCGCAAGTGGGAAGGATCAGGCACAGACCTACTCTCAGCCGCACTCAACTAACTGGTCCAGCATGGTGTTGCCCCAGGTGTCAGATTCCATGGAAACAGGAGCTTCTTTTCCTAATAAATCATATACGTACGAAACTGTGGGCTCCAGAACCCAGATCACTCGGTAGGAAATTTTTCTTGCAAGTACTCGATGATATTGCTGACAATGTCAGCTTTCTTTGTAGCATTGGCGATTTCTTTATGTTTCTTGATGAACTTTTTTAATTGGTTCACTTTGAACTCGTTCAATCTATGGCTTTTCCAGCCAGTCAAGATGTCTTGATCGGTCAACTCTGGCTCTTGTTTTTTAAGCGGTACGTCTCTCACTATAAAGTCTTCATTGGTTATTTTGTTCAATATTTGGTTGATGAAAACAAACAAGTTCGGTTTCGGAGTAAGTGATAACTGCTCCTCCTTGAGTTCAGGAAAACCCTCTTCTTTTTTTATATAGGTCAGCTGTTTCGCTTCATCAACAATCATATTTCTTATGTCAATTATTTTCCGCAAGGTGTAATCATTGTTCACGGGATCGAGGTCATTTTTGATGTCGACGCTGGACAAATCAATTTGCAACAAGTCCATCCTCAAAACTTTGAAAAAGTAGTTCAAGGTAGGGTTTTTGTAATCAGAGGGATCGTAGTTTTTAGCGAGAAAGAACTGTTTAATGAGTTTCTTATTAGAAGCGATCAAATCAGAAGGAATAATTATATCCCCAGAATTAGCGGAGTTGCTTGTTTCACTTTCAAGAGAAGTCATGCATGTGTCTATCACATAACTTGGCACACTTCTCAAGTCGTCTTTCCATGGTAGTTTTATCAAATAGAAGCCTTCAGGAAATTTTTTATCACCTTGCTGGGAAAATGTGGGATATAAAGCAAACAAAGAGGGAACTGAATTTCTTTTGGTACACCCGAAAACTATGGCAAATCGCTTCGTACTTATCATGGATGCATACAAACTAGAAAAAAGCTTGAAGCTGTTGGAATACGGACCGTCGTTGTCAACAGTAACAAACACAGATTTTCCTATGTTTTGCTGCGGTCTAAATTTATTGAATTTTCTAAATCCTATCAATTTGAGATACGGTGGAAATAAAATCGTTTCATGGTCTTCATCGATTACACCCAGAAATTTGTTGTCAAGTGTGAAGTTGGTAATCATTTTCAACTGCTGGTCTGTCAAAAGTAATGTCTCATCACCCATACTATATCCTTTTCTCGTTTTTTCACGAGACACTTCACCTCCTGAAGTTTCATTCAAGCTAATTGTTTTGGAGTGCACAATTCTCAAACTTTCACCTCTAGTGTATAGCCAAGTAGACCTTTTAGGCTTCTCGTGGTTATATAGAACGTAACCTTTAATTGATAATCCTAAATTCGGTGAGAAAAGTATCAAATTGCAAGTGAATTGAATTCTTTTAATTTCCTTCAATCTCAAAATCTTCGACCTTATGTTTGAAGATAAGGTTGTCTTCAAACTAGCCCCATCAAAAACTTGATTAGGGTTTCCATATGCATCATAATTATTGGAATCAGACTCGAGTTTCGCAAAATTGTTAAGGAAGTTGGTGTTGAGAAAAATCTCCTCATACAACTTCAAATTGAAATCATCATTTGTGTCTAAAAAAATGGGAGTGAGGCTGATTCTGTAATCGTTCAAATCATTGATGATTTTGCGCAATGTCAACTTAGTCTCGTTCGTCTCAAATGGTGTATCATTATTTATGAACCAAAAGAATTTCTTCTTGTTGAAATAATCTTGCGATAAGAATTCATTTATAACAAAATTCAACACAATTGGCAACTCAATCGTATTAGCCGAAGCTCGAATTTTCTCATCTAGCTTCTTGATATCTGATATATCATCTTGAACTAAGTCATTCAAAAGCTTCATGTTTTCGATGTTCAAATCTTTCAATTTAAATAGTGTTCGTATACCTTCCTTATTTCCCTCAGAGGTTTCCTCACTGTTATAAAAATAAATACCAATTCCAGTTTTGGGAATGGTTATGACAAGTTCTGACATCAACTCATTGATTGACTTTAATATTTCGAAAAGCTGTGATTTATTGTTCAATTCTGGTAGAGGTTGAAAAATGGACGCTGATAGCTCTATCAAAAAAATAACCCCTTCATGAATTTCATATTGCTGGTGATTATTGACCTCTCCATCCTCCATGATGCCCAAGTGTTTGCTGAAAACAGGAAAAGCAATCGATACAGCTCAACATTGGAAAAAGGTAACGATAGTTTGAAGTATTTCGGATTTCCAACCGGATACTATAGAACAGTGTTTACTTCCCAAATAGGTAGTCTAACTAAAACACTGAATTGATCTTCCATGTTTTCTCTCGTTTGAATATTTTCTATTCTCACGATGCTTGACCCGCTGGGAAATCCAAGTTGTCCAAATCTAATATAGTCAATAAAATGAAAGTTGATCTATTCATATCCATTCGCCACAATTTAGTATCAACTAGCCACATGATGCTTTTTCCTGCACCGCCACTCCATTTAGAAATGCCACAACGTGTTTTTGCCACAGCACGACTCCGATGGCATCACAATTTTCATTCACTCATATATAAGTCTCCCAAGTTCTTGATTATAAGGAGTAGTTGAATGGTAACTTTCACGAAATTGTTCGTAAGCAAGAAACTACCCTCAAGAATCAAAATGTCTTTACATAGAGAAGCTATCAACTTGGCTGAATTACCTCACACGTTTGATGAAACTGTGTCATTAGCTATTATTGGTGGTACCGGTTTATACCACTTAGACACTTTAACTCCCGTTGCTAGACTCACAGTTTCCACTCCATGGGGCTTTCCTTCTTCTCCAATCACAATTTCCAAAACTTCCACCGGCTTTCCTGTTGCATTTTTAGCTAGGCATGGCTCCCACCACGATTTATTACCATCAGATGTCCCAAATCAAGCCAATATTGCAGCTTTGAAAAAGTTGGGTGTCAAAGTAATTGTCGCTTTCAGTGCAGTTGGCTCTTTACAGCAACACATCAAGCCAAGAGATTTTGTTATTCCATCACAAATTATCGACAGAACAAAAGGCATTAGAAAATCAACCTTTTTTGAGAGAGGTTTTGTTGCGCATGCTGGTTTTGGTGAGCCTTTCGATCCAAAATTGGCTAGAGTTATCTCTCAACATGGAAATGTTTTAGAAGGTAGTTCTGATATCAAGTTGCACACAAGAGCAACTGAAAACGGTAAAGATATCACTCTTATTTGTATGGAAGGTCCAGCTTTCAGTACTAGAGCCGAATCAAGATTGTATCAATCATGGGGTGGGTCTGTTATTAACATGTCTGCTGTTCCAGAATCAAAATTGGCTAGAGAAGCCGAGATTTCTTATCAAATGATTTGTATGTCTACTGACTATGATGCTTGGAACGAATCTGAGGAACCAGTTACAGTCGAGACAGTTGTCAGTAACTTGAAGGCCAATTCATCTAATGCTCATAGAATTGCTGAGAAAGTCATCGAATCTTTGGAAGAGGAAATCAGCAGCGGAAAAATTGGTAACGATTTAACTGGATCAATGAAGTATTCAGTATCCACTTCTCCAGATGGTGTTAAAAAGGAGTTATTGGAGAAGATGCATTACTTGTTCCCAGGCTACTGGCCAATTAAATAGATCAAATAGGTTTATAGCTACATAAAGAGATTCTCCAAAATGAACACGACGTTTATTAAATGGTTTTTTCGTGTATAATATCGGTACTGTATAGAGGTGAAATCAACACTTTTGTTGACCGCGGTCAACAAAAGATGCATTCCGAATATCCATATGACAAGAACCCTGAAGTCTTCTCAACTAGTTTTATAACTCTCTATCCATACACTTGCGACTCTCTGGTACCAGATGTTCTTTCGAGAATTTAGATCAGATTTCGCTATTTCACTCTTATATGGCTTTACGAGATTTGGTAGCTATTCAAAACTAACCATTTGAAATCAATTGTATGTTGAAGTAAGTCCATACTAGAAGGCAAAAATCAGTTTTATCGTAAGAAGAAAAACAAGGTCCCACAAAACTTAGTATGTGGCTTTGAGAACCTCTGTCATTCTAGCCACTAGATTGATACAAAAAAATATAAAAATAAAAGCCCGACGCGGGGGTCGAACCCGCAACCTTTTGATGTCCTTTTTAAGAGTCAAACGCTCTACCGATTGAGCTAGCCAGGCTGACATGTAAGGTTATATTATAATTTGTAATAAGTAACTTTAGTGATTTTTGACGATAGGTTCCAGAGTCCAAGATGGTACTATTAAACAATTGGTGTTAGCTCCTTTGAACTATTGCTAGCTAGAATGCAATGGTATTTAAAGAGACTCAGTGCAGAGTTTGGAGTCATCTTTGCATGAAACTACCAGAATGAGCGAGGCAAGTGCCTGCACATGAATTAAGTGTATACTAAAAGCATTCACGTTGTTGATTGTGCTACAAAAGTTTCACAGACTGCTAAGGATTCTCAGCGAGAGGCAAAATTTACTTCAGACTTATCACCCAATGGTCATTTGTGTAAAAAAGAAAATTCGGTGACACAAACAAGTTACGTGACTTGTTATTCATGAGTGCTCTTTATACATTATTTTGAGTACAAACTCTCCGGTATAACAGGTTACTGTTATATATGCTGGTAAAAAGCCTGTGTCCATTAATTCCCAAGACCTATGTTGTTAAACGTCAGTAGCCTAATTGAAACGGGTCAGAACCACAAAAATCATGACATATGGCCCTGTCAGAGAGTCGCGATTAAATCACCATGTCGCATTAGGTGGTGTTAGTGAACCCAAGTTATTGAAGCTTAAGCTGAACGTAGAACTTACAACTCTCAACAATAATCTTTTTCCTCTTCGTAGATATTTGAGTAAGATCAGTCGTTGATTACGGGAGAAGAACCTATGATTCAAAGTTTAGCTTGAAACGAATCATACCCTTATTGCTGTACGGTGATCCATAATCAGGTGTGGTGCAAATCAATCGACTATGATGCACCGAATCACGATTTGTCTTAAACAACTTCGTTTGGACTCCCTTCACAGTCCAGCACTCCTCGTACTAAAATACATAAGGATGGCAGCGGACCATAGTATCCCAATACTCTGGAACAATGCGCTGTCGGTGCTAAGCCGTATATTCGTATTGTAATCAAATAAGGTAACGATCGTTAAAGAAAATTTGATAGACATAAGTCATTTTGTGTTAGCATCTATCATAATATTATTGTACATGTCTGAAAGGCCTATTTTACTTCTGTCGATTGTACTACCAAAGCGCGCTAGCAATTATGGCCATGGCAGCTCTATGGTTACAACTTAAACCATCCCAAAGCCTAGAATTAGGCTGTTGTTCTGACTAGTCGTCTATGTGGAAGATTTTTGTAAATGATAAAACACTGGCTGAGGATTATGGTCTGGTCCATTTTGTCTGATGAGTGAGCTCTATGTATGGGTACCATATTACTGAAACAAACATTCAGTATTTTTGGGTACATATTGAATCAATCTTGCAACAATATTTGCAATATTTCATATGTGAAGCAATGCTCAATTATTATGAAGGTGACAATTTCTTCAGCTATCGGGGTCACACGTTTGATGATGCATTAAATATTACCAAATAGTGTAATTTTTGGCCAAAAATGTTTGAAGATAGTAGTATCGTGTCTCGCTTTTCTTATCGTATTCCTAAAATGTACCTTTTTAGATTGTGTTTACCTCATGTGATCAATTTTTGTGATCGATGGTAGCGGGATTGCGCTAGAGCTGTACTAAATTTTTCAGTTGGGAACTACGCGTCGAATCAACTGGGTTGAGATCAATGTTTGATAACTGCTAAGTGATACCTATTCTGTCTCCAGATGTTAATGGCGAGCACTGACGTGCGCAAATTAGGTACACTCAAACTGGATATCGTGGTTCCTTTAATGACGTTTAATATCCAGTGACTTTGACTGCCAATACGTCAAAGACAAGACCAGTGGATGGGAGAGTTTACCGAACGCTGGTACATGTTACAATAAAGACTGGTAGTTTGAGAGATTTATTTAATCTAAAAACAGGTAGCTATGATGATGATTGAAAGAGTTTTACCAAAGATCGTAATCCACACCTTCTAAAATAATTGCATATTTTTCAAGATGTTCAACAGCAAGTAGTCTCAGAGCAATTTTTTTGTAGGAAAAGCCCTTATCGGTCTTTAATTCTTCTATTTGGTTGTTCAACATTTTAGCTAATTGGGGAATGTCTATGGTCATGAGCTGATTCGATTTCTTTGAGATCATATCACTCAAACAAGAGTAACCTGTGATATTTTTTTCATATACGTATTTTTCTTTATTCCAAACATTTACATATGATGGAATCATCTCATTTAGAAGATGGAGTTTGGGTAATAACTTGAGAAACTCCAACTTCATTTGATTGGTTTTGAGTTTCATGTAAACTGTTCTGTAGTTTGTCTCCTCCATCAGAAATAGAACACCATAAGAAATCAGCAAATTCAAATGACTCTTGGAACACTCCGACTCCTGATCATATTTGTGGCCTGTTTCTGATAAAGGTTTGTTTTTATTTGTTTCTTGATCAAATATTCCAGCAATTATCATACTTCTGATTTCTTCAGGTAAAAAATACCTGTAAAATTCATTAACAGGTTTCGATCTTATCTTCACACCTTCGAAATGCTCTTCATTATGCTCAAAAGAAGGATAAGTTAAAGAATGATTACCACTTCTATCATTCGCAAGCATAAGTCTGTAGAAGTTGTATTTGATGTGGTTGACAACCGAGCCGAAGGAGTTTTTTTCTTGATGGTCATTTTTACCGCAAAAATAAAAACCCAAACCCTCTTCCTCTGGATTCAATTCAGTGGCAACCTTTCTCCAATAATAATCTTCCGTATCAGAATCCTCATATAAGAATGGTACATCAGCAAACACTTTAGATATAAATTTGCAGACTTTTATATGGTTTTTCTCTCTTAGCTTGACTTTTTTATCAACAAGGCCACAGGAATTTAGAAATGTTGAAGAATCACAAAGCATCTGATATCAGAAATTTAGCTAAGTCCAAAAAATCTTTAACTCCGCAAAACTTTTTGTGTCGAAAATTAGTCTGAAAAATCACAGTCACTAGTTTGTAAATATCATGGGAGTAAGCTCTGTATATATATCAAAACATATAGTCGCCCGTTACCCCAGAAAAGCTAGCTTTATTAAAAACTGTTCTAGAATACATGATCTCTGAGTGGAAAGTGAAATAGGAAACTGGAGATAAACTCAGCGTCGTATGCATTGAGTTGTAGACGTCAATTTTGTTGTATAGGGCACAAAAGCGATAACGTTTGGATGGATTGGCATGCCATTGACAGAGATTTTTCTGGGATTTGAGAAATAATATGAGAGCTTCATATGGGAAAAATGATTATGTGGTCTAAGATGAAAGGTGATGAATAGGTTGCATTTGTTTTTTACGTAAGCTAATAACTAATTAATGAGAGACGAATCCATGCGACAAACCGATAAAAGCTTAAAACACAAATAACAAACATGACTATTAGTGTTAATGCAAGTGTTTATAAAAGTAATACTGGCTTTTTAAGATAGCTATAATTTTCAAAGCATGGAGGAAGAGAAAAAAAAGCGGGAGAAGAATGGAAGCGAGATTGTCAAGTTACACAAAAATGATCAAATAATAACAAAGCATATCAAGTTATACTGTAAGTAAGTTTACCCATAGGGACTACGTAGTGCAATATTCCCCCAACCATCACATCCTTATCTTTGAATAAACTTTGGCCACCATCACGCTCCAGTGCTTCTTGTTCCATTTGTCTCTGAGATTCACTGCAAAATTTATTTACAATAACTTGACCCCCGATAACAGTTATATCTTGCAGTGAGCATAAATAGGAACCACCTAGAATAGCACTCTTAGCATTAACAACTTCGTGAACCAAATGGGGAAAGAATTTCAACTCGGAAGATACATATCTACCCATGTCATGATTATATTTGGAATAATAGAAAGTCTGCGACTTTAAATTGAAATAGATTAATCTATTCTCCGCATAACTCTCCACTGAGCCAGTTTTGACATCGTATTTCAACATAGAGTCTTCAAAAAAGTATCCGATATCTGGTTTTTCATCTAGCTTAACTTTTTTGTTGACATCATTTATCGGTAAGATATGGTGTTTTTTAGAGATTGGGTTTTTCATCGCCTCCATTTCAATATCTGTCAAACCACCTAAAAACAAAATATAATTGCCAATTGCGTATATCTGATGAAAGCATAAGGCATACTTGGCTTGCTGCAAACGAAATTCATCTGTTTCAGAATTCAAATTACGTGTATGGGTATACTGGTCAAGTTTTGTCCATCTGCCTGAACTGAAATGGAACATGTAAAAATCAGATAACCCAGAGGTTCGAGAATCTGTTCCACCATGAACTATCATGACTTTCTTTCTGTAGTACTCTAAAGCACTTTTACTTTTGTTGATGACTTTTTGATGGAGATTGTTTTCAAAATCATCGTGATTCTTTGAAGGAGCTGTCTTGATAACATCTTCTGTAATGCAAAAGCCAAAGAACCCTCTTGGAGAAGGCCAAACCTCACCACCTTTATGTTCTTTGTCGAAAAAGGTTGTAACTAAAGCTTCTTTATTAAACGTGAAGTATTTCCGTTTTTCGTTTCGTGTTGTCTTTTTGCTATTATAATTGACAATCAACTCAATTCTGATTAAATCATTTGAGTCCAGAAAAGTAATGTTGGATTTTTCAGCATCCAATTTTTTTTGTTCATCAATAAAAAACCCACCAAATACATATATGATGACATTTGCAACATCACTTTCGTGACTATCCGAAGAGCGAGGCTCAGCACCAAGGACCAAGTAATCTTTATCCGATTGAAGATCATCTTCTCTTGTGACTTCAACATCATCAGCTATATGATCACCATGCTGACTGACCTCCGGAAACTTGAATGATAGAGCCGTACTCTTGTCGTCATCGTTAAAATCAAATGTTTCATTTGAAACAAATTTGGAATCTTTACCAGAAAAATCATCAGGTGAATAATGAAGCTCCTCCATTGATCCATCGACATGATTTGAAAAAAGGATTGAGTTTCTACCTGAACCAGTTGGCGTAAAAGGCGAGTCACTGGACGAAGTAGAGGTTGAATAGGTATGATGGTGACGGTTATTAAAAGTTGAGACTGATGATGACGTATTATCTGCTTCATTTTTGAATTCGTTTGAAGATGATGATAAAGTTTTCGCCTTTTTCTTTATTGACTTGAGAACTAAGTTTAACTTTGGACTAATATAGCTGTTATGTGGTTTTGCAGAAGCATCCGGGGAAACTAGAGTATGTGGTTCACTCAGACATGAATGTTGTGTTACAGAAATAATTGGTGAGGATTGGGTGGAGTTGAGACTATCTGATTGTGATTTAGCACTGACAGAACCAGAAGTTTCGTCAATAAGGTCAACGGTTTCTGCACTATTACCTGAAGCAGCAGTTGCAGCGACAGGAGACAAAGAAGAAAAACTTCCAGTACCAGAGAGAATTTTATCATTATGAAGTTTGTCATATGCTGAAAAAGAGCCCAAGCCCGAAGAAACGTCAAATTTATTGTTTTCGCAGCTTGGCAACTTTACTCTGGATGTTTCTTTCAGCGGTGTTTTGTTTGGTGACGGTTGGATATTAACGATTTGTTCAGTATCAAAAGAATCATACTCGTTTCCTCTCCTTTTACCTGATCCTATATCGGGATTTCTTTTATACTTATTGTCAGGTTTTTTCTCATTCATTTTCAGCTTTTTGAAAGATGGAAGAGGGTCATATTCATTACTTATAATACCACACCCAATCTTTCCTTGGATCAGTTCACCTGAATTTTTGGATCTCAATGAAATTTTAGTGAATTTTGAAGAAACAGTATCCAAAATATAACCATTATGATTGATTAGAATTTCCTTGTATAATCTCCATTTTTTCACCGTTGAATCATACTTACAATCCGTTGTAATAAGCTCAAATCCACCGTAATAAAATATATGTCTCTTTGAGATAATTGTGCTTGAACTCATCAATAAAGGAGGTACTTCTTCTCTTTTGAGTGGTGGAGTATAAGTCACAGATGACGTTGACTTGTTATATCTTATTACCGAGTGATTGGGAACAAGATAAGGATTAACGATCAAACTTTCTGATATAGGCAAAGGAAAACTATAAGGAAAATGAATTATAAAATCTGAGATATCCAAATCAAGTGGTAACTTCCAATCCAGGTATGATTTTGGTATTTCTGTTGATAGTGAACCCAACGTAGACAACCCCCCAAATACGTAGACAACATTCCCTATCATCTGAGAATTGTGGTGAACCAAAGAAGGGAGAGAACCTTTATCTATTGCATCGTTAACTAGCGATTTCTGATTCAAAGATAGGTCTGGTAAATACAAAAAACTTTGGAACAAGTTCCTGTCTGGTTCTTTCGAATTATCTCTGAACTCATCCTCAAAATCGACATTTTGCTTGGTTCCGTCTAATTTACTAGATCCTTTCAGAGATTCTGATGTCTCCAAAGAAGTTGTTTTCTTTATGCTGTCATGTGAAATTTCAGGGTTGTTTTCACCGGGTGGTACTGGGTGATTACCATCATTCAACCTTGAGTATTGACAAAACTTCGACTCGTTGAATGAGATAAAGTCAATAGGACTAAAGTCAAGTACCGGGCTATACATTTGGCAACTATTGAACTTACTGAAGTTGTCATTTTCACCATAGTTTGAATTGGATTTCAACTTATACTTGATACCTTGCAAAGGTTGACTTAAGTCATGAATGAAACTCTTGCTGCTACATTTGATTAGAACTTGAATATTTTCTCAAACAAACTGTGGTTGATTTCACTTACTCTTTGTACACCATGACTTTCGCTTATGAATATTAGGCTAAGAAAGGATGTCATACCACACAAAGTGATTTTATTGGAAGAATGAACCCTATAATGATTGTGGAAACATGCTGCAAGTGGATGTGTGAGGAAGGTTGCTGCAACGGGACCACATATTGAGTTGCAGTCTTGCAATGAGTTTTACAACAGCACTCAAATATGTCAACAAGTGGTCAGAAGTAAATGATCATTGAAAATTGAGTATCCATCGAAAACACCAGACAAAAGCACAAGGACTCAGTTATTCGATGAGAGAGAGTACTGGATATAAGTCAGACAGAAGCATAGAAAATGGTCATTGATGAAGATTGGAATCCCGAACTATTACAATCACCAGGAGCAGCACCGACAACAGCCAACGTCGGATGAAATGGCACCAAAGAAGTGTGAGGATAGGATCATGTTACACTTATTTGTGGTGATACAATGTTTTGACAAGCTAGCAGAATGGGTAATAGGTTGTCGTATCTAGTATGGGCTTTCTATTAGTGTTCTGATATATACCGAGGGATGACTGGAAATACGCTAGGACTCCACGGAACTCAGAAGTATCCTTATAGAAGCATCATGGTTATAAAGTTCCCACTATGTGTCACTATTTCTTATTATCAAACTAGTGTGGGTTATTGTTTTTGAATAGCTCTCTACAGATATATGTTGTTTGGGAATAAATTATTATTTATTAAAACGCTAATAGAAAAATACAAAAGAGGGAAATATGAAAAATCAATTAGTTTAATTTTACACTGTCTCATTTTCTAAATCTTACGTTAATTTTTTTACTGATGTCCAGAATGTCGCCCTCTTGTGAAATTTACAATTTGAGTATCACTAAAGATATAATTATAAATACTCCTTCTTTTCCAATATTTCACTGATAGAGCATCGAATGATATAACCAATCTTGAAACTGAAAGAGACCTACACTAACAAAAACAACAACAATCAAAATGTATTCATTTAACGCCGACGAACACATCAGATCCTCTGAGGAGCAATACAAGTTGTTGGAATGCCTTGAAATGTACTCATCGCTGAAGTTTAGAGTTCCCCCATTCGGGAAATACTCATTCAAAACAATTTTTGAGATCATCAAGTCAGGTGGTAGAGTCGATAGAAGCGTGAGCTTTCCTTCTAAAATTGTTGAGTCCAGGTCTGATTACAAAGTCTACCTTTATTCTAAGGAGATCACCATGGAAAACGCCAACATTCATTACAATGGAAAGACGAACGAGTTATTAGTTCACGGCGGTCTCCACTACTCTGCAACTACTGGCAAGGTCAGCTCCTTCTATTACAAGATTATTCAACTCCCTAAATGGATAAACTGTTCAAAAATCTCAGCATCCATCGATGCAAGACGCTTATTTATCTGTATCCCTAGAGTGATGAAAGGTTACACACTGTCGACGTCTTTGATACATTCTGTTGAAGTGTCTGGTTATCCAACTGGATACACCGAGAAGGATGCCTACAATGAAAAGTTTTTTGACTTGCAAAATTTGAACACCGAGTTTTATGTCAATCTCCAGAAGTCTGCTACTTCCAAGAGATCAAGTGTTAGAGATACTCCAGGTAGTATCTCCTCTGGCGTTGAGGGCAAGGTACCAGGCAAGACCGAAGAGGAAGAAGAGAGAGAAGAGGAAGAGGAGGAAGAGGAGGAAGAGTATTATGACGATGACAACGGCCGCGATTTCCACAATGATACCTATAGTGTCAGTAGTGGCAAGAGCTCATGGTCATATAAATCGTCAACTGCATCTATTTCCTTCTCGCAAAAATAAACCTGTTCCCAGGTTCAGGTAATGATTATCAGTCACGGGGCGTTAGGCTTTTCAAAGAACATATCCTTCAAAGGTGGCCAGCGTACTTTCGAACTACAAAACGGATGGCATTTTGTCAACTCTGGCAACTTGTCACTCTTTGGTGATGATGTGATGCCAAATTTTTTTTTCAAATTTTTTTTCAAAGAATGGCGTTAAAAGATGTATCACAGTGAGCAAGACAAGATGTGATTTTTTGTGTTGATTTATTGTTTTGATTTATTGTTTTGGTTTAAGGGCCTTTTTATTGTTGTGTGTTTTCTCCCGTTTTTATACTGGTATGTTTTTCCGATACTTTTAATTTTTGTCTATGTTTAACTACACCCCTCTACAGTTTTTGTTTCTCAAGTCTTTTTTTCTATATTTTAGTACTTGTGTTTATTTCTATAGTAAGTCGATGTGGGCCACCGCTTTGAACTATCGTTAGATAAGTTCAGTTGTCGAATCGATCCGGCCAAGGCGTGAATGAAAGCATCCTTCTAAAGAAGCCCGTAGTATGAGCATTTTCTATTTAACTTATCTGAAAAAATAGCGCCCGCTCCAGCGCATTCACCGCACGGGGAGCTTATAACGCTCCAGTGATCGTTCCGTTTTCCCACACTCAAATTATTCCCATCAATGGCGGTAACCAAACCGACTTTGAGGCCCATCGTTAGTAGCAATCTGAAAACTGGGGCAGGTTTAAGGAATTTTCGTTGGTTTCACCCAGTTTCATCTTCAGTTTTCGATCCACTGATAATGTCCATCAACGGGTTGATTTGTGTCGCCGACTTGTATCACATTCTGTAGGGCTGTATTAGTACTTGCTTTGCTGATTGATCTCATCCACGATGCGTTCAGCGTAAGACATCTGCCTGGGTGGGAACGTAACCACCAATTGCAGAGCGAAGACGCCATTGGGTTCGAAAACCTGGTGACACCGCCCGTGCCAGGTATTTTGGACCTGGCCGTCCACCGCTCATCCAGTGTAAATACACCCCCGTACTTTGAGGTATTACCGCTCAGCGACCTAAAATTGCTCCACAGACGCTGTGGAGTTCCAAGCTGGGATCCATCGGGAACAATCGTTGGCTATCCCTTCTCTAAGCCATTAGTCAGCATCCTAGTCGTTTCTGGGATAGTGTAAAAGGAACAACCTCACGGGTCAGTCACAGTGTCACAGTGGCTTCATCGTGGGCAGTAGGTTTCATGGCGCGAGCTCTCGCGGTCATTTCGTCTGTGTTCCCTCCAGCAACGTCTAAAGACAACACCAAAGCTATGAAGGAATCGAAGATCGCAGACTGGATATTGCCGGATTAGGCACTCGGGAACAGCGGCAAAAGCGGCAGCTGTATTTGCTGGTTGCCGAGCCCCGTACGATGCGGCTTATATTGCTTCAGCGGGAAGACCCCCAATGAAGTGAACTTGAATTAAAGCGCTACTAGGTGGAGCTGGGTTTTTTGGGCTTCCAGCAGCGAGCAGAGCGCTGGAAGTACAACTTGGAACGACAAAGAAACAAGAAATCATCAAACGCCAGCAAAAGCACCAAACACAATACTTTCACCACACAGTTAAATTGTTGTCGCCCATTCCAATTTTTGACTTGCTCACCAGCTCACACAACTTCCACCATCCAAGTGCACCATCTAATCGCACACGCCCTAGGATCCCCATCAGTTTGCTGCATTCTTGGCTTACTCAAAAATCCAGTTCAATAGGACGAAAAATATAGTTTTATATGATGCCTGATAGAAACTTACTATCAAGCCAGAATTCACATACGTCCACCAAATCCCATCACAGAATACTGATGCCTTATTTCACCAAACATGATCATAAAGATAGAGATGGCTCAAAATCTCCCGGCGCAAACAAGAGGTCTTTTCTAGGATTCAACATCGGCAAACATGACTCTTCTGAGTCTCTCACCTCTCCAGTTTTGACCAACAGCTACGACCAACAGCACCACTACAACCAGCAAATACACGTTCCTCTTGGGAATCTCTCAGGCCACAACATAAGCAATGATGACCACAGATCGAACCACTCTTCAATGGTGGAATTGAAGCGATTTTTCAGACCAATGAGGAAAAACTCAATTCCAAAAGACTTGAAACATAAAGACAAGGAGAATAATCACCACAACCACAATTATCATCACAGCGACAAACATAATCATGGCCAGCACCACCATCATCATGAAGGCAGCACTAATTCACCAGAAGCGATCGGAAATACTAACAGCCATGTGAATAACAACAATAAAAACCATAGTTCTTCGAGCTTGAACCCCATTCCTACAAACTACACAGCTAGTCAAATTCAACACAATGCGAATGGCAAAGATCCTTTTGATGTTGATAGTAGTCTCGTCAAAAAGTATGGTAGACTAGGAAAAATATTAGGTTCTGGTGCTGGAGGTTCAGTCAGATTGTTAACTAGAGAAAGTGATGGTGTGACATTTGCTGTCAAGGAATTTAGACAGAGAAGAGCAACTGAACCATTGAAAGAATACGCCAAAAAATGTACTGCTGAGTTTTGTATAGGTTCAACTTTACACCATCCAAACATCATCAAAACATTGGATATTTTGAATGAAGGCGACAGATACTTTGAGGTCATGGAATACTGTCCTATCGATTTTTTTGCCGTCGTTATGAGCGACAAAATGAGTAGAAGTGAAATCAATTGTTGTTTAAAACAGATATTGAGTGGAGTGAGTTATCTACATTCCATGGGACTTTCTCACCGAGACTTGAAACTTGATAACTGTGTTATTACCAAGAATGGAATCTTGAAGCTTATTGATTTTGGTAGTGCTGTTGTCTTCCGTTATCCGTTTGAGGATAAGATTGCAAAAGCTAGAGGTATCGTGGGCTCTGACCCATATCTAGCACCCGAAGTTTTAAAACTAGACGAATATGACCCAAGACCCGTGGATATATGGTCGATCGGTATAATTTACTGTTGTATGACTTTGAAAAGATTTCCCTGGAAAGCTCCCAAACCTGATGACCCCTCTTTCAAGTTGTACTGTTTGCCTGATGACACTCCCCATGATTATTTCAAAAGTAACGAGCAACACAAATTATTATTGAATCAAAGAAGATTGAGATCTTTGTTGGAAAAAGAGAACAAAATCATAATAGAAAAGGAAAAAGAAAAAGAAAAAGAAATTAAGATAGAACAAGATGAACGCTTGACTGTCGAAGTAGAGAAAATAGCTGAACTCATTAGTGATTCGAAGAGCGAGGATCCTGCGACCAAGGAAATTGAAATAAGAGAGACGACGCCGATTGAACATCAAAATTCCAGAATAACTGACGATAGAGAAAGCAAAAAGTCTAATGATATGGATTTAGATGTTGAACAAGTGCAAGAAAATGGGTTGCATCGAGAACCTGAACAAAAACAACAACAAATAGTCGATGAAACTTCAATTCAGCCTTCCGAAGGAATCACTGAAAATGTGACAATTGCAAAAATAGATACCCGTACAAACATACTTCAACAATTATCAGAAATTGAGGTACATTTGAAACAGTTAGAATTAGAAAAGCAGGAAGCCAAGAAGAAATATGAAGAGTCTAAGAAAGCTCTTCCCAAAGATGAAGCCTCTCACAAGCAGATCCACGGGCCATATAGATTGATGAGACTTTTGCCCCATGCGTCAAGACATATTATATCGAAAATATTGAAGATCAACCCAAATGAAAGAGCAACTCTAGAGGATATAAATAATGATCCGTGGGTTAAATCTATTAGTTTCTGCACTACTGACGACAATGACAGTTTGATCCCTGGCACAAACCACACTCACGTGGTGATTGATGAAGAGGATGCACATATAGAAAGCTATAAGCACGACGAAAAAAAATCTACGTGAGGGAATCAGCTGCTAGGGTAAGATAATGAATGTTTCAATTCTTCTGATATTTCAGGTTTATGAAGTGAATTTGTTCCTTTTGAAATTTTTTCGACCTTCTGAGCTGATAGGTGATGTACTGGATACAAATTGCATCTGAATAAGTATCAACTAGTGTCATTCATCTGGTATGCTTAATAAAAAAAATTCTGTTTGTCTCGCTTTGTTTATTATTTTGAATTTTAACCTTTGATTGTTACCGCTGTTACTACAATCACAATCCCATTATCACTTTCATTACCACTATCATTACTATACTTTGTTATCAATATTACTTATCACTTTACCACTTTATAACTATTGTTATCACCACATCATCTCTGTCTAGCACTTCTTTCAGTCACCGTTTACCTCTCTACCACCATCACCACAACCACCACCCTACTGCCACCACCAATACTACTACTACTACTACTACTATTATTATTATTATTATTATTATTATTATTTTACTACTATTATTGTTATAATTTGTTCTTTATCAGTATTATATTATTTATGGTTACGTTTTATGTTCTAATTCACTTTGCATTTCTATCATTAAATATAATGGGTTTTCACATTTGTTTACTAAATTCATGCACCGTATGATTATCGTCTCTGATCGTTGTTGCAGTATTCATAAACGAATCATTTAATCTTTTGAATATGCTTTTGTCTAACTGTCAATAAATCTGGCACATCTTCAGCCCTGAGAAAGTTTGGGTTCAAATTTTGGGTTCCAATATAACCAACATCGAACTTTTCTAAATTAACCATGAATATAATCAACTTGAGCCTCAATTCGTCAAAATCATAATTGAACTTTGAGGACGTTAGGACTATCAAACCTCTTTCAAAGCATGCTAAAATCAATTCAGGCCTTGAAAGGTTCCAAATTCCACCATTATTCAAAATCAAGTAGTTATCGACAATTAAATAATTGTAATGTTTTCTCAATTTATTTCTCAAATAACTCTCCGGATATAATTGAACGGGGATATACTTGGTAACCAAGTTCAATGACTTTACTAAAAGTTTGACCTCTTCTAGAGGTAAGTTGTAAGCCGTTTTGTTAGCTATTCTTTCAAGTTCCTTCATAGTAGTTTGCTCAGATATTCCGTAATTCAGTCTTCTGTAGTCACACAAAGCATCGGATGATTTGGTTGCCGTTTTCATGAGTCTGGGGAGTATTCCAGGTAAAACGCAACTTGAGGGTGTTATTTCAGGGAATAAATAACATAGAATGGGCGTCATCTCTTCAAAAACCAAGAATAATAACGCAAAAAAAGGTAATTTGACAAAGTCAACTTTAGTACGTTTCACTACTTGATACTGCGACCTCGTAATGTTGAAAACGTTTCGCCTATCATTTCTACTGCTCTTCTCTTCCTCTATTTTCGATAAATATATAGCGCTGCTCATTTCATGTGTTAAAGTCTCGAAGTTTCGTATCCGTATATTTCTCTCATTTCCTCTATTATCGATCCTGGAGGGTATCATCAAATCCTCCCTGAAAATTTTATTAACGGCCTTTTTATTGTGGTAAACATTCACCAAACCAGTTTTGTAAAATTTGATAAACGATTTTCCATACTCAAAGTATTGCTTGAAAGTCAACGAGTATGATGCTTTCTGAGGATTTTCCGTGGCCGCTTTGTGGAATAGGTCTGCTTTGGATAACATGGGTATGGGGAGTGAGTCGAAAGAATTCAAGGGATCATTGCGTGGGTCTATATTCTCATCACTCAACCAAGCTTTCATGAAAAGAGGTTCACTGGAAAATTGGCTGCGAATTTCATTTTTATCACTTAATGTAAATATTTTGGAATTGGAAAGTGAAGCGGTAGATTTGTACCTTTTTGAGCAGACTTGAAATATCAATGACATCTCTATGAAAATTAGTGCTAAATGGTCGTCAATCTTTTGTTCTTTTAAGTGACCAGCAATTTTTTCAAGTTGTTCAGTTTTATATGACGATCAAATAGCTACTATTTTTTTTTTAGCTCTTGTTGAGCCTCTCGTTACCCGAGCTTTATTTTGCTATACCTATTTGCAGCCATATAGAGTCGCCCAATCAAAAACATATAAATCTACAAGATGTAAGTTCAGCTTCTGGTTCACATATATTTGTTAGAAAGACATTTATACCAACTTTAATCTTTGAATCTATATCATTAATAATAAAACAGTCATAGACGAAATCAAGCTAACTCAAGAAGATAAAGTATAACCACTTGTTTGCTAGTTACCAATTTTTCTGAGATAAATTATAACAACAGTTGACCAAGCCATGGATTTTGCTCTGTTAGCTATGCTTTGAAACAAGAGAGACTTGGAAAGTCTCTGGTTCAAATGGTGATGCAAGGCTTGTCTGTTGGATCTTTACCGTACCAAATACTCCATTCCATATACTTATCATTCATTGAGCTACCAGTACATTCACATTCTCTTTTTGCTACAATGGCAGATCTCACATCGAAAAATTGAATTGAAAAACAAATCTTTCTCGAAATGACTGGAGAAACATCGACAATACCTCCAAAAATACTGAAATCTTGCTTGATACTTTCCATGTCTAATTCAGAAAAGTGAGTCTTGGGATATGGATAAGTCTTGGTTGGTGCCTTGGGTGGTTTCTCTTGTTTGGGAGTCTTTTTGAAAATCAAACATCTACTGGCACCTTCATTTTTCATTTCATTGAGAAGATAATCTGGAACCAAAGGGTGTAGATTACCTAAGTCTTCAGTGTTCTCTTTGTTGGCCCAAGTAACGTTTAATCTTCTGCCATTCACAATACACAACCCTGTTTCAGCAAATGCAATGAAAGCTTCAGCATCAACATGGTTCAAATAATGTAATTCAACAATGAATCCGTTTCTTGTTGAATTGTGTTTGTTGATATTTGAACGATATACAACTCTTTCCAAAGGCCCACCACTAACTGTTGACAAAACACTGTTGAGACCACTGAATGGGGGCAAGTCCTGAACGACGACAATCCTTTTACTACCCATATACTTTTTCATGTTATATGGGTGATTGCTAACGGTATCATTCAATGTTTCTACGGATCCTGCAGCTTCCTCATTGAGGTGTCTCACGGAATAACTGTGACTCAATCTTAATTTTTCCATTTCATGGGGAAAATCATTTTTAGCATTCAAGTTTTTTCTCTTACCGTGACCTGGTTTGGGAATAAGTGTACCGTCCGCGATAGCTTTCTCATTATCCTCCTCCTGGTTATCGTTGACATTATTAATCAAACTTTGTAATCTATTGGAGGATTCGCTCAAATTCTTCAAAGCCTTTTCATTTTCAAAGTATGTCTTCCAATTATCAGAAGTCATTATGCTTTTCTTCGAGGCCTTTTTTGATCTTGGATTTTCTGGCAAAACGGAGACACTGTCAGCATAATCAGAATTTTGACTTTCTAAATAATTGTCGTTGCGCAGGACCAAATTCCTTGTGCAAGCTTTTGCAAGTTTTCTTATTCCAATCTTTTCATTTTTCGAAAGGTACACTGGATCTGTTAACAAACTCGTTAACGATGGTATTCTAGACCGGCCCGATGCAACTTTGAGGGAGTTGTTGATTGTCTCATTATTTCTGTTGTAGTTTCTGTCACCGACACTTTCCTCAGACAAATATGATGGAGAACTTTTGTTGGGGATCTCTGTGTCAATAGGAGCTAACTGCCTAAACATAATGAAGCTCAGGCTTGGTTTTTGATAACAAACTATAACTAGTGACTATATTCAACACGTCCAATCTGTGAAGGTGTGAAACTTTACCTAGTAATATAGATGGTAGAGTGAGTATAAATAGAGGATGGTGGTATAGTAAGCAAATAATTTCTAGCAAATTTGAACTCTTTTTTACTCAATCAGAAAGCCGAACCAAGACGAAAGATAAAAGTGTTCTTCAATAACATAAAACAACAGAAAACATAGCAACAGCATAAACACATCACCCAGAGGAAAATTAGGAACCAAAGTACTCAAAACCGAATTAAAAGACGTTTCACCTTGTAAAGATGTTTGTGGTTGCAACAATCGTTGAAAACAGCCGCACAGATTGATTTTCGATATAACCTTCTTGTGACTTCACTACACAAATTAAAGGTCACTTAATATAGTAAAGATGGTGAGATCATCTGTTTTATTATCACACGTATCTATAAAGTCTATTTTTTTCCTTGTGCAACATTGAAGTTTTCACTACGACGTGCCGTGTCGGTTTTCATCAACTCTCTCAAAGCCATAGTGGCATAAGCGCTAACACCCAATTGCATCTTAAGAATAACTGCAGTTTGTTTCCCTTCAGTGTTACCTTCAATAACTTGCAGTATCTCTTGGTCTTCCTTTCCAGCTGCTTTTGCTTCATCTTTCAATTTCATGATCTCTAAATCGGTCCTGATGAGTTGTTGATTCAAGTCGTCATACTTTTTTATGTAGTACGAGACATTGAGAGGCTTGGACATGACATTCCTGTAAGAACCAGCCAAAGAAAATTCACGAACTTTTCGAGCCATGTTAAGTGGGTCCAAGTTGTCTTTCTTCATGACTTCGTGGTATACTTGAACCAACTTCTCATTTTTGGGATATAAAATATCAAAACCGGGCGTTGGCAAAACGACGTCATATATACTGTATTTTCCTGACTCGATGTCCTCTTTGGTCAAAGCCTTTGCCCTAATGAAAATGTCTTTTTTGAGATCTTCTTCAAACTCTTCACCATTTTCGTCTACAACAGTGCTCTCCTCCTTTGACTCATCGATGACTAAATCTCCTTCAACAACTTGCAAACCAAAGAGCTCAATTCTTTTGGACGCGACACAATTCCAAACATAACTCTGATAAGCATGAGCATACATAATTCTTAAGTTTCTTGGGATTTGCATAATACTTTGAAAGTAGGAATGGTCGCTGTAAATCTCTTCCTCATTCAATTTCTCTCTTGCTAACTGCTGCAAAATTGAATACTCGGCAGTGCACTTTCTAGGCATCTTCTTCAAAGCCATACTTGGATTTAAAGTTGCAGCCCATATTTCCCTAGCTTCCACTGAGTCTGGTGTGACAATTTCTTGTTCAGATAAAATCATTTGAGCTGCACCAGTCCAATTTTCTTGTAATAGTTTCACACCAATCTGATGAGTAGAAACGGAAAAAGTACCAAATCTCTGCATACCGAAGTAATTTATGAATCCCTTTTCCTGTAAAGAATCAAAACAAGTTTTAATTACAGATTCAAGGCTTTGATTCTCATTGAGCGTAGCAACATCTCTGATTGTTATCACAAATTCATTACCATTCAAATCTCCAAGATTCAACACTCCATCTTCGTATGTAAAAGATCCTAACTTGATACCTCTTAAGGTTTTGTTCAAATTATTGACACGATCAACTCTCATTTTATGAATAGCCATTTTTTGAACTGTGACACCTCTTCTATCTTTGGTTCCCGCATATCTTATGTTTTTGGATGGAATTCTCAAAAATTTTGCAAAGGTTGACGCAACTTCCATAGTCTCCTTGTTTTCCTTATAACACGCAAAATGTAAATAGTTTTTCATTGGACCCAAACCGTAATTAATGACACCATTTTCGTCTCTATTTGGGTTAGCACGTCTATTTGGATTCTTTTTAGCTAATGCTATACGAAAAGTATTTTCTTCAGTTGTGATAGTCTCTAACTTATTTTGGAAAGCTTCACGAACGAGCTGATGTAATTCACCACGAGATTTCTTGTTGGGAAACTTGGATGTAGTTTCCATGTTATTTCCGGTAGAGAACAATTCTTCTATTTGGGCCAACTCTTCTACTGTGATGTATTCAAGCAACTTTTTTCTGTTCTCTGAGACAAGTTCATATTTTGCTGCCTTGGTATTGGCAACAGGGGTAGCTATGACATCTTTATTTTCGGCGCTTTCAGGGCTTTCAGCTATATTTGTGCTATCAATAGCACTTCCTTCTTCACCTTCCGTCTTACATTCTCTTGCTTTCTCTCTTTTTTCACGTCTACGCTCCTTTTTATTGACGACACCTTCGTCAATCAAATGAACAACATTTCCGTTCTTATCAATCTCATTAACCAAAAAATCCGTATATCTTTGTTTCAAGGTACCAAAGAACCCTGCTTTGGAGTCTGATATGTATTCTGTAATACCAACATCGGTCTCTTGAATTCCCTTAGGTTGTTCTATTGTAGTTACACTTTCCACTTTGATTTTTTTAAAAGGGGGTTCTTGTGCACTTGCATCATTGTATTCCAGTGCATCTCTCTTTTCATTTATCAAGCTCATCGTTGTATTCACTGATTAACCCTCGAGATTGCAGCTTTAGTCCACTGCCGAAAGAAAAATACTTGGAAAATAAATATTTTTCAATATATCGTTATGTGCGCTGTGACGATGAGGTCCATTACACTTTATCTACCTTCATAAATGAGCTTCACGTACAAAGGTACTACATCTGGTTGTACTCAAGATATCTATACACTTCAAGTTGTTTGTCAATACCGTAGATGAATTTTATAGACAACGCTCAAAATGCTGTGAGCATTTTATCAGATAGAACAGAAGTTTTGTTCAAAGAAGAAAACACAACGAAAATAGTTCCAGAGGACGAGGCAAGTTCAGAATCATATATAAAGTACAAGTTGGATACTGAGTACTTCAATTGTACAAGACTTCCAAAGTATATTCAGCTGAAGGTTGATGCTGCTTTGAACAAAGAAAACCAATCGATTCTTCAAAAGAGTCTAGAAGAAACTAAAGCTATGGTCAAAGATAATGAATACAACGATCCATTGGTCTATAAAATTATAAATAACGCACAAGAGAAAGATGGTGATATGGTAGAGGCCACTACGAGGGACATACTGCATTCTTTGATATTGAAGGATACGCATAAGCAAGACACACCCTACAACGCTTATGGCGACTACGAGCAAGAAGGTACCACAACGTTGATAAAGAGACATCAAATATTCTCAGGAAACCTAGAGAAACCCGAATGGCATGCTCCGTGGAAATTGATGAGAGTTACTGCGGGACATCAAGGATGGGTAAGGTGTGTTTCATTGGATCCTGACAAT
The DNA here is from genome assembly GCA_003707825.3 of Cephaloascus fragrans. Lineage (NCBI taxonomy): Eukaryota > Fungi > Ascomycota > Pichiomycetes > Serinales > Cephaloascaceae > Cephaloascus > Cephaloascus fragrans. The sequence goes on from PPLN03000019.1 coordinate 181,906, forward strand.
AAATGGTATGCTACTGGTAGTGCTGACTCGACCATTAAAGTTTGGGATCTAGCTTCCTCTGATTTGAAACTTACATTGACTGGTCATATAATGACAGTCAGAGCTTTATGTGTATCAGACAGGCATCCATATCTATTTTCGGGTGCAGAAGACAAGACTGTCAAATGTTGGGATTTGGAGAAGAATAAAGTCATAAGAGATTATCACGGGCATGTTGGGTCAGTTTATTCATTAGACTTACACCCGGATTTGGATGTTTTGGTTACTGCTGGTAGAGATGCGGTCGTAAGGGTTTGGGATATTAGAACGCGTGTACCAATCCACGTCATAGATGGTCATAAAGCTTCAATTACAAACGTCAAAACCCAATCAACAAACCCTCAGATCATCTCAACATCGATGGATAGCACTATAAGATTGTATGACATCGTAGCTGGGAAGACGTCTCAGGTTTTGACGCATCATAAGAAATCTGTCAGAGGACTCGTTCTACATCCTACAGAATACACCATGGCCACGGGGTCATCCGATAGTATCAAGCAATGGAAATTTCCTGAAGGTGCTCTCATTCAAAACTTCTATCCCAACCATGACGCAATAGTTAACACCATGAGTGTGAATAACTCAAACGTAATGTTTTCAGGCGCAGATAACGGTACTATGGCATTCTATGATTGGAAGACGGGGCACAAGTTTCAAGATTCCACCACAATTAAAATACCAGGGTCACTAGAAAGCGAAAACAGCATATTTGCAAGTGCTTTTGACAGATCTGGATTGAGGCTAATAACGTGTGAGGGTGACAAATCTGTAAAAATTTGGAAGGAAGACCCAGAGGCAACCCCAGAATCCCATCCAGGAAACGATTGGGAGCCTGTATTGTCTAATAGAAAGTACAATTGAAATGAAATACGATTCAGAATTGTTTTACTAGTTGATTGTAGCCATATTCACTAGGTGGTTGATACCTCTCAGTATCATACTAATGAATGGTGTAAGGATGTATTTGAAGTTTTTACCTCGAATTCGCTAGTGTTTGCCTCCGATGTTTATATTAATCATTCCAAGACAGTCTGGAACGAAAGCCAGATTATCAATCCATCAAAGTAAAGTATGGGAGAAAGTTCTGATACTATTAATGTGTTGGATAAAGTGCCTGAAAGAGGAAAAAATGAGCTTTTCAAACCAGAAGATATAAAGATTGGGTGTAAAGTATTCGTCCTCAAAGATAGTGAGTATAGACTTGCTGAAATATTGTCCACTGTCACCAGAAAAGGAAGATTGGTATTCTATGTGCACTATCAGGATTTCAATAAGAGATTGGATGAATGGATAGAAGTGGACAGAATAGATTATAAGCGGCCCATTCAATGGCCCAAACCATCAACACCGAAGAAAGAGGCTACATCAAAATCTAACGGGAAAGCTGCATCATCAAAAAATGCCAAAAACAACGTTAAGAAGAAGAAGAAAAATGAAATCGATTCAGAAACCCCTCCCGCCTCTGCTACTCAAGTTAATGGTCAGGCGCAATCCGATATCATGGATTTGGATAATCTCAATGTGCAAGGTATAAGAGGAGAAGGAGAAGAATTGAGTCGAGAAGATGAAATAAAAAAATTGAGAGTAGGTGGGTCTATGACACAGAATCATAATGAGGTTGCTAGGGTCAGAAACTTGTCAACTGTAATAATGGGAAACCATATAATCGAACCTTGGTATTTTTCGCCGTATCCTGTCGAATTAACGGAGGAGGATGAAATCTACATATGTGACTTCACACTATCTTACTTTAGCTCAAAGAAACAATTTGAAAGATTCAGGTCTAAGTGCACTTTGAGGCATCCTCCAGGGAACGAAATATACAGAGATGAGGTGGTGAGCTTTTGGGAAATCGATGGCAGAAAACAAAGAACTTGGTGTCGTAACCTATGTTTGTTGTCGAAATTGTTTTTAGACCACAAGACTTTGTATTACGATGTCGACCCGTTTTTGTTTTATTGCATGACAAAAAAGGATGAGTTGGGTCATCACTTGGTTGGGTACTTTTCGAAAGAGAAGGAAAGTGCTGATGGCTATAATGTTGCGTGTATTTTGACACTTCCTCAATATCAGAGGCATGGTTATGGTAAATTGTTGATTCAGTTTAGTTATGAACTATCAAAGAAGGAAAGCAAAGTAGGATCACCTGAAAAACCTTTATCCGATTTGGGTTTATTGTCATATCGTGCTTATTGGGCTGACACTATCGTAAAGTTGTTAATTGAAAATGGTACTGAAATAACCATTGATGAGATAAGCGCTATAACATCAATGACAACTACAGATATATTACACACGTTGCAAACGTTGAATATGTTGAGATACTACAAAGGCCAGCATATTATCTGCATCACTGACCAAGTTCAGCAACTGTATGAAAAACTACAAAAAAAGAAGAAGCATTTACTAGATTCGGAAAAGTTGGTTTGGAAGCCGCCTGTTTTCACTGCTTCTCAATTAAGATTTGGTTGGTAGAGTTGTCATTTCAATTCTATTATGTTTTTCAGTTATGATTCGTTGGGTATGTCTTTCAAAAGGAGTTTTGTATTTTAATTTATGATAAGTTTGCTTGTGGCTTAATCAAATTGTTTTAGTGAACGATAAACCTGTAGCGTTTCGTATGTTACTCATATTGTATTTCGAATTTATAGTGGTTATTGCTGTGCAACAAACGATTTCACTCAAACCCGATTTTTTATGATCGCCAGATTATATATAGAGCTTCAAAAATGTTCGATATGTTTCGACTACGGTATGAAACTTATTATACAAAATGTCACAAATTCAGGAATTTATGATGCCCGTTGGCAGAGTTCTTAGTACTGATGATTTAGAAAAATGGAAAATTTCACTTACTTATGAACAAATTGTCAATTTCATCCAGACATTGTCCGATTCAGTGAAAGGATGTACTAATGATATACCAACCACGATTTCGCCATCGGGCCAAGCTATGTTGGATATTTTGAGTGAAGTGGAATCGATTGTTCAAGCCCATCCAGTAGTGAAGGATAAGGGGTCGACAAGGTTTGGAAAAGTTGAATTCAGAGACTTTTATGATGAGTTGAAAGAGAAATCGAAGAAATTATTACTACGTATACCTGGGTTGGAAGACGCCGATAAATTGAGCGAAGAGAAGGACCCAAGAACTGAATTGTCTTTATATTTCAATGAATCCTGGGGAAACAGAACAAGAATTGATTATGGTTCAGGCCATGAATTGAATTTTGTGGCGTTTCTATTATGTATCAAAAAGTTGAATCTTTTTACATCAGATGACTATCAAACGATTGTTTTAAAAATTTTCAACAAATATATACAAATAATGCGGTACTTGCAAAAGGAGTATTGGTTAGAGCCAGCTGGGAGTCATGGTGTTTGGGGTCTAGATGATTATCACTTTTTACCCTTTTTGTTTGGCGCTTCGCAATTAGCAACACATAAACATTTGAGACCAAAATCAATTCATGATCCCGATATGCTTGAGATGTTCCATTCGAAATACATGTATTTTGAGTGCATCTACTTTATCAATTCCATAAAAACTGCTAGTTTAAGGTGGCATTCACCCATGTTAGATGACATATCTGGAGTAAAGACTTGGTCCAAAGTAGCTGAAGGTATGGTGAAAATGTACAAAGCTGAGGTGTTAGGCAAGTTGCCCATAATTCAGCATTTCTACTTTGGTTCTCTTCTAGCAGCTCCCGAAAATGTTAGTTCCCCCAGAGTTGATGAGAATGATGCTTGCGGACACATACACGGTCACGGAGAAGAATCTACTGAATATAGTGGGTGGGCTGACTGTTGCGGTATAAAAGTACCCAGTGCAGTTGCTGCTTCAGAGATGAACAAATTTATGAAGCCCATCCCTTACGATTGATCCAATTTCACTAATCTCTAGTTCCAATTTAGAAATCAACAGTTTCTGTTAATCTTGATCGATATGTACTATTGTACAGCTTTTTTCACACATTTTATTGAGCCAGTCCTAATTTGGTGTTTGTGCTTTCGCAAAGTGGCTAAATTTCAAGCTCTGCTTAAGTCAAGAATGAAATATATTAGCAAGGTGTCTCACTCTAAGGAGGCTTTCACATTGATATGTTACACAATATTTAAACATTTAAAGTTTCAGACTTTTCACACCAATACACCACCATGATAATTAATTCATCAAAAGCCAACGTACTTTTAGGAAACTACAGTAGAATCGTAGGTGATACAGCGATCTTCAATTGAAAGTAATGACAGTTCTTGCTAGTGCTGGGATATGTCCCGTAGAGACCGAGGACCTAGATGGAAGTCTTGTAGACAAAAGGAGCAGACGTACACTAACTAAATATTTTCAGATCCTGAAAAATCATGCACAAAATGGACCGATCAACTGTAATGATATATAACCAAACCCACACATCCTTTTCAAATAGTACAAAGCATGTCTGAAACCACTTTATAACTCATCATCTTCCACATTCATAGTCGTTTTACTCTTCTTTGAAATATCAGTTTGCAGCTATCCCTCAGACGTGCACATCACAAATCGCGATTATATAAATTTACATGAAACCCTCTTAAAAAATTATATTCAAGTTACGAAACACTACACATCATTTAATATCAAGTTTATCACCATCCACTGACAACCAACATCAAAAATCTGAAGAGCCAGCACGATTACTGCTGCCTTCTTTGTCTACTCCAGCTATCTATATCTCACATTGAGTTTTTGATTATATGATAGTAAGAATACGGATTCTATAGAACAAAATAGCACTTATGGAGCAAACACAACCTACTCAACCCACTCAACCCACTCAGCCAACTCAATTATCCTATACACAAGACAGCAGTACAATTTCACTTAAAGATGACGATCTTATTTGTAGGGTCATCTGCACCACTGCCCAAAAAAACTTTTTTGATCTTACCAGAGTAGCTAACAAATCCAATTGGATTTTTGGAAGAAAACAACCCTCTGACTATTTGTTTGAAAAAAACTCCACGAGATTGTCAGGTCAACATTTTGAAATACTGTTTGATTCTGAAAGGAACACTGTTAAACTAAGAGACATATCCACCAATGGAACACACTTGAATCATCAAAGATTGGTGAAAGGAACTTATTATTTATTGGGCCAAGGTGACGAAATTTCTGTTGGTTTACCTATTTCAAAAGACATTGAATCATTTATAGTGGTTTTTCCTTCAAACAATAAAGACGACAACAGAATTAGAAGCTCCAGTATTTTTCACCGCTATATAATCAAAGATGAAATTATTGGACAGGGGGCCTTTTCCATTGTCAAAAAGGCGATGGAGAGATCAACTCGTACAGCATATGCCGTTAAAATAGTAAATAAAAGGAAAGTACTTTCTGATAGTGACGGGATGGATAAGGAGCTAAACATTCTACAAAAACTTAATCATCCCAATATTATCAGGCTAAAGGATTTTTACGAAGACGATGACAACCACTATTTGATTATGGAGTTTGTCCCTGGGGGGGATTTGATGGAATATGTAAACAGCTATGGACCAATTGAAGAGTTGGCGGGAAAAGAGATAACGAAACAAATTTTGGAAGCAATTGAGTATGTGCATGAAATAGGTATTTCACACAGGGATTTAAAACCTGATAATATTATGATCATGACGGATGATCCCATTCAAATCAAGATAACTGACTTTGGACTAGCAAAAAGAACCACAAGCACGACTTTCATGAAAACATTCTGTGGTACATTAGCATACATAGCACCAGAAATTATCTCAGGACACTTTGATTCGAGTGGTTCGTTGACATACTCAGGTTTGGCAGATATTTGGTCATTAGGCTGTTTGGTATACGTCATTCTAACAGAAAGATTACCGTTCAACGGAAAAGATCAAAGGGAGTTATTTAGAAAAATTACATCAGGAAGTTATGACGAGTCTCCATTGATAGATTTAGGTATATCTAATAAAGCAAGAGAGTTTTTGACATGCTTATTACAAGTCAATCCACTGCTTAGAAGTTCTGCGACAGAAGCATTAGGCCATTCTTGGTTTGAAACCGAGGTGGAACCTGTCAACAGTCTTGTGAAATCTCAGTCGTTGAGATTACCTAGTATAAAGCATGATCATTTTTTCAGCAACGAAGACGAAAAGAATGGCAAACGAGATGAAAGTAAATCATTGAATAATGTTGCAACAAAAAGCAACATCAATTTCGAAAAAAAAAATATTGAGAATAATGAAGTATTCCTTTGTTCTATAACCGACAAACCGTATATTCAAAATGAATTTTATGAGAATTTGGTTATAGAAAAAGCTGAAGCTTTACATAAAAAGAAGTTGAATAAAATGGCGGTTGCAGATAATTTGGAGCAAGTTCAAAATTCTTCCACGCCACTTCCCAGCTCGTCGAGCTTACAAAGGAGACTTAGATCAACTACAGCTAGACAGTTAAAAGCTCCACAATACTCCAGCCCTACCTCAAAGAAAAGATCTGCCCATAAGAACGAGTGGGAATCATCACCAAAGGTAAAGAGAATCAGACAAGAAATAGAAGCAGTTGTAAATGAGGAGGAGGGAAACGACTTGCGTTCATCACCATTCATATTTCACGAAGAGTTGACTAGATCTAGAGAGAGTTTTTCTAACTTGAGCCTATCAATTGATGATACCAAAGAAGCAAGCAAAGTTGAAGATCCCGTCGCCAGTAGCGAGCCAAACACTTCCAAACTAAACTCTGGGTTCATTGAAAAAAATGAAATCTCTGATCCATACAGAGATCACGCAAAACTATCCACTAAGCTTAATTTGTTTCCGTCGGGAACAATTTCGATACTACAGATAAGCTCTGGATCGTTGTATGTTGACCCTGTTTTCATACTGCACAACAGGAACGTTTACATTTTTGGCAGAAATGAACGCTGTGATGTACCAATATATGATGAAAGGATTTCCAAAATTCATTGTATTTTAAGCAAGGAGAAACATGTGGTTGATGGTGATGAGAGCCTATCAACGGAGCCAGTAGATCTATGGCTCGCTGATTACAGCACTAACGGGTGCTATGTGAACAATAAGAAGCTAGGTAGGGGATACAAGATACAGATTTTCCATGATGACACTATATATTTTTTCAAAGATGAGCAAAAGAAGGAGAATATCGCTTTCCAAGTTGTGGTAGTCGACGAAAACGCCATACATAACAATGGATTACGACACCTGGATAATGTGGAACCTGTTCGCTACGATCCCAGCGAATTTCGAATTCCCAAAATTCCTCTCCCTGCTGAGTATCTCAAACATCCTAAAATTGATCCCCACGGATATAAAAAGAAGCTTTTAGAGAAAGGAAATACTTGAACTTTTGAAGGCAGACCACGTCTGTCCAACTTGGGTTAGGCCGTTGTTTTTTAGTTTATTGTGCCTATCTCATATTTTTTCTTTCAGATTGGTGTTTTTTTATAGAGTAATTATGGTTTGTATTATAGAAGCTCATATTGTAGGTAGTACAATACCATAGATCCTTCCCATAGAGAACACGCTGAAGTCTATTACTCGCGAATGCCATGTGTAAATTGAAACCAACTTTGCTGAGTCAGCCGAGTCTCAGGTATTTTAGTTTGAAAACAAAATAAACAGCGCGACTAACTTGATCAATTGATCCAGCAATTAATCAGTGCTGAAGATTTAAAAGCTTACTTTAAGTGGGAAAAGGTGATTTTGGTTGTGTTGGTGATAAATCTCTATTGGGTAATTACGGATTCCAGGGCTTGCTAGTAAATTTGTGAGACAATTGGAAAAAAATTCAGCATTATCTATCATTATCGTATAGCTGATATAGAACAACGACTCCATCTCCAACTCCAAATCTCAGCATGTCTTTATTAACAGAGAGACAACGACTAGAACTCAACAAATCCTTGATCCAGTACTTGAAGCCAGCCATTCCAGAGGAGCTATTGGCCTCAATCACCCAAGAGCTAGATGTGAACCAGGAGGATTTGGTTAATATTACTCCCAACTACCTCGAGAAAAAATGGTCAACAGTCATAAGATTGCAGAAGAAAATCATCGATTTGGAGACAGAGATTGAAAATTTGAGGTCAATAATAGAGACGAATGGTATAAATGGCAATAACTCAATAAACCTAAATTCCATATTGAACGGAAAGTTCAATTGGCTCCCAACTTCGAACACTTCGATATTGAGAGGACACAAAGATTCCATTACATCTATAGCAATACACCCTTTTTTGCCGCAGTTGGTTAGTGGCTGTAATGATGGCTCATTTATCGTCTGGGATTTGATGAATCCATTGGAACCCGAAAAAATCGTCAAAGCTCACATCAGAAGTATAAATGATGTTTGTTTTTCACCAATTGAAATTCAAATCAGTAATAACTCCACAAAAAAAGTCATTGTTTTAGCAACCTGCTCTTCTGATTTGTGTGTCAGAATATGGGACAGCGAGTTCAATCAAATAAGAACTTTATCTGGACATGAGCATACCGTGTCTTCTATAAGATTCAAACCTAACGAGCCAAATCATATATATTCATGTTCCAGAGATAATACAATAAGATTGTGGGACATTTCTTCCGGTTGGTGTTTGAAATCGTTTATAGGGCACAGTGATTGGGTTAGAAAATTAGACATATCACCCAATGGAGAATACATTTTGAGTTGCTCAAACGATCAATCAATAAGATTATCACATGGTGAATCGGGCACTGGATTAGCCTTGCTCATTGGACATGGTCATGTTGTTGAAACATGTAAGTTTTTACCAGAACAGTCAAACAGTTTTTTAGATGAAACCAGTTTGAAGTTTTTGGCAAAAGAAACTGTTGAAAATGAGGCATACCAACAATTGACTTTCAAATATTGTGCTTCGGGTGGAAGAGATGATATTATCAGAATTTGGTTATTGCCCTTGCCCGTGTTGAGGCCTCACAGACCTCCGTTACCTTCCTCAGATCCCACTGGAAAGTGCTTGTTAGAGCTCAAAGGCCACTCATCTTGGATTAAAAGTTTGGAGATCCATCCAAACGGAAAGTATTTATTCAGCAGTTCAGATGATAAAACAATCAAAGTGTGGGATTTATCTCAGAACGGTAAGTGTATAAAAACTTTAAGGGGACATGATGGGTTTGTCAATGATATCAAGTTTGCTCCTTTGATTAAAGATAATATAAATGGAGCAAAAGAAGAACCATCCACCTCCTTGATAAATTCCAACTCCAGCACAAACGTCAAGAAGAGTGCTGAAGATATAGAAAAAGAGCACATTGAAAAAAGAATAAGGTGCATCTTTGCTAGTGGAGCTGTTGACAATACTGTCAGGTTGTGGAGCTAATATCTTTAAATATCTAACTTTTCGTTTATAATACCATCTATCAATACCATTAAATCTAGTGTTTTACCCTAAATACTCAGCGGAGGAACATCGGACACCCTCATTAATACCCTTCAAGTACACCAAGTATAGTGATTAGCTAGCTTGTGACTGATCAGTAATGCCAACCACAAGAGGTGGGTCGTATAGGCCTGAAATTAGGTCATTACCATATTATAGCTGTGTACGCAGCTTATCCATGGTTTCTCCGTATATAGCAAAAGGTCGTGACTTCCGCACAATGATAAGATAAAGAGATGCAGCCGGGTAGCGTGCGCATTATTTGCATCGCTCGTAACGTAACCTCCTCGGTAGTCCGGGTAACACAGAAGAATGTGAGGCTTGCCACTGTCACAAATATATAAAAGGTAGAACTGCCGTTTGCTATTATCTTTTGCAAAAGACGTACCAGAACTATTCTATTCAATACGTCTGTCTTCAGTGTATTGATAATAGTTTACCTGACCTCACTTTTTTCCTTTATACTACTAATTGCACACAATGAGACTCTCTTTATCTGTGTTGACTACAATTGTTGTCGCTTTATTAGCCGGCGTGGATGCTAAGAAACACTCCGCTAAAATTGGTAAAGTGCCAGTGGAAGATACATTGAAAGACATGACTTTCAGTGACTACACTAAGGCATTGTCCAACAAATATGTCAACATGTTCAACCATCACAACAAACACCATGGTTCTGGAAGCCAATTGGCCCAAGTTCCTTTCGTGGAAATAGAATCTGCTCACGACTCTCCTTTAACCAATTACGCCAATGCTCAGTACTTTACCGAAATTTCTGTTGGTACTCCAGGACAAACTTTCAAAGTTATCTTGGATACTGGCTCTTCCAACTTGTGGGTTCCATCGACCGATTGTTCTTCGTTGGCTTGTTATTTACATACCAAGTACGACCATGACTCTTCATCAACCTATGTTGCTAATGGTACCGATTTCGCTATCCGCTATGGTTCTGGTGATGTTGAAGGTTATGTTTCACAAGACACTGTCTCGATTGGGGATTTAGTCATTCCAAAACAGGATTTTGGTGAAACCACAAGTGAACCCGGTTTAGCATTTGCCTTCGGTAAATTCGATGGTATTTTAGGTTTAGCCTATGACACCATTTCAGTTAACAAAATTGTTCCACCATTATACAATGCTATTAGCAAAGGTTTATTAGATGCAGCACAATTTGCTTTCTACCTTGGTGATAATACCAAATCCGACAACGGGGGTGTTGCTACTTTTGGTGGTTATGAAGAAGAATATTATACCGGTGACATTGCTTGGTTACCAGTTAGAAGAAAAGCTTACTGGGAAGTTGCCTTTGATGGTATTGGCTTAGGTAATGAATACGCCTTGTTATCTAGCGCTGGTGCTGCAATTGACACTGGTACTTCTTTGATTACTTTACCATCAAGCTTAGCGGAAATTGTCAACTCTGAAATTGGTGCCAAGAAAGGTTGGTCTGGTCAATATTCAATTGACTGTGATGCTAGAGAGAACTTGCCAGATTTAACCTTAACTTTAGGTGGTCACAACTTTACCTTATCACCTTATGACTACACTTTGGAAGTGTCCGGTTCTTGTATTTCTGTCTTCACACCAATGGACTTCCCTAAGGAAATTGGTGAATTGGCCATTATTGGTGATGCCTTCTTACGTCGTTACTACTCCATTTATGATTTGAAGAAGAATGCTGTTGGTTTAGCTACTGCGGTCTAAATGCGAAGATTTCAATTCGTTATGGTTTGATTGCAGGCCTTTTTAAACCGAAGATCCGGTGGGTATGTTGGTTAGGGTTATGAATTATACATGTCATTATTTGCTTTTCAATGTTGTTTTTTTAACTAATTTTTTTAACTTGCTATTTTTATATATTATCTTCATTATGGTTCAGCTTTTGAATATTTATGACTCAATTGTTCTTTCAATACTATTATGATGGTATAGAATTTATTTCGTTTAGATTGTGATCAATCGACATGTCTTATATTTGATTAATGTAGCTTTACAGAAAAGTATTTTTGGCCTCGATGGGTTTCCGGATGCTGTTTCATATGAATCCCTTTTTATTTAACTCGACATCGATTTGGCTGATCGATATACAAGACACACGATGTTGTTTTGATCCCATTAAGTCGCAATAAGTCCAATTGGGTTATTGAATTAAACGGATGAAGTGTTAAGTATTAAAACCATGTTGAAATCAACCCAAAAGTGAAACAGGAACCATATCTCTAGGGTTATAGTGCATTCAAGTTAGGTCACGTGACAGAAAGTAAACAAATCAAATTCAGCGCCATTCAAAAGGGCGAGTTTGAAGTTTAGAGATCAAATTTCACTAAAAGAATTTCTAATAACAAAGGATTTTTGAAGGCACTAACTAACCTTCATCAATCGATTAACATCAATTTTGCTTTGAACCATGGCTTCATTTCAGGATTTGATTCCAGTTGTTAATAAGTTGCAAGATATTGTAACTAATACGCAATTAACTGAGTTAGATTTACCAGTTTTATCTGTCATAGGATCTCAATCATGTGGTAAATCATCAGTATTGGAAAACATAGTTGGTCGGGACTTTTTACCCAGAGGTACTGGGATTGTTACAAGAAGACCTTTAGTCTTACAATTGATTCACACCAAAGAGGACTCACCCTTAATTCATCAGAACGACTCTAGTTATGAGCAGATTCCTCAAGAATTCACTTTAGAGGATCACTTGAGACATAATGGCATCAGCGCTAATAATAACAATATTATCAGTAGCTCAGCGTCAAGCAGAAACGAATGGGGTGAATTTTTACATATGCCAAATAAAAGATTTTACAACTTCTCAGAGATCAGAAAGGAAATTGAAAATGAGACAGCAAGAATTGCTGGTAAAAATAAGGGAATCAGCAGACTACCAATAAATTTGAAGATATTTTCTCCTAACGTTTTGAATCTTACATTGGTTGATTTGCCTGGTTTGACCAAAATTCCAATTGGTGACCAACCTAGTGATATTGAGAGACAAACGAGAAATTTGATTTTAGAATACATCTCTAAACCAAATGCAATCATTTTGGCAGTTTCACCAGCAAATGTCGACTTAGTTAACAGCGAATCTTTGAAATTGGCAAGACAAGTTGATCCACAAGGTAAAAGAACTGTTGGTATATTATCAAAGTTAGATTTGATGGATCAAGGTACAAATGCTTTGGATATTTTGACAGGTAGAGTTTACCCATTGAAATTGGGATTCATCGGTATTGTTAATAGATCTCAACAAGATATCGCAGTTAACAAGTCTTTGGATGAATCATTGCAAGCAGAGGAAGTATTTTTCAAAAATCATCCTGTTTATAAAAATATTTCCAATAGATGTGGTACTCATTATTTGGCTAAAACTCTCAACAACATATTAATGAATCATATAAGAGAGAAATTGCCAGATATCAAAGCGAAATTGAACACCTTGATGGGTCAAACAGAACAAGAATTAGCAAGTTACGGTGACATCTCTGTTTACAATTCTAAAGATACGAGAGGTGCGTTGGTTTTAACTCTTATGACCAAGTTTGCAACTAATTTTGTCAACTCTATCGAAGGTACATCTTTGGAAGTCTCGACGAAGGAGTTATGTGGAGGTGCTAGAATTTATTATATCTATAACGAAGTTTTTGGACAATCTTTAACTGGTATAAATCCTACTTCCAATTTATCGGTTGGAGATATTCGTACAGCGATTAGAAACTCAACCGGTCCAAGACCATCACTATTTGTACCTGAATTAGCTTTTGATTTATTGGTCAAACCTCAAATCAAATTATTAGAGGGGCCATCGCATAGATGTGTCGAGTTGGTTTATGAAGAGCTCATGAAAATCGTTCATAATTGTTCAACTTCTGAACTTTCAAGGTATCCAAAATTGAAAACGAAGTTGATTGAGGTTGTGTCAGACTTATTGAGGGAGAGATTAGGACCCACTACAAAGTATGTTGAAAGTTTGATTGAGATTCACAGAGCCTATATCAACACCAATCATCCTAATTTTGTGGGAGCAGCACAAGCTATGAGCACAGTCTTGGAAGAACGTAAGAAACAAAAAGAGCAGCACGTCAAAAGCGAAAATGAAAAAAAATTGAAATCAGTTGTGAATGATAAATTGATTAACGGTAAAGATTCAAAGCAAAATCATTTTCAAAATGAAGCTGAGAACGCATTCGGCGATAGCCATAAGAAACAAGAATCAGCAAACAGATTGGAAGTCAGCTCCCCATCAACGAATAGTGATAATAGCAGCAATGATGATTCAAAAGATTCATTCTTGAACTATTTCTTTGGTAAAGATCAAACAACTCAGCAGCAACAGGAACAAACTCAAGCTCAACTCAATCCAAAGCCATTCCATTTCCCAAGCAATAACGATACTTTGCAGTTTCAAAATTTGAACTCAACGCCCGATTCGATTAATTTGGAAAAATTAAATATGAACGAAACCTCGGAATCATTAGAGGAATTGTCTGAAAGAGAACAACTCGAATGTGAATTAATAAGAAGATTAATCATTTCATATTTTTCAATTGTTAGGGAAATGATTCAAGATCAAGTTCCGAAATCAATTATGTGTCTCTTAGTCAATTATTGTAAAGAGCAAATCCAGAACAGGCTTGTCTCAAAACTTTACAATGAAAGTTATTTTGAAGAATTGCTTTTCGAAGATGAGAGTTTACAACAAGAAAGAGAAAAATGTGAAAAGTTGTTGAATACTTACAAAGAAGCAGCTAATATTATTAGTGATGTTATTTAATAGGCTCTAGACTTATTTTAACATAACTGTTAAGAGGAACAGATTAAGTTACTTTTTTAACATTTAATTTGAAATTTGTTTCTCTTCAATTCTTGTTTATAGCCAAATAAATATACCAACCATTACTATAAAAAAGCATAATCAGTTGAACTTTCCATGTAACATGAATGGTCTGTAGATACATCTCTTCGTTATCGGTAGGTTCAGGAAGCACCCACGGAACATTGAGGTAAAGATCAGAAAAAAATCAAAAAATAATGAAGGATGCGAGGTTCGAACTCGCGCGGACACAGTCCAGTAGATCTTAAGTCTACC